>OY829915.1:27864483-28407968 GCA_963691935.1 Nephrotoma guestfalica
AGATATAGAAATTATATGCAAATTATGCATGGGAGGTGAGATATTTCATATTGTGTACGGGGAGTATCAAATTTCATAAGACGATTATATTTAAACTTCAATCGTTGATTACAGGCAAACCGAACGATGTTTAGACCCAATTTAAACGGATCTTAATTCAAAATTAAATAACGATTCATAAATGGTACAATACTCCAAGAATTGGAGCGGAATATTTTTTTGTATTTTTTCCGGCGAAAAAAACGCAAAGGGGTACCCTCTTTGCAAATTTTCTAAAAAAATCGATTTTTTTTCTACCCGAATTAGTCTGCATATTGTTTCGTATTGTTCCGATTGTCAATCAGATATAGAAATTATATGCAAATTATGCATGGGAGGTGAGATATTTCATATTTTGTACGGGGAGTATCAAATTTCATAAGACGATTATATTTAAACTTCAATCGTTGATTACAGGCAAACCGAACGATGTTTAGACCCAATTTAAACGGATCTTAATTCAAAATTAAATAACGATTCATAAATGGTACAATACTCCAAGAATTGGAGCGGAATATTTTTTTGTATTTTTCCGGCGAAAAAAACGCAAAGGGGTACCCCTTTGCAAATTTTCAAAAAAATCGATTTTTTTTTCTACCCGAATTAGTCTGCATATTGTTTCGTATTGTTCCGATTGTTAATCAGATATAGAAATTATATGCAAATTATGCATGGGAGGTGAGATATTTCATATTTTGTACGGGGAGTATCAAATTTCATAAAACGATTATATTTAAACTTCAATCGTTGATTACAGGCAAACCGAACGATGTTTAGACCCAATTTAAACGGATCTTAATTCAAAATTAAATAACGATTCATAAATGGTACAATACTCCAAGAATTGGAGCGGAATATTTTTTTGTATTTTTCCGGCGAAAAAAACGCAAAGGGGTACCCCTTTGCAAATTTTCAAAAAAAATCGATTTTTTTTTCTACCCGAATTAGTCTGCATATTGTTTCGTATTGTTCCGATTGTCAATCAGATATAGAAATTATATGCAAATTATGCATGGGAGGTGAGATATTTCATATTGTGTACGGGGAGTATCAAATTTCATAAGACGATTATATTTAAACTTCAATCGTTGATTACAGGCAAACCGAACGATGTTTAGACCCAATTAAACGGATCTTAATTCAAAATTAAATAACGATTCATAAATGGTACAATACTCCAAGAATTGGAGCGGAATATTTTTTTGTATTTTTCCGGCGAAAAAAACGCAAGGGGTACCCCTTTGCAAATTTTCAAAAAAAATCGATTTTTTTTTCTACCCGAATTAGTCTGCATATTGTTTCGTATTGTTCCGATTGTCAATCAGATATAGAAATTATATGCAAATTATGCATGGGAGGTGAGATATTTCATATTTTGTACGGGGAGTATCAAATTTCATAAGACGATTATATTTAAAACTTCAATCGTTGATTACAGGCAAACCGAACGATGTTTAGACCCAATTTAAACGGATCTTAATTCAAATTAAATAACGATTCATAAATGGTACAATACTCCAAGAATTGGAGCGGAATATTTTTTTGTATTTTTCCGGCGAAAAAAACGCAAAGGGGTACGTACCCCTTTGCAAATTTTCAAAAAAAATCGATTTTTTTTTCTACCCGAATTAGTCTGCATATTGTTTCGTATTGTTCCGATTGTCAATCAGATATAGAAATTATATGCAAATTATGCATGGGAGGTGAGATATTTCATATTTTGTACGGGGAGTATCAAATTTCATAAGACGATTATATTTAAACTTCAATCGTTGATTACAGGCAAACCGAACGATGTTTAGACCCAATTTAAACGGATCTTAATTCAAAATTAAATAACGATTCATAAATGATACAATACTCCAAGAATTGGAGCGGAATATTTTTTTGTATTTTTCCGGCGAAAAAAACGCAAAGGGGTACCCCTTTGCAAATTTTCAAAAAAAATCGATTTTTTTTTCTACCCGAATTAGTCTGCATATTGTTTCGTATTGTTCCGATTGTCAATCAGATATAGAAATTATATGCAAATTATGCATGGGAGGTCAGATATTTCATATTTTGTACGGGGAGTATCAAATTTCATAAGACGATTATATTTAAACTTCAATCGTTGATTACAGGCAAACCGAACGATGTTTAGACCCAATTTAAACGGATCTTAATTCAAAATTAAATAACGATTCATAAATGGTACAATACTCCAAGAATTGGAGCGGAATATTTTTTTGTATTTTTCCGGCGAAAAAAACGCAAAGGGGTACGGGGCGTACCCCTTTGCAAATTTCAAAAAAAAATCGATTTTTTTTTCTACCCGAATTAGTCTGCATATTGTTTCGTATTGTTCCGATTGTCAATCAGATATAGAAATTATATGCAAATTATGCATGGGAGGTGAGATATTTCATATTTTGTACGGGGAGTATCAAATTTCATAAGACGATTATATTTAAACTTCAATCGTTGATTACAGGCAAACCGAACGATGTTTAGACCCAATTTAAACGGATCTTAATTCAAAATTAAATAACGATTCATAAATGGTACAATACTCCAAGAATTGGAGCGGAATATTTTTTTGTATTTTTCTGGCGAAAAAAACGCAAAGGGGTACCCCTTTGCAAATTTTCAAAAAAAATCGATTTTTTTTTCTACCCGAATTAGTCTGCATATTGTTTCGTATTGTTCCGATTGTCAATCAGATATAGAAATTATATGCAAATTATGCATGGGAGGTGAGATATTTCATATTTTGTACGGGGAGTATCAAATTTCATAAGACGATTATATTTAAACTTCAATCGTTGATTACAGGCAAACCGAACGATGTTTAGACCCAATTTAAACGGATCTTAATTCAAAATTAAATAACGATTCATAAATGGTACAATACTCCAAGAATTGGAGCGGAATATTTTTTTTGTATTTTTTCCGGCGAAAAAAACGCAAAGGGGTACCCCTTTGCAAATTTTCAAAAAAAATCGATTTTTTTTTCTACCCGAATTAGTCTGCATATTGTTTCGTATTGTTCCGATTGTCAATCAGATATAGAAATTATATGCAAATTATGCATGGGAGGTGAGATATTTCATATTTTGTACGGGGAGTATCAAATTCATAAGACGATTATATTTAAACTTCAATCGTTGATTACAGGCAAACCGAACGATGTTTAGACCCAATTTAAACGGATCTTAATTCAAAATTAAATAACGATTCATAAATGGTACAATACTCCAAGAATTGGAGCGGAATATTTTTTTGTATTTTTCCGGCGAAAAAAACGCAAAGGGGTACCCCTTTGCAAATTTTCAAAAAAATCGATTTTTTTTTCTACCCGAATTAGTCTGCATATTGTTTCGTATTGTTCCGATTGTCAATCAGATATAGAAATTATATGCAAATTATGCATGGGAGGTGAGATATTTCATATTTTGTACGGGGAGTATCAAATTTCATAAGACGATTATATTTAAACTTCAATCGTTGATTACAGGCAAACCGAACGATGTTTAGACCCAATTTAAACGGATCTTAATTCAAAATTAAATAACGATTCATAAATGGTACAATACTCCAAGAATTGGAGCGGAATATTTTTTTGTATTTTTCCGGCGAAAAAAACGCAAAGGGTACCCCTTTGCAAATTTTCAAAAAAAATCGATTTTTTTTTCTACCCGTATTAGTCTGCATATTGTTTCGTATTGTTCCGATTGTCAATCAGATATAGAAATTATATGCAAATTATGCATGGGAGGTGAGATATTTCATATTTTGTACGGGGAGTATCAAATTTCATAAGACGATTATATTTAAACTTCAATCGTTGATTACAGGCAAACCGAACGATGTTTAGACCCAATTTAAACGGATCTTAATTCAAAATTAAATAACGATTCATAAATGGTACAATACTCCAAGAATTGGAGCGGAATATTTTTTTGTATTTTTCCGGCGAAAAAAACGCAAAGGGGTACCCCTTTGCAAATTTTCAAAAAAATCGATTTTTTTTTCTACCCGAATTAGTCTGCATATTGTTTCGTATTGTTCCGATTGTCAATCAGATATAGAAATTATATGCAAATTATGCATGGGAGGTGAGATATTTCATATTTTGTACGGGGAGTATCAAATTTCATAAGACGATTATATTTAAACTTCAATCGTTGATTACAGGCAAACCGAACGATGTTTAGACCCAATTTAAACGGATCTTAATTCAAAATTAAATAACGATTCATAAATGGTACAATACTCCAAGAATTGGAGCGAATATTTTTTTGTATTTTTCCGGCGAAAAAAAACGCAAAGGGGTACCCCCTTTGTAAATTTTCAAAAAAAATCGATTTTTTTTTCTACCCGAATTAGTCTGCATATTGTTTCGTATTGTTCCGATTGTCAATCAGATATAGAAATTATATGCAAATTATGCATGGGAGGTCAGATATTTCATATTTTGTACGGGGAGTATCAAATTTCATAAGACGATTATATTTAAACTTCAATCGTTGATTACAGGCAAACCGAACGATGTTTAGACCCAATTTAAACGGATCTTAATTCAAAATTAAATAACGATTCATAAATGGTACAATACTCCAAGAATTGGAGCGGAATATTTTTTTGTATTTTTCCGGCGAAAAAAACGCAAAGGGGTACCCCCTTTGCAAATTTTCAAAAAAAATCGATTTTTTTTTCTACCCGAATTAGTCTGCATATTGTTTCGTATTGTTCCGATTGTCAATCAGATATAGAAATTATATGCAAATTATGCATGGGAGGTGAGATATTTCATATTTTGTACGGGGAGTATCAAATTTCATAAGACGATTATATTTAAACTTCAATCGTTGATTACAGGCAAACCGAACGATGTTTAGACCCAATTTAAACGGATCTTAATTCAAAATTAAATAACGATTCATAAATGGTACAATACTCCAAGAATTGGAGCGGAATATTTTTTTCTATTTTTCTGGCGAAAAAAACGCAAAGGGGTACCCCTTTGCAAATTTTCAAAAAAAATCGATTTTTTTTTCTACCCGAATTAGTCTGCATATTGTTTCGTATTGTTCCGATTGTCAATCAGATATAGAAATTATATGCAAATTATGCATGGGAGGTGAGATATTTCATATTTTGTACGGGGAGTATCAAATTTCATAAGACGATTATATTTAAACTTCAATCGTTGATTACAGGCAAACCGAACGATGTTTAGACCCAATTTAAACGGATCTTAATTCAAAATTAAATAACGATTCATAAATGGTACAATACTCCAAGAATTGGAGCGGAATATTTTTTTGTATTTTTCCGGCGAAAAAAACGCAAAGGGGTACCCCTTTGCAAATTTTCAAAAAAAAAATCGATTTTTTTTTCTACCCGAATTAGTCTGCATATTGTTTCGTATTGTTCCGATTGTCAATCAGATATAGAAATTATATGCAAATTATGCATGGGAGGTGAGATATTTCATATTTTGTACGGGGAGTATCAAATTTCATAAGACGATTATATTTAAACTTCAATCGTTGATTACAGGCAAACCGAACGATGTTTAGACCCAATTTAAACGGATCTTAATTCAAAATTAAATAACGATTCATAAATGGTACAATACTCCAAGAATTGGAGCGGAATATTTTTTGTATTTTTCCGGCGAAAAAAACGCAAAGGGGTACGTACCCCTTTGCAAATTTTCAAAAAAAATCGATTTTTTTTTCTACCCGAATTAGTCTGCATATTGTTTCGTATTGTTCCGATTGTCAATCAGATATAGAAATTATATGCAAATTATGCATGGGAGGTGAGATATTTCATATTTTGTACGGGGAGTATCAAATTTCATAAGACGATTATATTTAAACTTCAATCGTTGATTACAGGCAAACTGAACGATGTTTAGACCCAATTTAAACGGATCTTAATTCAAAATTAAATAACGATTCATAAATGGTACAATACTCCAAGAATTGGAGCGGAATATTTTTTTGTATTTTTCCGGCGAAAAAAACGCAAAGGGGTACCCCTTTGCAAATTTTCAAAAAAATCGATTTTTTTTTCTACCCGAATTAGTCTGCATATTGTTTCGTATTGTTCCGATTGTCAATCAGATATAGAAATTATATGCAAATTATGCATGGGAGGTGAGATATTTCATATTTTGTACGGGGAGTATCAAATTTCATAAGACGATTATATTTAAACTTCAATCGTTGATTACAGGCAAACCGAACGATGTTTAGACCCAATTTAAACGGATCTTAATTCAAAATTAAATAACGATTCATAAATGGTACAATACTCCAAGAATTGGAGCGGAATATTTTTTTGTATTTTTCCGGCGAAAAAAACGCAAAGGGGTACCCCTTTGCAAATTTCAAAAAAAATCGATTTTTTTTTCTACCCGAATTAGTCTGCATATTGTTTCGTATTGTTCCGATTGTCAATCAGATATAGAAATTATATGCAAATTATGCATGGGAGGTGAGATATTTCATATTGTGTCACGGGAGTATCAAATTTCATAAGACGATTATATTTAAACTTCAATCGTTGATTACAGGCAAACCGAACGATGTTTAGACCCAATTTAAACGGATCTTAATTCAAAATTAAATAACGATTCATAAATGGTACAATACTCCAAAAATTGGAGCGGAATATTTTTTTGTATTTTTCCGGCGAAAAAAACGCAAAGGGGTACCCCTTTGCAAATTTTCAAAAAAAATCGATTTTTTTTTCTACCCGAATTAGTCTGCATATTGTTTCGTATTGTTCCGATTGTCAATCAGATATAGAAATTATATGCAAATTATGCATGGGGGTTGAGATATTTCATATTTTGTACGGGGAGTATCAAATTTCATAAGACGATTATATTTAAACTTCAATCGTTGATTACAGGCAAACCGAACGATGTTTAGACCCAATTTAAACGGATCTTAATTCAAAATTAAATAACGATTCATAAATGGTACAATACTCCAAGAATTGGAGCGGAATATTTTTTTGTATTTTTCCGGCGAAAAAAAACGCAAAGGGGTACCCCTTTGCAAATTTTCAAAAAAAATCGATTTTTTTTTCTACCCGAATTAGTCTGCATATTGTTTCGTATTGTTCCGATTGTCAATCAGATATAGAAATTATATGCAAATTATGCATGGGAGGTGAGATATTTCATATTTTGTACGGGGAGTATCAAATTTCATAAGACGATTATATTTAAACTTCAATCGTTGATTACAGGCAAACCGAACGATGTTTAGACCCAATTTAAACGGATCTTAATTCAAAATTAAATAACGATTCATAAATGGTACAATACTCCAAGAATTGGAGCGGAATATTTTTTTGTATTTTTCCGGCGAAAAAAACGCAAAGGGGTACCCCTTTGCAAATTTTCAAAAAAAATCGATTTTTTTTTTTCTACCCGAATTAGTCTGCATATTGTTTCGTATTGTTCCGATTGTCAATCAGATATAGAAATTATATGCAAATTATGCATGGGAGGTGAGATATTTCATATTTTGTACGGGGAGTATCAAATTTCATAAGACGATTATATTTAAACTTCAATCGTTGATTACAGGCAAACCGAACGATGTTTAGACCCAATTTAAACGGATCTTAATTCAAAATTAAATAACGATTCATAAATGGTACAATACTCCAAGAATTGGAGCGGAATATTTTTTTGTATTTTTCCGGCGAAAAAAACGCAAAGGGGTACCTCTTTGCAAATTTTCAAAAAAAATCGATTTTTTTTTTCTACCCGAATTAGTCTGCATATTGTTTCGTATTGTTCCGATTGTCAATCAGATATAGAAATTATATGCAAATTATGCATGGGAGGTGAGATATTTCATATTTTGTACGGGGAGTATCAAATTTCATAAGACGATTATATTTAAACTTCAATCGTTGATTACAGGCAAACCGAACGATGTTTAGACCCAATTTAAACGGATCTTAATTCAAGATTAAATAACGATTCATAAATGGTACAATACTCCAAGAATTGGAGCGGAATATTTTTTTGTATTTTTCCGGCGAAAAAAACGCAAAGGGGTACCCCTTTGCAAATTTTCAAAAAAAATCGATTTTTTTTTCTACCCGAATTAGTCTGCATATTGTTTCGTATTGTTCCGATTGTCAATCAGATATAGAAATTATATGCAAATTATGCATGGGAGGTGAGATATTTCATATTTTGTACGGGGAGTATCAAATTTCATAAGACGATTATATTTAAACTTCAATCGTTGATTACAGGCAAACCGAACGATGTTTAGACCCAATTTAAACGGATCTTAATTCAAAATTAAATAACGATTCATAAATGGTACAATACTCCAAGAATTGGAGCGGAATATTTTTTTGTATTTTTCCGGCGAAAAAAAACGCAAAGGGGTACCCCTTTGCAAATTTTCAAAAAAAATCGATTTTTTTTTCTACCCGAATTAGTCTGCATATTGTTTCGTATTGTTCCGATTGTCAATCAGATATAGAAATTATATGCAAATTATGCATGGGAGGTGAGATATTTCATATTTTGTACGGGGAGTATCAAATTTCATAAGACGATTATATTTTAAACTTCAATCGTTGATTACAGGCAAACCGAACGATGTTTAGACCCAATTTAAACGGATCTTAATTCAAAATTAAATAACGATTCATAAATGGTACAATACTCCAAGAATTGGAGCGGAATATTTTTTGTATTTTTCCGGCGAAAAAAACGCAAAGGGGTACCCCTTTGCAAATTTTCAAAAAAAATCGATTTTTTTTTCTACCCGAATTAGTCTCCATATTGTTTCGTATTGTTCCGATTGTCAATCAGATGTAGAAATTATATGCAAATTATGCATGGAGGTGAGATATTTCATATTTTGTACGGGGAGTATCAAATTTCATAAGACGATTATATTTAAACTTCAATCGTTGATTACAGGCAAACCGAACGATGTTTAGACCCAATTTAAACGGATCTTAATTCAAAATTAAATAACGATTCATAAATGGTACAATACTCTAAGAATTGGAGCGGAATATTTTTTTGTATTTTTCCGGCGAAAAAAACGCAAAGGGGTACCCTTTGCAAATTTTCAAAAAAAATCGATTTTTGTTTCTACCCGAATTAGTCTGCATATTGTTTCGTATTGTTCCGATTGTCAATCAGATATAGAAATTATATGCAAATTATGCATGGGAGGTGAGATATTTCATATTTTGTACGGGGAGTATCAAATTTCATAAGACGATTATATTTAAACTTCAATCGTTGATTACAGGCAAACCGAACGATGTTTAGACCCAATTTAAACGGATCTTAATTCAAAATTAAATAACGATTCATAAATGGTACAATACTCCAAGAATTGGAGCGGAATATTTTTTTGTATTTTTCCGGCGAAAAAAAACGCAAAGGGGTACCCCTTTGCAAATTTTCAAAAAAAAATCGATTTTTGTTTCTACCCGAATTAGTCTGCATATTGTTTCGTATTGTTCCGATTGTCAATCAGATATAGAAATTATATGCAAATTATGCATGGGAGGTGAGATATTTCATATTTTGTACGGGGAGTATCAAATTTCATAAGACGATTATATTTAAACTTCAATCGTTGATTACAGGCAAACCGAACGATGTTTAGACCCAATTTAAACGGATCTTAATTCAAAATTAAATAACGATTCATAAATGGTACAATACTCCAAGAATTGGAGCGGAATATTTTTTTGTATTTTTCCGGCGAAAAAAACGCAAAGGGGTACCCCTTTGCAAATTTTCAAAAAAAATCGATTTTTTTTTCTACCCGAATTAGTCTGCATATTGTTTCGTATTGTTCCGATTGTCAATCAGATGTAGAAATTATATGCAAATTATGCATGGGAGGTGAGATATTTCATATTTTGTACGGGGAGTATCAAATTTCATAAGACGATTATATTTAAACTTCAATCGTTGATTACAGGCAAACCGAACGATGTTTAGACCCAATTTAAACGGATCTTAATTCAAAATTAAATAACGATTCATAAATGGTACAATACTCCAAGAATTGGAGCGGAATATTTTTTTTGTATTTTTCCGGCGAAAAAAACGCAAAGGGGTACCCCTTTGCAAATTTTCAAAAAAAATCGATTTTTTTTTCTACCCGAATTAGTCTGCATATTGTTTCGTATTGTTCCGATTGTCAATCAGATATAGAAATTATATGCAAATTATGCATGGGAGGTGAGATATTTCATATTTTGTACGGGGAGTATCAAATTTCATAAGACGATTATATTTAAACTTCAATCGTTGATTACAGGCAAACCGAACGATGTTTAGACCCAATTTAAACGGATCTTAATTCAAAATTAAATAACGATTCATAAATGGTACAATACTCCAAGAATTGGAGCGGAATATTTTTTTGTATTTTTCCCGGCGAAAAAAACGCAAAGGGGTACCCCTTTGCAAATTTTCAAAAAAAATCGATTTTTTTTTCTACCCGAATTAGTCTGCATATTGTTTCGTATTGTTCCGATTGTCAATCAGATGTAGAAATTATATGCAAATTATGCATGGGAGGTGAGATATTTCATATTTTGTACGGGGAGTATCAAATTTCATAAGACGATTATATTTAAAACTTCAATCGTTGATTACAGGCAAACCGAACGATGTTTAGACCCAATTTAAACGGATCTTAATTCAAAATTAAATAACGATTCATAAATGGTACAATACTCCAAGAATTGGAGCGGAATATTTTTTTGTATTTTTTCCGGCGAAAAAAACGCAAAGGGGTACCCCTTTGCAAATTTTCAAAAAAAATCGATTTTTGTTTCTACCCGAATTAGTCTGCATATTGTTTCGTATTGTTCCGATTGTCAATCAGATATAGAAATTATATGCAAATTATGCATGGGAGGTGAGATATTTCATATTTTGTACGGGGAGTATCAAATTTCATAAGACGATTATATTTAAACTTCAATCGTTGATTACAGGCAAACCGAACGATGTTTAGACCCAATTTAAACGGATCTTAATTCAAAATTAAATAACGATTCATAAATGGTACAATACTCCAAGAATTGGAGCGAATATTTTTTTGTATTTTTCCGGCGAAAAAAACGCAAAGGGGTACCCCTTTGCAAATTTTCAAAAAAAATCGATTTTTTTTTCTACCCGAATTAGTCTGCATATTGTTTCGTATTGTTCCGATTGTCAATCAGATATAGAAATTATATGCAAATTATGTATGGGAGGTGAGATATTTCATATTTTGTACGGGGAGTATCAAATTTCATAAGACGATTATATTTAAACTTCAATCGTTGATTACAGGCAAACCGAACGATGTTTAGACCCAATTTAAACGGATCTTAGTTCAAAATTAAATAACGATTCATAAATGGTACAATACTCCAAGAATTGGAGCGGAATATTTTTTTGTATTTTTCCGGCGAAAAAAACGCAAAGGGGTACCCCTTTGCAAATTTTCAAAAAAAAATCGATTTTTTTTTCTACCCGAATTAGTCTGCATATTGTTTCGTATTGTTCCGATTGTCAATCAGATATAGAAATTATATGCAAATTATGTATGGGAGGTGAGATATTTCATATTTTGTACGGGGAGTATCAAATTTCATAAGACGATTATATTTAAACTTCAATCGTTGATTACAGGCAAACCGAACGATGTTTAGACCCAATTTAAACGGATCTTAATTCAAAATTAAATACGATTCATAAATGGTACAATTCTCCAAGAATTGGAGCGGAATATTTTTTTGTATTTTTCCGGCGAAAAAAACGCAAAGGGGTACCCCTTTGCAAATTTTCAAAAAAAATCGATTTTTTTTTCTACCCGAATTAGTCTGCATATTGTTTCGTATTGTTCCGATTGTCAATCAGATATAGAAATTATATGCAAATTATGTATGGGAGGTGAGATATTTCATATTTTGTACGGGGAGTATCAAATTTTCATAAGACGATTATATTTAAACTTCAATCGTTGATTACAGGCAAACCGAACGATGTTTAGACCCAATTTAAACGGATCTTAATTCAAAATTAAATAACGATTCATAAATGGTACAATACTCCAAGAATTGGAGCGGTATTTTTTTGTATTTTTCCGGCGAAAAAAACGCAAAGGGGTACCCCTTTGCAAATTTTCAAAAAAAATCGTTTTTTTTTCTACCCGAATTAGTCTGCATATTGTTTCGTATTGTTCCGATTGTCAATCAGATGTAGAAATTATATGCAAATTATGCATGGGAGGTGAGATATTTCATATTTTGTACGGGGAGTATCAAATTTCATAAGACGATTATATTTAAACTTCAATCGTTGATTACAGGCAAACCGAACGATGTTTAGACCCAATTTAAACGGATCTTAATTCAAAATTAAATAACGATTCATAAATGGTACAATACTCCAAGAATTGGAGCGGAATATTTTTTTGTATTTTTCCGGCGAAAAAAACGCAAAGGGGTACCCCTTTGCAAATTTTCAAAAAAAATCGATTTTTTTTTCTACCCGAATTAGTCTGCATATTGTTTCGTATTGTTCCGATTGTCAATCAGATATAGAAATTATATGCAAATTATGCATGGGAGGTGAGATATTTCATATTTTGTACGGGGAGTATCAAATTTCATAAGACGATTATATTTAAACTTCAATCGTTGATTACAGGCAAACCGAACGATGTTTAGACCCAATTTAAACGGATCTTAATTCAAAATTAAATAACGATTCATAAATGGTACAATACTCCAAGAATTGGAGCGGAATATTTTTTTGTATTTTTCCGGCGAAAAAAACGCAAAGGGGTACCCCTTTGCAAATTTTCAAAAAAAATCGATTTTTTTTTCTACCCGAATTAGTCTGCATATTGTTTCGTATTGTTCCGATTGTCAATCAGATATAGAAATTATATGCAAATTATGTATGGGAGGTGAGATATTTCATATTTTGTACGGGGAGTATCAAATTTCATAAGACGATTATATTTAAACTTCAATCGTTGATTACAGGCAAACCGAACGATGTTTAGACCCAATTTAAACGGATCTTAATTCAAAATTAAATAACGATTCATAAATGGTACAATACTCCAAGAATTGGAGCGGAATATTTTTTTGTATTTTTCCGGCGAAAAAAACGCAAAGGGGTACCCCTTTGCAAATTTTCAAAAAAAATCGATTTTTTTTTCTACCCGAATTAGTCTGCATATTGTTTCGTATTGTTCCGATTGTCAATCAGATATAGAAATTATATGCAAATTATGCATGGGAGGTGAGATATTTCATATTGTGTACGGGGAGTATCAAATTTCATAAGACGATTATATTTAAACTTCAATCGTTGATTACAGGCAAACCGAACGATGTTTAGACCCAATTTAAACGGATCTTAATTCAAAATTAAATAACGATTCATAAATGGTACAATACTCCAAGAATTGGAGCGGAATATTTTTTTGTATTTTTCTGGCGAAAAAAACGCAAAGGGGTACCCCTTTGCAAATTTTCAAAAAAATCGATTTTTTTTCTACCCGAATTAGTCTGCATATTGTTTCGTATTGTTCCGATTGTCAATCAGATGTAGAAATTATATGCAAATTATGCATGGGAGGTGAGATATTTCATATTTTGTACGGGGAGTATCAAATTTCATAAGACGATTATATTTAAACTTCAATCGTTGATTACAGGCAAACCGAACGATGTTTAGACCCAATTTAAACGGATCTTAATTCAAAATTAAATAACGATTCATAAATGGTACAATACTCCAAGAATTGGAGCGGAATATTTTTTTGTATTTTTCTGGCGAAAAAAACGCAAAGGGGTACCCCTTTGCAAATTTTCAAAAAAAATCGATTTTTTTTCTACCCGAATTAGTCTGCATATTGTTTCGTATTGTTCTGATTGTCAATCAGATATAGAAATTATATGCAAATTATGCATGGGAGGTGAGATATTTCATATTTTGTACGGGGAGTATCAAATTTCATAAGACGATTATATTTAAACTTCAATCGTTGATTACAGGCAAACCGAACGATGTTTAGACCCAATTTAAACGGATCTTAATTCAAAATTAAATAACGATTCATAAATGGTACAATACTCCAAGAATTGGAGCGGAATATTTTTTTGTATTTTTCTGGCGAAAAAAACGCAAAGGGGTACCCCTTTGCAAATTTTCAAAAAAAATCGATTTTTTTTTCTACCCGAATTAGTCTGCATATTGTTTCGTATTGTTCCGATTGTCAATCAGATATAGAAATTATATGCAAATTATGCATGGGAGGTGAGATATTTCATATTTTGTACGGGGAGTATCAAATTTCATAAGACGAATATATTTAAACTTCAATCGTTGATTACAGGCAAACCGAACGATGTTTAGACCCAATTTAAACGGATCTTAATTCAAAATTAAATAACGATTCATAAATGGTACAATACTCCAAGAATTGGAGCGGAATATTTTTTTGTATTTTTCTGGCGAAAAAAAACGCAAAGGGGTACCCCTTTGTAAATTTTCAAAAAAAATCGATTTTTTTTTCTACCCGAATTAGTCTGCATATTGTTTCGTATTGTTCCGATTGTCAATCAGATATAGAAATTATATGCAAATTATGCATGGGAGGTGAGATATTTCATATTTTGTACGGGGAGTATCAAATTTCATAAGACGATTATATTTAAACTTCAATCGTTGATTACAGGCAAACCGAACGATGTTTAGACCCAATTTAAACGGATCTTAATTCAAAATTAAATAACGATTCATAAATGGTACAATACTCCAAGAATTGGAGCGGAATATTTTTTTGTATTTTTCTGGCGAAAAAAACGCAAAGGGGTACCCCTTTGCAAATTTTCAAAAAAAATCGATTTTTTTTTCTACCCGAATTAGTCTGCATATTGTTTCGTATTGTTCCGATTGTCAATCAGATATAGAAATTATATGCAAATTATGCATGGGAGGTGAGATATTTCATATTTTGTACGGGGAGTATCAAATTTCATAAGACGATTATATTTAAACTTCAATCGTTGATTACAGGCAAACCGAACGATGTTTAGACCCAATTTAAACGGATCTTAATTCAAAATTAAATAACGATTCATAAATGGTACAATACTCCAAGAATTGGAGCGGAATATTTTTTTGTATTTTTCTGGCGAAAAAAACGCAAAGGGGTACCCCTTTGTAAATTTTCAAAAAAAATCGATTTTTTTTTCTACCCGAATTAGTCTGCATATTGTTTCGTATTGTTCCGATTGTCAATCAGATATAGAAATTATATGCAAATTATGCATGGGAGGTGAGATATTTCATATTTTGTACGGGGAGTATCAAATTTCATAAGACGATTATATTTAAATTTCAATCGTTGATTACAGGCAAACCGAACGATGTTTAGACCCAATTTAAACGGATCTTAATTCAAAATTAAATAACGATTCATAAATGGTACAATACTCCAAGAATTGGAGTGGAATATTTTTTTGTATTTTTCTGGCGAAAAAAACGCAAAGGGGTACCCCTTTGCAAATTTTCAAAAAAAATCGTTTTTTTTTTCTACCCGAATTAGTCTGCATATTGTTTCGTATTGTTCCGATTGTCAATCAGATATAGAAATTATATGCAAATTATGCATGGGAGGTGAGATATTTCATATTTTGTACGGGGAGTATCAAATTTCATAAGACGATTATATTTAAACTTCAATCGTTGATTACAGGCAAACCGAACGATGTTTAGACCCAATTTAAACGGATCTTAATTCAAAATTAAATAACGATTCATAAATGGTACAATACTCCAAGAATTGGAGCGGAATATTTTTTTGTATTTTTCCGGCGAAAAAAACGCAAAGGGGTACCCCTTTGCATTAGTCTGCATATTGTTTCGTATTGTTCTGATTGTCAATCAGATATAGAAATTATATGCAAATTATGCATGGGAGGTGAGATATTTCATATTTTGTACGGGGAGTATCAAATTTCATAAGACGATTATATTTAAACTTCAATCGTTGATTACAGGCAAACCGAACGATGTTTAGACCCAATTTAAACGGATCTTAATTCAAAATTAAATAACGATTCATAAATGGTACAATACTCCAAGAATTGGAGCGGAATATTTTTTTGTATTTTTCTGGCGAGAAAAACGCAAAGGGGTACCCCTTTGCAAATTTTCAAAAAAAATCGATTTTTTTTTCTACCCGAATTAGTCTGCATATTGTTTCGTATTGTTCCGATTGTCAATCAGATATAGAAATTATATGCAAATTATGCATGGGAGGTGAGATATTTCATATTTTGTACGGGGAGTATCAAATTTCATAAGTCGATTATATTTAAACTTCAATCGTTGATTACAGGCAAACCGAACGATGTTTAGACCCAATTTAAACGGATCTTAATTCAAAATTAAATAACGATTCATAAATGGTACAATACTCCAAGAATTGGAGCGGAATATTTTTTTGTATTTTTCTGGCGAAAAAAACGCAAAGGGGTACCCCTTTGCAAATTTTCAAAAAAAATCGATTTTTTTTTCTACCCGAATTAGTCTGCATATTGTTTCGTATTGTTCCGATTGTCAATCAGATATAGAAATTATATGCAAATTATGCATGGGAGGTGAGATATTTCATATTTTGTACGGGGAGTATCAAATTTCATAAGACGAATATATTTAAACTTCAATCGTTGATTACAGGCAAACCGAACGATGTTTAGACCCAATTTAAACGGATCTTAATTCAAAATTAAATAACGATTCATAAATGGTACAATACTCCAAGAATTGGAGCGGAATATTTTTTTGTATTTTTCTGGCGAAAAAAACGCAAAGGGGTACCCCTTTGTAAATTTTCAAAAAAAATCGATTTTTTTTTCTACCCGAATTAGTCTGCATATTGTTTCGTATTGTTCCGATTGTCAATCAGATATAGAAATTATATGCAAATTATGCATGGGAGGTGAGATATTTCATATTTTGTACGGGGAGTATCAAATTTCATAAGACGATTATATTTAAACTTCAATCGTTGATTACAGGCAAACCGAACGATGTTTAGACCCAATTTAAACGGATCTTAATTCAAAATTAAATAACGATTCATAAATGGTACAATACTCCAAGAATTGGAGCGGAATATTTTTTTGTATTTTTCTGGCGAAAAAAACGCAAAGGGGTACCCCTTTGCAAATTTTCAAAAAAAATCGATTTTTTTTTCTACCCGAATTAGTCTGCATATTGTTTCGTATTGTTCCGATTGTCAATCAGATATAGAAATTATATGCAAATTATGCATGGGAGGTGAGATATTTCATATTTTGTACGGGGAGTATCAAATTTCATAAGACGATTATATTTAAACTTCAATCGTTGATTACAGGCAAACCGAACGATGTTTAGACCCAATTTAAACGGATCTTAATTCAAAATTAAATAACGATTCATAAATGGTACAATACTCCAAGAATTGGAGCGGAATATTTTTTTGTATTTTTCTGGCGAAAAAAACGCAAAGGGGTACCCCTTTGTAAATTTTCAAAAAAAATCGATTTTTTTTTCTACCCGAATTAGTCTGCATATTGTTTCGTATTGTTCCGATTGTCAATCAGATATAGAAATTATATGCAAATTATGCATGGGAGGTGAGATATTTCATATTTTGTACGGGGAGTATCAAATTTCATAAGACGATTATATTTAAATTTCAATCGTTGATTACAGGCAAACCGAACGATGTTTAGACCCAATTTAAACGGATCTTAATTCAAAATTAAATAACGATTCATAAATGGTACAATACTCCAAGAATTGGAGTGGAATATTTTTTTGTATTTTTCTGGCGAAAAAAACGCAAAGGGGTACCCCTTTGCAAATTTTCAAAAAAAATCGTTTTTTTTTTCTACCCGAATTAGTCTGCATATTGTTTCGTATTGTTCCGATTGTCAATCAGATATAGAAATTATATGCAAATTATGCATGGGAGGTGAGATATTTCATATTTTGTACGGGGAGTATCAAATTTCATAAGACGATTATATTTAAACTTCAATCGTTGATTACAGGCAAACCGAACGATGTTTAGACCCAATTTAAACGGATCTTAATTCAAAATTAAATAACGATTCATAAATGGTACAATACTCCAAGAATTGGAGCGGAATATTTTTTTGTATTTTTCCGGCGAAAAAAACGCAAAGGGGTACCCCTTTGCATTAGTCTGCATATTGTTTCGTATTGTTCTGATTGTCAATCAGATATAGAAATTATATGCAAATTATGCATGGGAGGTGAGATATTTCATATTTTGTACGGGGAGTATCAAATTTCATAAGACGATTATATTTAAACTTCAATCGTTGATTACAGGCAAACCGAACGATGTTTAGACCCAATTTAAACGGATCTTAATTCAAAATTAAATAACGATTCATAAATGGTACAATACTCCAAGAATTGGAGCGGAATATTTTTTTGTATTTTTCTGGCGAGAAAAACGCAAAGGGGTACCCCTTTGCAAATTTTCAAAAAAAATCGATTTTTTTTTCTACCCGAATTAGTCTGCATATTGTTTCGTATTGTTCCGATTGTCAATCAGATATAGAAATTATATGCAAATTATGCATGGGAGGTGAGATATTTCATATTTTGTACGGGGAGTATCAAATTTCATAAGTCGATTATATTTAAACTTCAATCGTTGATTACAGGCAAACCGAACGATGTTTAGACCCAATTTAAACGGATCTTAATTCAAAATTAAATAACGATTCATAAATGGTACAATACTCCAAGAATTGGAGCGGAATATTTTTTTGTATTTTTCTGGCGAAAAAAACGCAAAGGGGTACCCCTTTGCAAATTTTCAAAAAAAATCGATTTTTTTTTCTACCCGAATTAGTCTGCATATTGTTTCGTATTGTTCCGATTGTCAATCAGATATAGAAATTATATGCAAATTATGCATGGGAGGTGAGATATTTCATATTTTGTACGGGGAGTATCAAATTTCATAAGACGATTATATTTAAACTTCAATCGTTGATTACAGGCAAGCCGAACGATGTTTAGACCCAATTTAAACGGATCTTAATTCAAAATTAAATAACGATTCATAAATGGTACAATACTCCAAGAATTGGAGCGGAATATTTTTTTGTATTTTTCTGGCGAAAAAAACGCAAAGGGGTACCCCTTTGCAAATTTTCAAAAAAAATCGATTTTTTTTTCTACCCGAATTAGTCTGCATATTGTTTCGTATTGTTCCGATTGTCAATCAGATATAGAAATTATATGCAAATTATGCATGGGAGGTGAGATATTTCATATTTTGTACGGGGAGTATCAAATTTCATAAGACGATTATATTTAAACTTCAATCTTTGATTACAGGCAAACCGAACGATGTTTAGACCCAATTTAAACGGATCTTAATTCAAAATTAAATAACGATTCATAAATGGTACAATACTCCAAGAATTGGAGCGGAATATTTTTTTGTATTTTTCCGGCGAAAAAAACGCAAAGGGGTACCCCTTTGCAAATTTTCAAAAAAAATCGATTTTTTTTTCTACCCGAATTAGTCTGCATATTGTTTCGTATTGTTCTGATTGTCAATCAGATATAGAAATTATATGCAAATTATGCATGGGAGGTGAGATATTTCATATTTTGTACGGGGAGTATCAAATTTCATAAGACGATTATATTTAAACTTCAATCGTTGATTACAGGCAAACCGAACGATGTTTAGACCCAATTTAAACGGATCTTAATTCAAAATTAAATAACGATTCATAAATGGTACAATACTCCAAGAATTGGAGCGGAATATTTTTTTGTATTTTTCTGGCGAAAAAAACGCAAAGGGGTACCCCTTTGCAAATTTTCAAAAAAAATCGATTTTTTTTTCTACCCGAATTAGTCTGCATATTGTTTCGTATTGTTCCGATTGTCAATCAGATATAGAAATTATATGCAAATTATGCATGGGAGGTGAGATATTTCATATTTTGTACGGGGAGTATCAAATTTCATAAGACGATTATATTTAAACTTCAATCGTTGATTACAGGCAAACCGAACGATGTTTAGACCCAATTTAAACGGATCTTAATTCAAAATTAAATAACGATTCATAAATGGTACAATACTCCAAGAATTGGAGCGGAATATTTTTTTGTATTTTTCCGGCGAAAAAAACGCAAAGGGGTACCCCTTTGCAAATTTTCAAAAAAAATCGATTTTTTTTCTACCCGAATTAGTCTGCATATTGTTTCGTATTGTTCCGATTGTCAATCAGATATAGAAATTATATGCAAATTATGCATGGGAGGTGAGATATTTCATATTTTGTACGGGGAGTATCAAATTTCATAAGACGATTATATTTAAACTTCAATCGTTGATTACAGGCAAACCGAACGATGTTTAGACCCAATTTAAACGGATCTTAATTCAAAATTAAATAACGATTCATAAATGGTACAATACTCCAAGAATTGGAGCGGAATATTTTTTTGTATTTTTCTGGCGAAAAAAACGCAAAGGGGTACCCCTTTGCAAATTTTCAAAAAAAATCGATTTTTTTTTCTACCCGAATTAGTCTGCATATTGTTTCGTATTGTTCCGATTGTCAATCAGATATAGAAATTATATGCAAATTATGCATGGGAGGTGAGATATTTCATATTTTGTACGGGGAGTATCAAATTTCATAAGACGATTATATTTAAACTTCAATCGTTGATTACAGGCAAACCGAACGATGTTTAGACCCAATTTAAACGGATCTTAATTCAAAATTAAATAACGATTCATAAATGGTACAATACTCCAAGAATTGGAGCGGAATATTTTTTTGTATTTTTCTGGCGAAAAAAACGCAAAGGGGTACCTCTTTGCAAATTTTCAAAAAAAATCGATTTTTTTTTCTACCCGAATTAGTCTGCATATTGTTTCGTATTGTTCTGATTGTCAATCAGATATAGAAATTATATGCAAATTATGCATGGGAGGTGAGATATTTCATATTTTGTACGGGGAGTATCAAATTTCATAAGACGATTATATTTAAACTTCAATCGTTGATTACAGGCAAACCGAACGATGTTTAGACCCAATTTAAACGGATCTTAATTCAAAATTAAATAACGATTCATAAATGGTACAATACTCCAAGAATTGGAGCGGAATATTTTTTTGTATTTTTCTGGCGAAAAAAACGCAAAGGGGTACCCCTTTGCAAATTTCAAAAAAAATCGTTTTTTTTTTCTACCCGAATTAGTCTGCATATTGTTTCGTATTGTTCCGATTGTCAATCAGATGTAGAAATTATATGCAAATTATGTATGGGAGGTGAGATATTTCATATTTTGTACGGGGAGTATCAAATTTCATAAGACGATTATATTTAAACTTCAATCGTTGATTACAGGCAAACCGAACGATGTTTAGACCCAATTTAAACGGATCTTAATTCAAAATTAAATAACGATTCATAAATGGTACAATACTCCAAAAATTGGAGCGGAATATTTTTTTGTATTTCTCCGGCGAAAAAAACGCAAAGGGGTACCCCTTTGCAAATTTTCAAAAAAAATCGTTTTTTTTTTCTACCCGAATTAGTCTGCATATTGTTTCGTATTGTTCCGATTGTCAATCAGATATAGAAATTATATGCAAATTATGCATGGGAGGTGAGATATTTCATATTTTGTACGGGGAGTATCAAATTTCATAAGACGATTATATTTAAACTTCAATCGTTGATTACAGGCAAACCGAACGATGTTTAGACCCAATTTAAACGGATCTTAATTCAAAATTAAATAACGATTCATAAATGGTACAATACTCCAAGAATTGGAGCGGAATATTTTTTTGTATTTTTCTGGCGAAAAAAACGCAAAGGGGTACCCCTTTGCAAATTTTCAAAAAAAATCGATTTTTTTTTCTACCCGAATTAGTCTGCATATTGTTTCGTATTGTTCTGATTGTCAATCAGATATAGAAATTATATGCAAATTATGCATGGGAGGTGAGATATTTCATATTTTGTACGGGGAGTATCAAATTTCATAAGACGATTATATTTAAACTTCAATCGTTGATTACAGGCAAACCGAACGATGTTTAGACCCAATTTAAACGGATCTTAATTCAAAATTAAATAACGATTCATAAATGGTACAATACTCCAAGAATTGGAGCGGAATATTTTTTTGTATTTTTCTGGCGAAAAAAACGCAAAGGGGTACCCCTTTGCAAATTTTCAAAAAAAATCGATTTTTTTTTCTACCCGAATTAGTCTGCATATTGTTTCGTATTGTTCCGATTGTCAATCAGATGTAGAAATTATATGCAAATTATGTATGGGAGGTGAGATATTTCATATTTTGTACGGGGAGTATCAAATTTCATAAGACGATTATATTTAAACTTCAATCGTTGATTACAGGCAAACCGAACGATGTTTAGACCCAATTTAAACGGATCTTAATTCAAAATTAAATAACGATTCATAAATGGTACAATACTCCAAGAATTGGAGCGGAATATTTTTTTGTATTTTTCTGGCGAAAAAAACGCAAAGGGATACCCCTTTGCAAATTTTCAAAAAAAATCGATTTTTTTTTCTACCCGAATTAGTCTGCATATTGTTTCGTATTGTTCTGATTGTCAATCAGATATAGAAATTATATGCAAATTATGCATGGGAGGTGAGATATTTCATATTTTGTACGGGGAGTATCAAATTTCATAAGACGATTATATTTAAACTTCAATCGTTGATTACAGGCAAACCGAACGATGTTTAGACCCAATTTAAACGGATCTTAATTCAAAATTAAATAACGATTCATAAATGGTACAATACTCCAAGAATTGGAGCGGAATATTTTTTTGTATTTTTCTGGCGAAAAAAACGCAAAGGGGTACCCCTTTGCAAATTTTCAAAAAAAATCGATTTTTTTTCTACCCGAATTAGTCTGCATATTGTTTCGTATTGTTCTGATTGTCAATCAGATATAGAAATTATATGCAAATTATGCATGGGAGGTGAGATATTTCATATTTTGTACGGGGAGTATCAAATTTCATAAGACGATTATATTTAAACTTCAATCGTTGATTACAGGCAAACCGAACGATGTTTAGACCCAATTTAAACGGATCTTAATTCAAAATTAAATAACGATTCATAAATGGTACAATACTCCAAGAATTGGAGCGGAATATTTTTTTGTATTTTTCTGGCGAAAAAAACGCAAAGGGGTACCCCTTTGCAAATTTTCAAAAAAAATCGATTTTTTTTTCTACCCGAATTAGTCTGCATATTGTTTCGTATTGTTCCGATTGTCAATCAGATGTAGAAATTATATGCAAATTATGTATGGGAGGTGAGATATTTCATATTTTGTACGGGGAGTATCAAATTTCATAAGACGATTATATTTAAACTTCAATCGTTGATTACAGGCAAACCGAACGATGTTTAGACCCAATTTAAACGGATCTTAATTCAAAATTAAATAACGATTCATAAATGGTACAATACTCCAAAAATTGGAGCGGAATATTTTTTTGTATTTCTCCGGCGAAAAAAAACGCAAAGGGGTACCCCTTTGCAAATTTTCAAAAAAAATCGTTTTTTTTTTCTACCCGAATTAGTCTGCATATTGTTTCGTATTGTTCCGATTGTCAATCAGATATAGAAATTATATGCAAATTATGCATGGGAGGTGAGATATTTCATATTTTGTACGGGAGTATCAAATTTCATAAGACGATTATATTTAAACTTCAATCGTTGATTACAGGCAAACCGAACGATGTTTAGACCCAATTTAAACGGATCTTAATTCAAAATTAAATAACGATTCATAAATGGTACAATACTCCAAGAATTGGAGCGGAATATTTTTTTGTATTTTTCTGGCGAAAAAAACGCAAAGGGGTACCCCTTTGCAAATTTTCAAAAAAAATCGATTTTTTTTCTACCCGAATTAGTCTGCATATTGTTTCGTATTGTTCTGATTGTCAATCAGATATAGAAATTATATGCAAATTATGCATGGGAGGTGAGATATTTCATATTTTGTACGGGGAGTATCAAATTTCATAAGACGATTATATTTAAACTTCAATCGTTGATTACAGGCAAACCGAACGATGTTTAGACCCAATTTAAACGGATCTTAATTCAAAATTAAATAACGATTCATAAATGGTACAATACTCCAAGAATTGGAGCGGAATATTTTTTTGTATTTTTCTGGCGAAAAAAACGCAAAGGGGTACCCCTTTGCAAATTTTCAAAAAAAATCGATTTTTTTTCTACCCGAATTAGTCTGCATATTGTTTCGTATTGTTCTGATTGTCAATCAGATATAGAAATTATATGCAAATTATGCATGGGAGGTGAGATATTTCATATTTTGTACGGGGAGTATCAAATTTCATAAGACGATTATATTTAAACTTCAATCGTTGATTACAGGCAAACCGAACGATGTTTAGACCCAATTTAAACGGATCTTAATTCAAAATTAAATAACGATTCATAAATGGTACAATACTCCAAGAATTGGAGCGGAATATTTTTTTGTATTTTTCTGGCGAAAAAACGCAAAGGGGTACCCCTTTGCAAATTTTCAAAAAAAATCGATTTTTTTTCTACCCGAATTAGTCTGCATATTGTTTCGTATTGTTCTGATTGTCAATCAGATATAGAAATTATATGCAAATTATGCATG
Organism: Nephrotoma guestfalica; assembly: GCA_963691935.1. Classification (NCBI taxonomy): domain Eukaryota; kingdom Metazoa; phylum Arthropoda; class Insecta; order Diptera; family Tipulidae; genus Nephrotoma; species Nephrotoma guestfalica. The sequence continues at coordinate 27,889,345 of OY829915.1, forward strand.
GGAGGTGAGATATTTCATATTTTGTACGGGGAGTATCAAATTTCATAAGACGATTATATTTAAACTTCAATCGTTGATTACAGGCAAACCGAACGATGTTTAGACCCAAATTTAAACGGATCTTAATTCAAAATTAAATAACGATTCATAAATGGTACAATACTCCAAGAATTGGAGCGGAATATTTTTTTGTATTTTTCTGGCGAAAAAAACGCAAAGGGGTACCCTTTGCAAATTTTCAAAAAAAATCGATTTTTTTTTCTACCCGAATTAGTCTGCATATTGTTTCGTATTGTTCTGATTGTCAATCAGATATAGAAATTATATGCAAATTATGCATGGGAGGTGAGATATTTCATATTTTGTACGGGGAGTATCAAATTTCATAAGACGATTATATTTAAACTTCAATCGTTGATTACAGGCAAACCGAACGATGTTTAGACCCAATTTAAACGGATCTTAATTCAAAATTAAATAACGATTCATAAATGGTACAATACTCCAAGAATTGGAGCGGAATATTTTTTTGTATTTTTCTGGCGAAAAAAACGCAAAGGGGTACCCCTTTGCAAATTTTCAAAAAAATCGATTTTTTTTTCTACCCGAATTAGTCTGCATATTGTTTCGTATTGTTCTGATTGTCAATCAGATATAGAAATTATATGCAAATTATGCATGGGAGGTGAGATATTTCATATTTTGTACGGGGAGTATCAAATTTCATAAGACGATTATATTTAAACTTCAATCGTTGATTACAGGCAAACCGAACGATGTTTAGACCCAATTTAAACGGATCTTAATTCAAAATTAAATAACGATTCATAAATGGTACAATACTCCAAGAATTGGAGCGGAATATTTTTTTGTATTTTTCTGGCGAAAAAAACGCAAAGGGGTACCCCTTTGCAAATTTTCAAAAAAAATCGATTTTTTTTTCTACCCGAATTAGTCTGCATATTGTTTCGTATTGTTCTGATTGTCAATCAGATATAGAAATTATATGCAAATTATGCATGGGAGGTGAGATATTTCATATTTTGTACGGGGAGTATCAAATTTCATAAGACGATTATATTTAAACTTCAATCGTTGATTACAGGCAAACCGAACGATGTTTAGACCCAATTTAAACGGATCTTAATTCAAAATTAAATAACGATTCATAAATGGTACAATACTCCAAGAATTGGAGCGGAATATTTTTTTGTATTTTTCTGGCGAAAAAAACGCAAAGGGGTACCCCTTTGCAAATTTTCAAAAAAAATCGATTTTTTTTTCTACCCGAATTAGTCTGCATATTGTTTCGTATTGTTCTGATTGTCAATCAGATATAGAAATTATATGCAAATTATGCATGGGAGGTGAGATATTTCATATTTTGTACGGGGAGTATCAAATTTCATAAGACGATTATATTTAAACTTCAATCGTTGATTACAGGCAAACCGAACGATGTTTAGACCCAATTTAAACGGATCTTAATTCAAAATTAAATAACGATTCATAAATGGTACAATACTCCAAGAATTGGAGCGGAATATTTTTTTGTATTTTTCTGGCGAAAAAAACGCAAAGGGGTACCCCTTTGCAAATTTTCAAAAAAAATCGATTTTTTTTTCTACCCGAATTAGTCTGCATATTGTTTCGTATTGTTCTGATTGTCAATCAGATATAGAAATTATATGCAAATTATGCATGGGAGGTGAGATATTTCATATTTTGTACGGGGAGTATCAAATTTCATAAGACGATTATATTTAAACTTCAATCGTTGATTACAGGCAAACCGAACGATGTTTAGACCCAATTTAAACGGATCTTAATTCAAAATTAAATAACGATTCATAAATGGTACAATACTCCAAGAATTGGAGCGGAATATTTTTTTGTATTTTTCTGGCGAAAAAAACGCAAAGGGGTACCCCTTTGCAAATTTTCAAAAAAAATCGATTTTTTTTTCTACCCGAATTAGTCTGCATATTGTTTCGTATTGTTCCGATTGTCAATCAGATGTAGAAATTATATGCAAATTATGTATGGGAGGTGAGATATTTCATATTTTGTACGGGGAGTATCAAATTTCATAAGACGATTATATTTAAACTTCAATCGTTGATTACAGGCAAACCGAACGATGTTTAGACCCAATTTAAACGGATCTTAATTCAAAATTAAATAACGATTCATAAATGGTACAATACTCCAAGAATTGGAGCGGAATATTTTTTTGTATTTTTCTGGCGAAAAAAACGCAAAGGGGTACCCCTTTGCAAATTTTCAAAAAAAATCGATTTTTTTTTCTACCCGAATTAGTCTGCATATTGTTTCGTATTGTTCCGATTGTCAATCAGATGTAGAAATTATATGCAAATTATGTATGGGAGGTGAGATATTTCATATTTTGTACGGGGAGTATCAAATTTCATAAGACGATTATATTTAAACTTCAATCGTTGATTACAGGCAAACCGAACGATGTTTAGACCCAATTTAAACGGATCTTAATTCAAAATTAAATAACGATTCATAAATGGTACAATACTCCAAGAATTGGAGCGGAATATTTTTTTGTATTTTTCTGGCGAAAAAAACGCAAAGGGGTACCCCTTTGCAAATTTTCAAAAAAAATCGATTTTGTTTTCTACCCGAATTAGTCTGCATATTGTTTCGTATTGTTCTGATTGTCAATCAGATATAGAAATTATATGCAAATTATGCATGGGAGGTGAGATATTTCATATTTTGTACGGGGAGTATCAAATTTCATAAGACGATTATATTTAAACTTCAATCGTTGATTACAGGCAAACCGAACGATGTTTAGACCCAATTTAAACGGATCTTAATTCAAAATTAAATAACGATTCATAAATGGTACAATACTCCAAGAATTGGAGCGGAATATTTTTTTGTATTTTTCTGGCGAAAAAAACGCAAAGGGGTACCCCTTTGCAAATTTTCAAAAAAAATCGATTTTTTTTTCTACCCGAATTAGTCTGCATATTGTTTCGTATTGTTCTGATTGTCAATCAGATATAGAAATTATATGCAAATTATGCATGGGAGGTGAGATATTTCATATTTTGTACGGGGAGTATCAAATTTCATAAGACGATTATATTTAAACTTCAATCGTTGATTACAGGCAAACCGAACGATGTTTAGACCCAATTTAAACGGATCTTAATTCAAAATTAAATAACGATTCATAAATGGTAAAAATCTCCAAGAATTGGAGCGGAATATTTTTTTGTATTTTTCTGGCGAAAAAAACGCAAAGGGGTACCCCTTTGCAAATTTTCAAAAAAAATCGATTTTTTTTTCTACCCGAATTAGTCTGCATATTGTTTCGTATTGTTCTGATTGTCAATCAGATATAGAAATTATATGCAAATTATGCATGGGAGGTGAGATATTTCATATTTTGTACGGGGAGTATCAAATTTCATAAGACGATTATATTTAAACTTCAATCGTTGATTACAGGCAAACCGAACGATGTTTAGACCCAATTTAAACGGATCTTAATTCAAAATTAAATAACGATTCATAAATGGTACAATACTCCAAGAATTGGAGCGGAATATTTTTTTGTATTTTTCTGGCGAAAAAAACGCAAAGGGGTACCCCTTTGCAAATTTTCAAAAAAAATCGATTTTTTTTTCTACCCGAATTAGTCTGCATATTGTTTCGTATTGTTCCGATTGTCAATCAGATGTAGAAATTATATGCAAATTATGCATGGGAGGTGAGATATTTCATATTTTGTACGGGGAGTATCAAATTTCATAAGACGATTATATTTAAACTTCAATCGTTGATTACAGGCAAACCGAACGATGTTTAGACCCAATTTAAACGGATCTTAATTCAAAATTAAATAACGATTCATAAATGGTACAATACTCCAAGAATTGGAGCGGAATATTTTTTTGTATTTTTCTGGCGAAAAAAACGCAAAGGGGTACCCCTTTGCAAATTTTCAAAAAAAATCGATTTTTTTTTCTACCCGAATTAGTCTGCATATTGTTTCGTATTGTTCTGATTGTCAATCAGATATAGAAATTATATGCAAATTATGCATGGGAGGTGAGATATTTCATATTTTGTACGGGGAGTATCAAATTTCATAAGACGATTATATTTAAACTTCAATCGTTGATTACAGGCAAACCGAACGATGTTTAGACCCAATTTAAACGGATCTTAATTCAAAATTAAATAACGATTCATAAATGGTACAATACTCCAAGAATTGGAGCGGAATATTTTTTTGTATTTTTCTGGCGAAAAAAACGCAAAGGGGTACCCCTTTGCAAATTTTCAAAAAAAATCGATTTTTTTTCTACCCGAATTAGTCTGCATATTGTTTCGTATTGTTCTGATTGTCAATCAGATATAGAAATTATATGCAAATTATGCATGGGAGGTGAGATATTTCATATTTTGTACGGGGAGTATCAAATTTCATAAGACGATTATATTTAAACTTCAATCGTTGATTACAGGCAAACCGAACGATGTTTAGACCCAATTTAAACGGATCTTAATTCAAAATTAAATAACGATTCATAAATGGTACAATACTCCAAGAATTGGAGCGGAATATTTTTTTGTATTTTTCTGGCGAAAAAAACGCAAAGGGGTACCCCTTTGCAAATTTTCAAAAAAAATCGATTTTTTTTTCTACCCGAATTAGTCTGCATATTGTTTCGTATTGTTCTGATTGTCAATCAGATATAGAAATTATATGCAAATTATGCATGGGAGGTGAGATATTTCATATTTTGTACGGGGAGTATCAAATTTCATAAGACGATTATATTTAAACTTCAATCGTTGATTACAGGCAAACCGAACGATGTTTAGACCCAATTTAAACGGATCTTAATTCAAAATTAAATAACGATTCATAAATGGTACAATACTCCAAGAATTGGAGCGGAATATTTTTTTGTATTTTTCTGGCGAAAAAAACGCAAAGGGGTACCCCTTTGCAAATTTTCAAAAAAAATCGATTTTTTTTTCTACCCGAATTAGTCTGCATATTGTTTCGTATTGTTCTGATTGTCAATCAGATATAGAAATTATATGCAAATTATGCATGGGAGGTGAGATATTTCATATTTTGTACGGGGAGTATCAAATTTCATAAGACGATTATATTTAAACTTCAATCGTTGATTACAGGCAAACCGAACGATGTTTAGACCCAATTTAAACGGATCTTAATTCAAAATTAAATAACGATTCATAAATGGTACAATACTCCAAGAATTGGAGCGGAATATTTTTTTGTATTTTTCTGGCGAAAAAAACGCAAAGGGGTACCCCTTTGCAAATTTTCAAAAAAAATCGATTTTTTTTTCTACCCGAATTAGTCTGCATATTGTTTCGTATTGTTCCGATTGTCAATCAGATGTAGAAATTATATGCAAATTATGTATGGGAGGTGAGATATTTCATATTTTGTACGGGGAGTATCAAATTTCATAAGACGATTATATTTAAACTTCAATCGTTGATTACAGGCAAACCGAACGATGTTTAGACCCAATTTAAACGGATCTTAATTCAAAATTAAATAACGATTCATAAATGGTACAATACTCCAAGAATTGGAGCGGAATATTTTTTTGTATTTTTCTGGCGAAAAAAACGCAAAGGGGTACCCCTTTGCAAATTTTCAAAAAAAATCGATTTTTTTTTCTACCCGAATTAGTCTGCATATTGTTTCGTATTGTTCTGATTGTCAATCAGATATAGAAATTATATGCAAATTATGCATGGGAGGTGAGATATTTCATATTTTGTACGGGGAGTATCAAATTTCATAAGACGATTATATTTAAACTTCAATCGTTGATTACAGGCAAACCGAACGATGTTTAGACCCAATTTAAACGGATCTTAATTCAAAATTAAATAACGATTCATAAATGGTACAATACTCCAAGAATTGGAGCGGAATATTTTTTTGTATTTTTCTGGCGAAAAAAACGCAAAGGGGTACCCCTTTGCAAATTTTCAAAAAAAATCGATTTTTTTTTCTACCCGAATTAGTCTGCATATTGTTTCGTATTGTTCCGATTGTCAATCAGATGTAGAAATTATATGCAAATTATGTATGGGAGGTGAGATATTTCATATTTTGTACGGGGAGTATCAAATTTCATAAGACGATTATATTTAAACTTCAATCGTTGATTACAGGCAAACCGAACGATGTTTAGACCCAATTTAAACGGATCTTAATTCAAAATTAAATAACGATTCATAAATGGTACAATACTCCAAGAATTGGAGCGGAATATTTTTTTGTATTTTTCTGGCGAAAAAAACGCAAAGGGGTACCCCTTTGCAAATTTTCAAAAAAAATCGATTTTTTTTTCTACCCGAATTAGTCTGCATATTGTTTCGTATTGTTCTGATTGTCAATCAGATATAGAAATTATATGCAAATTATGCATGGGAGGTGAGATATTTCATATTTTGTACGGGGAGTATCAAATTTCATAAGACGATTATATTTAAACTTCAATCGTTGATTACAGGCAAACCGAACGATGTTTAGACCCAATTTAAACGGATCTTAATTCAAAATTAAATAACGATTCATAAATGGTACAATACTCCAAGAATTGGAGCGGAATATTTTTTTGTATTTTTCTGGCGAAAAAAACGCAAAGGGGTACCCCTTTGCAAATTTTCAAAAAAAATCGATTTTTTTTTCTACCCGAATTAGTCTGCATATTGTTTCGTATTGTTCTGATTGTCAATCAGATATAGAAATTATATGCAAATTATGCATGGGAGGTGAGATATTTCATATTTTGTACGGGGAGTATCAAATTTCATAAGACGATTATATTTAAACTTCAATCGTTGATTACAGGCAAACCGAACGATGTTTAGACCCAATTTAAACGGATCTTAATTCAAAATTAAATAACGATTCATAAATGGTACAATACTCCAAGAATTGGAGCGGAATATTTTTTTGTATTTTTCTGGCGAAAAAAACGCAAAGGGGTACCCCTTTGCAAATTTTCAAAAAAAATCGATTTTTTTTTCTACCCGAATTAGTCTGCATATTGTTTCGTATTGTTCTGATTGTCAATCAGATATAGAAATTATATGCAAATTATGCATGGGAGGTGAGATATTTCATATTTTGTACGGGGAGTATCAAATTTCATAAGACGATTATATTTAAACTTCAATCGTTGATTACAGGCAAACCGAACGATGTTTAGACCCAATTTAAACGGATCTTAATTCAAAATTAAATAACGATTCATAAATGGTACAATACTCCAAGAATTGGAGCGGAATATTTTTTTGTATTTTTCTGGCGAAAAAAACGCAAAGGGGTACCCCTTTGCAAATTTTCAAAAAAAATCGATTTTTTTTCTACCCGAATTAGTCTGCATATTGTTTCGTATTGTTCTGATTGTCAATCAGATATAGAAATTATATGCAAATTATGCATGGGAGGTGAGATATTTCATATTTTGTACGGGGAGTATCAAATTTCATAAGACGATTATATTTAAACTTCAATCGTTGATTACAGGCAAACCGAACGATGTTTAGACCCAATTTAAACGGATCTTAATTCAAAATTAAATAACGATTCATAAATGGTACAATACTCCAAGAATTGGAGCGGAATATTTTTTTGTATTTTTCTGGCGAAAAAAACGCAAAGGGGTACCCCTTTGCAAATTTTCAAAAAAAATCGATTTTTTTTCTACCCGAATTAGTCTGCATATTGTTTCGTATTGTTCTGATTGTCAATCAGATATAGAAATTATATGCAAATTATGCATGGGAGGTGAGATATTTCATATTTTGTACGGGGAGTATCAAATTTCATAAGACGATTATATTTAAACTTCAATCGTTGATTACAGGCAAACCGAACGATGTTTAGACCCAATTTAAACGGATCTTAATTCAAAATTAAATAACGATTCATAAATGGTACAATACTCCAAGAATTGGAGCGGAATATTTTTTTGTATTTTTCTGGCGAAAAAAACGCAAAGGGGTACCCCTTTGCAAATTTTCAAAAAAAATCGATTTTTTTTTCTACCCGAATTAGTCTGCATATTGTTTCGTATTGTTCTGATTGTCAATCAGATATAGAAATTATATGCAAATTATGCATGGGAGGTGAGATATTTCATATTTTGTACGGGGAGTATCAAATTTCATAAGACGATTATATTTAAACTTCAATCGTTGATTACAGGCAAACCGAACGATGTTTAGACCCAATTTAAACGGATCTTAATTCAAAATTAAATAACGATTCATAAATGGTACAATACTCCAAGAATTGGAGCGGAATATTTTTTTGTATTTTTCTGGCGAAAAAAACGCAAAGGGGTACCCCTTTGCAAATTTTCAAAAAAAATCGATTTTTTTTTCTACCCGAATTAGTCTGCATATTGTTTCGTATTGTTCCAATTGTCAATCAGATGTAGAAATTATATGCAAATTATGTATGGGAGGTGAGATATTTCATATTTTGTACGGGGAGTATCAAATTTCATAAGACGATTATATTTAAACTTCAATCGTTGATTACAGGCAAACCGAACGATGTTTAGACCCAATTTAAACGGATCTTAATTCAAAATTAAATAACGATTCATAAATGGTACAATACTCCAAGAATTGGAGCGGAATATTTTTTTGTATTTTTCTGGCGAAAAAAACGCAAAGGGGTACCCCTTTGCAAATTTTCAAAAAAAATCGATTTTTTTTTCTACCCGAATTAGTCTGCATATTGTTTCGTATTGTTCTGATTGTCAATCAGATATAGAAATTATATGCAAATTATGCATGGGAGGTGAGATATTTCATATTTTGTACGGGGAGTATCAAATTTCATAAGACGATTATATTTAAACATCAATCGTTGATTACAGGCAAACCGAACGATGTTTAGACCCAATTTAAACGGATCTTAATTCAAAATTAAATAACGATTCATAAATGGTACAATACTCCAAGAATTGGAGCGGAATATTTTTTTGTATTTTTCTGGCGAAAAAAACGCAAAGGGGTACCCCTTTGCAAATTTTCAAAAAAAATCGATTTTTTTTCTACCCGAATTAGTCTGCATATTGTTTCGTATTGTTCTGATTGTCAATCAGATATAGAAATTATATGCAAATTATGCATGGGAGGTGAGATATTTCATATTTTGTACGGGGAGTATCAAATTTCATAAGACGATTATATTTAAACTTCAATCGTTGATTACAGGCAAACCGAACGATGTTTAGACCCAATTTAAACGGATCTTAATTCAAAATTAAATAACGATTCATAAATGGTACAATACTCCAAGAATTGGAGCGGAATATTTTTTTGTATTTTTCTGGCGACAAAAACGCAAAGGGGTACCCCTTTGCAAATTTTCAAAAAAAATCGATTTTTTTTTCTACCCGAATTAGTCTGCATATTGTTTCGTATTGTTCTGATTGTCAATCAGATATAGAAATTATATGCAAATTATGCATGGGAGGTGAGATATTTCATATTTTGTACGGGGAGTATCAAATTTCATAAGACGATTATATTTAAACTTCAATCGTTGATTACAGGCAAACCGAACGATGTTTAGACCCAATTTAAACGGATCTTAATTCAAAATTAAATAACGATTCATAAATGGTACAATACTCCAAGAATTGGAGCGGAATATTTTTTTGTATTTTTCTGGCGAAAAAAACGCAAAGGGGTACCCCTTTGCAAATTTTCAAAAAAAATCGATTTTTTTTTCTACCCGAATTAGTCTGCATATTGTTTCGTATTGTTCCGATTGTCAATCAGATGTAGAAATTATATGCAAATTATGTATGGGAGGTGAGATATTTCATATTTTGTACGGGGAGTATCAAATTTCATAAGACGATTATATTTAAACTTCAATCGTTGATTACAGGCAAACCGAACGATGTTTAGACCCAATTTAAACGGATCTTAATTCAAAATTAAATAACGATTCATAAATGGTACAATACTCCAAGAATTGGAGCGGAATATTTTTTTGTATTTTTCTGGCGAAAAAAACGCAAAGGGGTACCCCTTTGCAAATTTTCAAAAAAAATCGATTTTTTTTTCTACCCGAATTAGTCTGCATATTGTTTCGTATTGTTCCGATTGTCAATCAGATGTAGAAATTATATGCAAATTATGTATGGGAGGTGAGATATTTCATATTTTGTACGGGGAGTATCAAATTTCATAAGACGATTATATTTAAACTTCAATCGTTGATTACAGGCAAACCGAACGATGTTTAGACCCAATTTAAACGGATCTTAATTCAAAATTAAATAACGATTCATAAATGGTACAATACTCCAAGAATTGGAGCGGAATATTTTTTTGTATTTTTCTGGCGAAAAAAACGCAAAGGGGTACGTACCCCTTTGCAAATTTTCAAAAAAAATCGATTTTTTTTTCTACCCGAATTAGTCTGCATATTGTTTCGTATTGTTCTGATTGTCAATCAGATATAGAAATTATATGCAAATTATGCATGGGAGGTGAGATATTTCATATTTTGTACGGGGAGTATCAAATTTCATAAGACGATTATATTTAAACTTCAATCGTTGATTACAGGCAAACCGAACGATGTTTAGACCCAATTTAAACGGATCTTAATTCAAAATTAAATAACGATTCATAAATGGTACAATACTCCAAGAATTGGAGCGGAATATTTTTTTGTATTTTTCTGGCGAAAAAAACGCAAAGGGGTACCCCTTTGCAAATTTTCAAAAAAAATCGATTTTTTTTTCTACCCGAATTAGTCTGCATATTGTTTCGTATTGTTCTGATTGTCAATCAGATATAGAAATTATATGCAAATTATGCATGGGAGGTGAGATATTTCATATTTTGTACGGGGAGTATCAAATTTCATAAGACGATTATATTTAAACTTCAATCGTTGATTACAGGCAAACCGAACGATGTTTAGACCCAATTTAAACGGATCTTAATTCAAAATTAAATAACGATTCATAAATGGTACAATACTCCAAGAATTGGAGCGGAATATTTTTTTGTATTTTTCTGGCGAAAAAAACGCAAAGGGGTACCCCTTTGCAAATTTTGAAAAAAAATCGATTTTTTTTCTACCCGAATTAGTCTGCATATTGTTTCGTATTGTTCTGATTGTCAATCAGATATAGAAATTATATGCAAATTATGCATGGGAGGTGAGATATTTCATATTTTGTACGGGGAGTATCAAATTTCATAAGACGATTATATTTAAACTTCAATCGTTGATTACAGGCAAACCGAACGATGTTTAGACCCAATTTAAACGGATCTTAATTCAAAATTAAATAACGATTCATAAATGGTACAATACTCCAAGAATTGGAGCGGAATATTTTTTTGTATTTTTCTGGCGAAAAAAACGCAAAGGGGTACCCCTTTGCAAATTTTCAAAAAAAATCGATTTTTTTTTCTACCCGAATTAGTCTGCATATTGTTTCGTATTGTTCCGATTGTCAATCAGATGTAGAAATTATATGCAAATTATGTATGGGAGGTGAGATATTTCATATTTTGTACGGGGAGTATCAAATTTCATAAGACGATTATATTTAAACTTCAATCGTTGATTACAGGCAAACCGAACGATGTTTAGACCCAATTTAAACGGATCTTAATTCAAAATTAAATAACGATTCATAAATGGTACAATACTCCAAGAATTGGAGCGGAATATTTTTTTGTATTTTTCTGGCGAAAAAAACGCAAAGGGGTACCCCTTTGCAAATTTTCAAAAAAAATCGATTTTTTTTTCTACCCGAATTAGTCTGCATATTGTTTCGTATTGTTCCGATTGTCAATCAGATGTAGAAATTATATGCAAATTATGTATGGGAGGTGAGATATTTCATATTTTGTACGGGGAGTATCAAATTTCATAAGACGATTATATTTAAACTTCAATCGTTGATTACAGGCAAACCGAACGATGTTTAGACCCAATTTAAACGGATCTTAATTCAAAATTAAATAACGATTCATAAATGGTACAATACTCCAAGAATTGGAGCGGAATATTTTTTTGTATTTTTCTGGCGAAAAAAACGCAAAGGGGTACCCCTTTGCAAATTTTCAAAAAAAATCGATTTTTTTTTCTACCCGAATTAGTCTGCATATTGTTTCGTATTGTTCTGATTGTCAATCAGATATAGAAATTATATGCAAATTATGCATGGGAGGTGAGATATTTCATATTTTGTACGGGGAGTATCAAATTTCATAAGACGATTATATTTAAACTTCAATCGTTGATTACAGGCAAACCGAACGATGTTTAGACCCAATTTAAACGGATCTTAATTCAAAATTAAATAACGATTCATAAATGGTACAATACTCCAAGAATTGGAGCGGAATATTTTTTTGTATTTTTCTGGCGAAAAAAACGCAAAGGGGTACCCCTTTGCAAATTTTCAAAAAAAATCGATTTTTTTTTCTACCCGAATTAGTCTGCATATTGTTTCGTATTGTTCTGATTGTCAATCAGATATAGAAATTATATGCAAATTATGCATGGGAGGTGAGATATTTCATATTTTGTACGGGGAGTATCAAATTTCATAAGACGATTATATTTAAACTTCAATCGTTGATTACAGGCAAACCGAACGATGTTTAGACCCAATTTAAACGGATCTTAATTCAAAATTAAATAACGATTCATAAATGGTACAATACTCCAAGAATTGGAGCGGAATATTTTTTTGTATTTTTCTGGCGAAAAAAACGCAAAGGGGTACCCCTTTGCAAATTTTCAAAAAAAATCGATTTTTTTTCTACCCGAATTAGTCTGCATATTGTTTCGTATTGTTCTGATTGTCAATCAGATATAGAAATTATATGCAAATTATGCATGGGAGGTGAGATATTTCATATTTTGTACGGGGAGTATCAAATTTCATAAGACGATTATATTTAAACTTCAATCGTTGATTACAGGCAAACCGAACGATGTTTAGACCCAATTTAAACGGATCTTAATTCAAAATTAAATAACGATTCATAAATGGTACAATACTCCAAGAATTGGAGCGGAATATTTTTTTGTATTTTTCTGGCGAAAAAAACGCAAAGGGGTACCCCTTTGCAAATTTTCAAAAAAAATCGATTTTTTTTTCTACCCGAATTAGTCTGCATATTGTTTCGTATTGTTCCGATTGTCAATCAGATGTAGAAATTATATGCAAATTATGTATGGGAGGTGAGATATTTCATATTTTGTACGGGGAGTATCAAATTTCATAAGACGATTATATTTAAACTTCAATCGTTGATTACAGGCAAACCGAACGATGTTTAGACCCAATTTAAACGGATCTTAATTCAAAATTAAATAACGATTCATAAATGGTACAATACTCCAAGAATTGGAGCGGAATATTTTTTTGTATTTTTCTGGCGAAAAAAACGCAAAGGGGTACCCCTTTGCAAATTTTCAAAAAAAAATCGATTTTTTTTTCTACCCGAATTAGTCTGCATATTGTTTCGTATTGTTCTGATTGTCAATCAGATATAGAAATTATATGCAAATTATGCATGGGAGGTGAGATATTTCATATTTTGTACGGGGAGTATCAAATTTCATAAGACGATTATATTTAAACTTCAATCGTTGATTACAGGCAAACCGAACGATGTTTAGACCCAATTTAAACGGATCTTAATTCAAAATTAAATAACGATTCATAAATGGTACAATACTCCAAGAATTGGAGCGGAATATTTTTTTGTATTTTTCTGGCGAAAAAAACGCAAAGGGGTACCCCTTTGCAAATTTTCAAAAAAAATCGATTTTTTTTTCTACCCGAATTAGTCTGCATATTGTTTCGTATTGTTCTGATTGTCAATCAGATATAGAAATTATATGCAAATTATGCATGGGAGGTGAGATATTTCATATTTTGTACGGGGAGTATCAAATTTCATAAGACGATTATATTTAAACTTCAATCGTTGATTACAGGCAAACCGAACGATGTTTAGACCCAATTTAAACGGATCTTAATTCAAAATTAAATAACGATTCATAAATGGTACAATACTCCAAGAATTGGAGCGGAATATTTTTTTGTATTTTTCTGGCGAAAAAAACGCAAAGGGGTACCCCTTTGCAAATTTTCAAAAAAAATCGATTTTTTTTCTACCCGAATTAGTCTGCATATTGTTTCGTATTGTTCTGATTGTCAATCAGATATAGAAATTATATGCAAATTATGCATGGGAGGTGAGATATTTCATATTTTGTACGGGGAGTATCAAATTTCATAAGACGATTATATTTAAACTTCAATCGTTGATTACAGGCAAACCGAACGATGTTTAGACCCAATTTAAACGGATCTTAATTCAAAATTAAATAACGATTCATAAATGGTACAATACTCCAAGAATTGGAGCGGAATATTTTTTTGTATTTTTCTGGCGAAAAAAACGCAAAGGGGTACCCCTTTGCAAATTTTCAAAAAAAATCGATTTTTTTTCTACCCGAATTAGTCTGCATATTGTTTCGTATTGTTCTGATTGTCAATCAGATATAGAAATTATATGCAAATTATGCATGGGAGGTGAGATATTTCATATTTTGTACGGGGAGTATCAAATTTCATAAGACGATTATATTTAAACTTCAATCGTTGATTACAGGCAAACCGAACGATGTTTAGACCCAATTTAAACGGATCTTAATTCAAAATTAAATAACGATTCATAAATGGTACAATACTCCAAGAATTGGAGCGGAATATTTTTTTGTATTTTTCTGGCGAAAAAAACGCAAAGGGGTACCCCTTTGCAAATTTTCAAAAAAAATCGATTTTTTTTTCTACCCGAATTAGTCTGCATATTGTTTCGTATTGTTCTGATTGTCAATCAGATATAGAAATTATATGCAAATTATGCATGGGAGGTGAGATATTTCATATTTTGTACGGGGAGTATCAAATTTCATAAGACGATTATATTTAAACTTCAATCGTTGATTACAGGCAAACCGAACGATGTTTAGACCCAATTTAAACGGATCTTAATTCAAAATTAAATAACGATCATAAATGGTACAATACTCCAAGAATTGGAGCGGAATATTTTTTTGTATTTTTCTGGCGAAAAAAACGCAAAGGGGTACCCCTTTGCAAATTTCAAAAAAAATCGATTTTTTTTCTACCCGAATTAGTCTGCATATTGTTTCGTATTGTTCTGATTGTCAATCAGATATAGAAATTATATGCAAATTATGCATGGGAGGTGAGATATTTCATATTTGTACGGGGAGTATCAAATTTCATAAGACGATTATATTTAAACTTCAATCGTTGATTACAGGCAAACCGAACGATGTTTAGACCCAATTTAAACGGATCTTAATTCAAAATTAAATAACGATTCATAAATGGTACAATACTCCAAGAGTTGGAGCGGAATATTTTTTTGTATTTTTCTGGCGAAAAAAACGCAAAGGGGTACCCCTTTGCAAATTTTCAAAAAAAATCGATTTTTTTTTCTACCCGAATTAGTCTGCATATTGTTTCGTATTGTTCTGATTGTCAATCAGATATAGAAATTATATGCAAATTATGCATGGGAGGTGAGATATTTCATATTTTGTACGGGGAGTATCAAATTTCATAAGACGATTATATTTAAACTTCAATCGTTGATTACAGGCAAACCGAACGATGTTTAGACCCAATTTAAACGGATCTTAATTCAAAATTAAATAACGATTCATAAATGGTACAATACTCCAAGAATTGGAGCGGAATATTTTTTTGTATTTTTCTGGCGAAAAAACGCAAAGGGGTACCCCTTTGCAAATTTTCAAAAAAAATCGATTTTTTTTTCTACCCGAATTAGTCTGCATATTGTTTCGTATTGTTCCGATTGTCAATCAGATGTAGAAATTATATGCAAATTATGTATGGGAGGTGAGATATTTCATATTTTGTACGGGGAGTATCAAATTTCATAAGACGATTATATTTAAACTTCAATCGTTGATTACAGGCAAACCGAACGATGTTTAGACCCAATTTAAACGGATCTTAATTCAAAATTAAATAACGATTCATAAATGGTACAATACTCCAAGAATTGGAGCGGAATATTTTTTTGTATTTTTCTGGCGAAAAAAACGCAAAGGGGTACCCCTTTGCAAATTTTCAAAAAAAATAGATTTTTTTTTCTACCCGAATTAGTCTGCATATTGTTTCGTATTGTTCTGATTGTCAATCAGATATAGAAATTATATGCAAATTATGCATGGGAGGTGAGATATTTCATATTTTGTACGGGGAGTATCAAATTTCATAGACGATTATATTTAAACTTCAATCGTTGATTACAGGCAAACCGAACGATGTTTAGACCCAATTTAAACGGATCTTAATTCAAAATTAAATAACGATTCATAAATGGTACAATACTCCAAAAATTGGAGCGGAATATTTTTTTGTATTTCTCCGGCGAAAAAAACGCAAAGGGGTACCCCTTTGCAAATTTTCAAAAAAAATCGATTTTTTTTCTACCCGAATTAGTCTGCATATTGTTTCGTATTGTTCCGATTGTCAATCAGATATAGAAATTATATGCAAATTATGCATGGGAGGTGAGATATTTCATATTTTGTACGGGGAGTATCAAATTTCATAAGACGATTATATTTAAACTTCAATCGTTGATTACAGGCAAACCGAACGATGTTTAGACCCAATTTAAACGGATCTTAATTCAAAATTAAATAACGATTCATAAATGGTACAATACTCCAAGAATTGGAGCGGAATATTTTTTTGTATTTTTTCTGGCGAAAAAACGCAAAGGGGTACCCCTTTGCAAATTTTCAAAAAAAATCGATTTTTTTTTCTACCCGAATTAGTCTGCATATTGTTTCGTATTGTTCTGATTGTCAATCAGATATAGAAATTATATGCAAATTATGCATGGGAGGTGAGATATTTCATATTTTGTACGGGGAGTATCAAATTTCATAAGACGATTATATTTAAACTTCAATCGTTGATTACAGGCAAACCGAACGATGTTTAGACCCAATTTAAACGGATCTTAATTCAAAATTAAATAACGATTCATAAATGGTACAATACTCCAAGAATTGGAGCGGAATATTTTTTTGTATTTTTCTGGCGAAAAAAACGCAAAGGGGTACGTACCCCTTTGCAAATTTTCAAAAAAAATCGATTTTTTTTTCTACCCGAATTAGTCTGCATATTGTTTCGTATTGTTCCGATTGTCAATCAGATGTAGAAATTATATGCAAATTATGTATGGGAGGTGAGATATTTCATATTTTGTACGGGGAGTATCAAATTTCATAAGACGATTATATTTAAACTTCAATCGTTGATTACAGGCAAACCGAACGATGTTTAGACCCAATTTAAACGGATCTTAATTCAAAATTAAATAACGATTCATAAATGGTACAATACTCCAAGAATTGGAGCGGAATATTTTTTTGTATTTTTCTGGCGAAAAAAACGCAAAGGGGTACCCCTTTGCAAATTTTCAAAAAAAATCGATTTTTTTTTCTACCCGAATTAGTCTGCATATTGTTTCGTATTGTTCTGATTGTCAATCAGATATAGAAATTATATGCAAATTATGCATGGGAGGTGAGATATTTCATATTTTGTACGGGGAGTATCAAATTTCATAAGACGATTATATTTAAACTTCAATCGTTGATTACAGGCAAACCGAACGATGTTTAGACCCAATTTAAACGGATCTTAATTCAAAATTAAATAACGATTCATAAATGGTACAATACTCCAAGAATTGGAGCGGAATATTTTTTTGTATTTTTCTGGCGAAAAAAACGCAAAGGGGTACCCCTTTGCAAATTTTCAAAAAAAATCGATTTTTTTTCTACCCGAATTAGTCTGCATATTGTTTCGTATTGTTCTGATTGTCAATCAGATATAGAAATTATATGCAAATTATGCATGGGAGGTGAGATATTTCATATTTTGTACGGGGAGTATCAAATTTCATAAGACGATTATATTTAAACTTCAATCGTTGATTACAGGCAAACCGAACGATGTTTAGACCCAATTTAAACGGATCTTAATTCAAAATTAAATAACGATTCATAAATGGTACAATACTCCAAGAATTGGAGCGGAATATTTTTTTGTATTTTTCTGGCGAAAAAACGCAAAGGGGTACCCCTTTGCAAATTTTCAAAAAAAATCGATTTTTTTTCTACCCGAATTAGTCTGCATATTGTTTCGTATTGTTCTGATTGTCAATCAGATATAGAAATTATATGCAAATTATGCATGGGAGGTGAGATATTTCATATTTTGTACGGGGAGTATCAAATTTCATAAGACGATTATATTTAAACTTCAATCGTTGATTACAGGCAAACCGAACGATGTTTAGACCCAATTTAAACGGATCTTAATTCAAAATTAAATAACGATTCATAAATGGTACAATACTCCAAGAATTGGAGCGGAATATTTTTTTGTATTTTTCTGGCGAAAAAAACGCAAAGGGGTACCCCTTTGCAAATTTTCAAAAAAAATCGATTTTTTTTCTACCCGAATTAGTCTGCATATTGTTTCGTATTGTTCTGATTGTCAATCAGATATAGAAATTATATGCAAATTATGCATGGGAGGTGAGATATTTCATATTTTGTACGGGGAGTATCAAATTTCATAAGACGATTATATTTAAACTTCAATCGTTGATTACAGGCAAACCGAACGATGTTTAGACCCAATTTAAACGGATCTTAATTCAAAATTAAATAACGATTCATAAATGGTACAATACTCCAAGAATTGGAGCGGAATATTTTTTTGTATTTTTCTGGCGAAAAAAACGCAAAGGGGTACCCCTTTGCAAATTTTCAAAAAAAATCGATTTTTTTTCTACCCGAATTAGTCTGCATATTGTTTCGTATTGTTCTGATTGTCAATCAGATATAGAAATTATATGCAAATTATGCATGGAGGTGAGATATTTCATATTTTGTACGGGGAGTATCAAATTTCATAAGACGATTATATTTAAACTTCAATCGTTGATTACAGGCAAACCGAACGATGTTTAGACCCAATTTAAACGGATCTTAATTCAAAATTAAATAACGATTCATAAATGGTACAATACTCCAAGAATTGGAGCGGAATATTTTTTTGTATTTTTCTGGCGAAAAAAACGCAAAGGGGTACCCCTTTGCAAATTTTCAAAAAAAATCGATTTTTTTTTCTACCCGAATTAGTCTGCATATTGTTTCGTATTGTTCTGATTGTCAATCAGATATAGAAATTATATGCAAATTATGCATGAGAAGTGAGATATTTCATATTTTGTACGGGGAGTATCAAATTTCATAAGACGATTATATTTAAACTTCAATCGTTGATTACAGGCAAACCGAACGATGTTTAGACCCAATTTAAACGGATCTTAATTCAAAATTAAATAACGATTCATAAATGGTACAATACTCCAAGAATTGGAGCGGAATATTTTTTTGTATTTTTCTGGCGAAAAAAAACGCAAAGGGGTACCCCTTTGCAAATTTTCAAAAAAAATCGATTTTTTTTTCTACCCGAATTAGTCTGCATATTGTTTCGTATTGTTCTGATTGTCAATCAGATATAGAAATTATATGCAAATTATGCATGGGAGGTGAGATATTTCATATTTTGTACGGGGAGTATCAAATTTCATAAGACGATTATATTTAAACTTCAATCGTTGATTACAGGCAAACCGAACGATGTTTAGACCCAATTTAAACGGATCTTAATTCAAAATTAAATAACGATTCATAAATGGTACAATACTCCAAGAATTGGAGCGGAATATTTTTTTGTATTTTTCTGGCGAAAAAAACGCAAAGGGGTACCCCTTTGCTAATTTTAAAAAAAAATCGATTTTTTTTCTACCCGAATTAGTCTGCATATTGTTTCGTATTGTTCTGATTGTCAATCAGATATAGAAATTATATGCAAATTATGCATGAGAAGTGAGATATTTCATATTTTGTACGGGGAGTATCAAATTTCATAAGACGATTATATTTAAACTTCAATCGTTGATTACAGGCAAACCGAACGATGTTTAGACCCAATTTAAACGGATCTTAATTCAAAATTAAATAACGATTCATAAATGGTACAATACTCCAAGAATTGGAGCGGAATATTTTTTTGTATTTTTCTGGCGAAAAAAACGCAAAGGGGTACCCCTTTGCAAATTTTCAAAAAAAATCGATTTTTTTTCTACCCGAATTAGTCTGCATATTGTTTCGTATTGTTCCGATTGTCAATCAGATGTAGAAATTATATGCAAATTATGTATGGGAGGTGAGATATTTCATATTTTGTACGGGGAGTATCAAATTTCATAAGACGATTATATTTAAACTTCAATCGTTGATTACAGGCAAACCGAACGATGTTTAGACCCAATTTAAACGGATCTTAATTCAAAATTAAATAACGATTCATAAATGGTACAATACTCCAAGAATTGGAGCGGAATATTTTTTTGTATTTTTCTGGCGAAAAAACGCAAAGGGGTACCCCTTTGCAAATTTTCAAAAAAATCGATTTTTTTTTCTACCCGAATTAGTCTGCATATTGTTTCGTATTGTTCTGATTGTCAATCAGATATAGAAATTATATGCAAATTATGCATGGGAGGTGAGATATTTCATATTTTGTACGGGGAGTATCAAATTTCATAAGACGATTATATTTAAACTTCAATCGTTGATTACAGGCAAACCGAACGATGTTTAGACCCAATTTAAACGGATCTTAATTCAAAATTAATAACGATTCATAAATGGTACAATACTCCAAGAATTGGAGCGG
This sequence comes from Nephrotoma guestfalica, assembly GCA_963691935.1. Classification (NCBI taxonomy): domain Eukaryota; kingdom Metazoa; phylum Arthropoda; class Insecta; order Diptera; family Tipulidae; genus Nephrotoma; species Nephrotoma guestfalica. The sequence goes on from OY829915.1 coordinate 27,910,308, forward strand.
AATATTTTTTTGTATTTTTCTGGCGAAAAAAAACGCAAAGGGTACCCCTTTGCAAATTTCAAAAAAAATCAAAATCGATTTTTTTTTCTACCCGAATTAGTCTGCATATTGTTTCGTATTGTTCTGATTGTCAATCAGATATAGAAATTATATGCAAATTATGCATGGGAGGTGAGATATTTCATATTTTGTACGGGGAGTATCAAATTTCATAAGACGATTATATTTAAACTTCAATCGTTGATTACAGGCAAACCGAACGATGTTTAGACCCAATTTAAACGGATCTTAATTCAAAATTAAATAACGATTCATAAATGGTACAATACTCCAAGAATTGGAGCGGAATATTTTTTTGTATTTTTCTGGCGAAAAAAACGCAAAGGGGTACCCCTTTGCAAATTTTCAAAAAAAATCGATTTTTTTTTCTACCCGAATTAGTCTGCATATTGTTTCGTATTGTTCTGATTGTCAATCAGATATAGAAATTATATGCAAATTATGCATGGGAGGTGAGATATTTCATATTTTGTACGGGGAGTATCAAATTTCATAAGACGATTATATTTAAACTTCAATCGTTGATTACAGGCAAACCGAACGATGTTTAGACCCAATTTAAACGGATCTTAATTCAAAATTAAATAACGATTCATAAATGGTACAATACTCCAAGAATTGGAGCGGAATATTTTTTTGTATTTTTCTGGCGAAAAAAACGCAAAGGGGTACCCCTTTGCAAATTTTCAAAAAAAATCGATTTTTTTTCTACCCGAATTAGTCTGCATATTGTTTCGTATTGTTCTGATTGTCAATCAGATATAGAAATTATATGCAAATTATGCATGGGAGGTGAGATATTTCATATTTTGTACGGGGAGTATCAAATTTCATAAGACGATTATATTTAAACTTCAATCGTTGATTACAGGCAAACCGAACGATGTTTAGACCCAATTTAAACGGATCTTAATTCAAAATTAAATAACGATTCATAAATGGTACAATACTCCAAGAATTGGAGCGGAATATTTTTTTGTATTTTTCTGGCGAAAAAAACGCAAAGGGGTACCCCTTTGCAAATTTTCAAAAAAAATCGATTTTTTTTTCTACCCGAATTAGTCTGCATATTGTTTCGTATTGTTCTGATTGTCAATCAGATATAGAAATTATATGCAAATTATGCATGGGAGGTGAGATATTTCATATTTTGTACGGGGAGTATCAAATTTCATAAGACGATTATATTTAAACTTCAATCGTTGATTACAGGCAAACCGAACGATGTTTAGACCCAATTTAAACGGATCTTAATTCAAAATTAAATAACGATTCATAAATGGTACAATACTCCAAGAATTGGAGCGGAATATTTTTTTGTATTTTTCTGGCGAAAAAAACGCAAAGGGGTACCCCTTTGCAAATTTTCAAAAAAATCGATTTTTTTTTCTACCCGAATTAGTCTGCATATTGTTTCGTATTGTTCTGATTGTCAATCAGATATAGAAATTATATGCAAATTATGCATGGGAGGTGAGATATTTCATATTTTGTACGGGGAGTATCAAATTTCATAAGACGATTATATTTAAACTTCAATCGTTGATTACAGGCAAACCGAACGATGTTTAGACCCAATTTAAACGGATCTTAATTCAAAATTAAATAACGATTCATAAATGGTACAATACTCCAAGAATTGGAGCGGAATATTTTTTTGTATTTTTCTGGCGAAAAAAACGCAAAGGGGTACCCCTTTGCAAATTTTCAAAAAAAATCGATTTTTTTTTCTACCCGAATTAGTCTGCATATTGTTTCGTATTGTTCTGATTGTCAATCAGATATAGAAATTATATGCAAATTATGCATGGGAGGTGAGATATTTCATATTTTGTACGGGGAGTATCAAATTTCATAAGACGATTATATTTAAACTTCAATCGTTGATTACAGGCAAACCGAACGATGTTTAGACCCAATTTAAACGGATCTTAATTCAAAATTAAATAACGATTCATAAATGGTACAATACTCCAAGAATTGGAGCGGAATATTTTTTTGTATTTTTCTGGCGAAAAAAACGCAAAGGGGTACCCCTTTGCAAATTTTCAAAAAAAATCGATTTTTTTTCTACCCGAATTAGTCTGCATATTGTTTCGTATTGTTCTGATTGTCAATCAGATATAGAAATTATATGCAAATTATGCATGGGAGGTGAGATATTTCATATTTTGTACGGGGAGTATCAAATTTCATAAGACGATTATATTTAAACTTCAATCGTTGATTACAGGCAAACCGAACGATGTTTAGACCCAATTTAAACGGATCTTAATTCAAAATTAAATAACGATTCATAAATGGTACAATACTCCAAGAATTGGAGCGGAATATTTTTTTGTATTTTTCTGGCGAAAAAAACGCAAAGGGGTACCCCTTTGCAAATTTTCAAAAAAAATCGATTTTTTTTCTACCCGAATTAGTCTGCATATTGTTTCGTATTGTTCTGATTGTCAATCAGATATAGAAATTATATGCAAATTATGCATGGGAGGTGAGATATTTCATATTTTGTACGGGGAGTATCAAATTTCATAAGACGATTATATTTAAACTTCAATCGTTGATTACAGGCAAACCGAACGATGTTTAGACCCAATTTAAACGGATCTTAATTCAAAATTAAATAACGATTCATAAATGGTACAATACTCCAAGAATTGGAGCGGAATATTTTTTTGTATTTTTCTGGCGAAAAAAACGCAAAGGGGTACCCCTTTGCAAATTTTCAAAAAAAATCGATTTTTTTTCTACCCGAATTAGTCTGCATATTGTTTCGTATTGTTCTGATTGTCAATCAGATATAGAAATTATATGCAAATTATGCATGGGAGGTGAGATATTTCATATTTTGTACGGGGAGTATCAAATTTCATAAGACGATTATATTTAAACTTCAATCGTTGATTACAGGCAAACCGAACGATGTTTAGACCCAATTTAAACGGATCTTAATTCAAAATTAAATAACGATTCATAAATGGTACAATACTCCAAGAATTGGAGCGGAATATTTTTTTGTATTTTTCTGGCGAAAAAAACGCAAAGGGGTACCCCTTTGCAAATTTTCAAAAAAAATCGATTTTTTTTCTACCCGAATTAGTCTGCATATTGTTTCGTATTGTTCTGATTGTCAATCAGATATAGAAATTATATGCAAATTATGCATGGGAGGTGAGATATTTCATATTTTGTACGGGGAGTATCAAATTTCATAAGACGATTATATTTAAACTTCAATCGTTGATTACAGGCAAACCGAACGATGTTTAGACCCAATTTAAACGGATCTTAATTCAAAATTAAATAACGATTCATAAATGGTACAATACTCCAAGAATTGGAGCGGAATATTTTTTTGTATTTTTCTGGCGAAAAAAACGCAAAGGGGTACCCCTTTGCAAATTTTCAAAAAAAAATCGATTTTTTTTCTACCCGAATTAGTCTGCATATTGTTTCGTATTGTTCTGATTGTCAATCAGATATAGAAATTATATGCAAATTATGCATGGGAGGTGAGATATTTCATATTTTGTACGGGGAGTATCAAATTTCATAAGACGATTATATTTAAACTTCAATCGTTGATTACAGGCAAACCGAACGATGTTTAGACCCAATTTAAACGGATCTTAATTCAAAATTAAATAACGATTCATAAATGGTACAATACTCCAAGAATTGGAGCGGAATATTTTTTTGTATTTTTCTGGCGAAAAAAAACGCAAAGGGGTACCCCTTTGCAAATTTTCAAAAAAAATCGATTTTTTTTCTACCCGAATTAGTCTGCATATTGTTTCGTATTGTTCTGATTGTCAATCAGATATAGAAATTATATGCAAATTATGCATGGGAGGTGAGATATTTCATATTTTGTACGGGGAGTATCAAATTTCATAAGACGATTATATTTAAACTTCAATCGTTGATTACAGGCAAACCGAACGATGTTTAGACCCAATTTAAACGGATCTTAATTCAAAATTAAATAACGATTCATAAATGGTACAATACTCCAAGAATTGGAGCGGAATATTTTTTTGTATTTTTCTGGCGAAAAAAACGCAAAGGGGTACCCCTTTGCAAATTTTCAAAAAAAATCGATTTTTTTTCTACCCGAATTAGTCTGCATATTGTTTCGTATTGTTCTGATTGTCAATCAGATATAGAAATTATATGCAAATTATGCATGGGAGGTGAGATATTTCATATTTTGTACGGGGAGTATCAAATTTCATAAGACGATTATATTTAAACTTCAATCGTTGATTACAGGCAAACCGAACGATGTTTAGACCCAATTTAAACGGATCTTAATTCAAAATTAAATAACGATTCATAAATGGTACAATACTCCAAGAATTGGAGCGGAATATTTTTTTGTATTTTTCTGGCGAAAAAAAACGCAAAGGGGTACCCCTTTGCAAATTTTCAAAAAAAATCGATTTTTTTTCTACCCGAATTAGTCTGCATATTGTTTCGTATTGTTCTGATTGTCAATCAGATATAGAAATTATATGCAAATTATGCATGGGAGGTGAGATATTTCATATTTTGTACGGGGAGTATCAAATTTCATAAGACGATTATATTTAAACTTCAATCGTTGATTACAGGCAAACCGAACGATGTTTAGACCCAATTTAAACGGATCTTAATTCAAAATTAAATAACGATTCATAAATGGTACAATACTCCAAGAATTGGAGCGGAATATTTTTTTGTATTTTTCTGGCGAAAAAAACGCAAAGGGGTACCCCTTTGCAAATTTTCAAAAAAAATCGATTTTTTTTCTACCCGAATTAGTCTGCATATTGTTTCGTATTGTTCTGATTGTCAATCAGATATAGAAATTATATGCAAATTATGCATGGGAGGTGAGATATTTCATATTTTGTACGGGGAGTATCAAATTTCATAAGACGATTATATTTAAACTTCAATCGTTGATTACAGGCAAACCGAACGATGTTTAGACCCAATTTAAACGGATCTTAATTCAAAATTAAATAACGATTCATAAATGGTACAATACTCCAAGAATTGGAGCGGAATATTTTTTTGTATTTTTCTGGCGAAAAAAACGCAAAGGGGTACCCCTTTGCAAATTTTCAAAAAAAATCGATTTTTTTTTCTACCCGAATTAGTCTGCATATTGTTTCGTATTGTTCTGATTGTCAATCAGATATAGAAATTATATGCAAATTATGCATGGGAGGTGAGATATTTCATATTTTGTACGGGGAGTATCAAATTTCATAAGACGATTATATTTAAACTTCAATCGTTGATTACAGGCAAACCGAACGATGTTTAGACCCAATTTAAACGGATCTTAATTCAAAATTAAATAACGATTCATAAATGGTACAATACTCCAAGAATTGGAGCGGAATATTTTTTTGTATTTTTCTGGCGAAAAAAACGCAAAGGGGTACCCCTTTGCAAATTTTCAAAAAAAATCGATTTTTTTTTCTACCCGAATTAGTCTGCATATTGTTTCGTATTGTTCCGATTGTCAATCAGATGTAGAAATTATATGCAAATTATGTATGGGAGGTGAGATATTTCATATTTTGTACGGGGAGTATCAAATTTCATAAGACGATTATATTTAAACTTCAATCGTTGATTACAGGCAAACCGAACGATGTTTAGACCCAATTTAAACGGATCTTAATTCAAAATTAAATAACGATTCATAAATGGTACAATACTCCAAGAATTGGAGCGGAATATTTTTTTGTATTTTTCTGGCGAAAAAAACGCAAAGGGGTACCCCTTTGCAAATTTTCAAAAAAAATCGATTTTTTTTTCTACCCGAATTAGTCTGCATATTGTTTCGTATTGTTCCGATTGTCAATCAGATATAGAAATTATATGCAAATTATGCTATGGGAGGTGAGATATTTCATATTTTGTACGGGGAGTATCAAATTTCATAAGACGATTATATTTAAACTTCAATCGTTGATTACAGGCAAACCGAACGATGTTTAGACCCAATTTAAACGGATCTTAATTCAAAATTAAATAACGATTCATAAATGGTACAATACTCCAAGAATTGGAGCGGAATATTTTTTTGTATTTTTCTGGCGAAAAAAACGCAAAGGGGTACCCCTTTGCAAATTTTCAAAAAAAATCGATTTTTTTTTTCTACCCGAATTAGTCTGCATATTGTTTCGTATTGTTCTGATTGTCAATCAGATATAGAAATTATATGCAAATTATGCATGGGAGGTGAGATATTTCATATTTTGTACGGGGAGTATCAAATTTCATAAGACGATTATATTTAAACTTCAATCGTTGATTACAGGCAAACCGAACGATGTTTAGACCCAATTTAAACGGATCTTAATTCAAAATTAAATAACGATTCATAAATGGTACAATACTCCAAGAATTGGAGCGGAATATTTTTTTGTATTTTTCTGGCGAAAAAAAACGCAAAGGGGTACCCCTTTGCAAATTTTCAAAAAAAATCGATTTTTTTTTCTACCCGAATTAGTCTGCATATTGTTTCGTATTGTTCTGATTGTCAATCAGATATAGAAATTATATGCAAATTATGCATGGGAGGTGAGATATTTCATATTTTGTACGGGGAGTATCAAATTTCATAAGACGATTATATTTAAACTTCAATCGTTGATTACAGGCAAACCGAACGATGTTTAGACCCAATTTAAACGGATCTTAATTCAAAATTAAATAACGATTCATAAATGGTACAATACTCCAAGAATTGGAGCGGAATATTTTTTTGTATTTTTCTGGCGAAAAAAACGCAAAGGGGTACCCTTTGCAAATTTTCAAAAAAAATCGATTTTTTTTTCTACCCGAATTAGTCTGCATATTGTTTCGTATTGTTCTGATTGTCAATCAGATATAGAAATTATATGCAAATTATGCATGGGAGGTGAGATATTTCATATTTTGTACGGGGAGTATCAAATTTCATAAGACGATTATATTTAAACTTCAATCGTTGATTACAGGCAAACCGAACGATGTTTAGACCCAATTTAAACGGATCTTAATTCAAAATTAAATAACGATTCATAAATGGTACAATACTCCAAGAATTGGAGCGGAATATTTTTTTGTATTTTTCTGGCGAAAAAAACGCAAAGGGGTACCCCTTTGCAAATTTTCAAAAAAAATCGATTTTTTTTTCTACCCGAATTAGTCTGCATATTGTTTCGTATTGTTCTGATTGTCAATCAGATATAGAAATTATATGCAAATTATGCATGGGAGGTGAGATATTTCATATTTTGTACGGGGAGTATCAAATTTCATAAGACGATTATATTTAAACTTCAATCGTTGATTACAGGCAAACCGAACGATGTTTAGACCCAATTTAAACGGATCTTAATTCAAAATTAAATAACGATTCATAAATGGTACAATACTCCAAGAATTGGAGCGGAATATTTTTTTGTATTTTTCTGGCGAAAAAAACGCAAAGGGGTACCCCTTTGCAAATTTTCAAAAAAAATCGATTTTTTTTCTACCCGAATTAGTCTGCATATTGTTTCGTATTGTTCTGATTGTCAATCAGATATAGAAATTATATGCAAATTATGCATGGGAGGTGAGATATTTCATATTTTGTACGGGAGTATCAAATTTCATAAGACGATTATATTTAAACTTCAATCGTTGATTACAGGCAAACCGAACGATGTTTAGACCCAATTTAAACGGATCTTAATTCAAAATTAAATAACGATTCATAAATGGTACAATACTCCAAGAATTGGAGCGGAATATTTTTTTGTATTTTTCTGGCGAAAAAAACGCAAAGGGGTACCCCTTTGCAAATTTTCAAAAAAAATCGATTTTTTTTCTACCCGAATTAGTCTGCATATTGTTTCGTATTGTTCTGATTGTCAATCAGATATAGAAATTATATGCAAATTATGCATGGGAGGTGAGATATTTCATATTTTGTACGGGGAGTATCAAATTTCATAAGACGATTATATTTAAACTTCAATCGTTGATTACAGGCAAACCGAACGATGTTTAGACCCAATTTAAACGGATCTTAATTCAAAATTAAATAACGATTCATAAATGGTACAATACTCCAAGAATTGGAGCGGAATATTTTTTTGTATTTTTCTGGCGAAAAAAACGCAAAGGGGTACCCCTTTGCAAATTTTCAAAAAAAATCGATTTTTTTTCTACCCGAATTAGTCTGCATATTGTTTCGTATTGTTCTGATTGTCAATCAGATATAGAAATTATATGCAAATTATGCATGGGAGGTGAGATATTTCATATTTTGTACGGGGAGTATCAAATTTCATAAGACGATTATATTTAAACTTCAATCGTTGATTACAGGCAAACCGAACGATGTTTAGACCCAATTTAAACGGATCTTAATTCAAAATTAAATAACGATTCATAAATGGTACAATACTCCAAGAATTGGAGCGGAATATTTTTTTGTATTTTTCTGGCGAAAAAAACGCAAAGGGGTACCCCTTTGCAAATTTTCAAAAAAAATCGATTTTTTTTTCTACCCGAATTAGTCTGCATATTGTTTCGTATTGTTCTGATTGTCAATCAGATATAGAAATTATATGCAAATTATGCATGGGAGGTGAGATATTTCATATTTTGTACGGGGAGTATCAAATTTCATAAGACGATTATATTTAAACTTCAATCGTTGATTACAGGCAAAACCGAACGATGTTTAGACCCAATTTAAACGGATCTTAATTCAAAATTAAATAACGATTCATAATGGTACAATACTCCAAGAATTGGAGCGGAATATTTTTTTGTATTTTTCTGGCGAAAAAAACGCAAAGGGGTACCCCTTTGCAAATTTTCAAAAAAAATCGATATTTTTTTTTCTACCCGAATTAGTCTGCATATTGTTTCGTATTGTTCCGATTGTCAATCAGATGTAGAAATTATATGCAAATTATGTATGGGAGGTGAGATATTTCATATTTTGTACGGGGAGTATCAAATTTCATAAGACGATTATATTTAAACTTCAATCGTTGATTACAGGCAAACCGAACGATGTTTAGACCCAATTTAAACGGATCTTAATTCAAAATTAAATAACGATTCATAAATGGTACAATACTCCAAGAATTGGAGCGGAATATTTTTTGTATTTTTCTGGCGAAAAAAACGCAAAGGGGTACCCCTTTGCAAATTTTCAAAAAAAATCGATTTTTTTTTCTACCCGAATTAGTCTGCATATTGTTTCGTATTGTTCTGATTGTCAATCAGATATAGAAATTATATGCAAATTATGCATGGGAGGTGAGATATTTCATATTTTGTACGGGGAGTATCAAATTTCATAAGACGATTATATTTAAACTTCAATCGTTGATTACAGGCAAACCGAACGATGTTTAGACCCAATTTAAACGGATCTTAATTCAAAATTAAATAACGATTCATAAATGGTACAATACTCCAAGAATTGGAGCGGAATATTTTTTTGTATTTTTCTGGCGAAAAAAACGCAAAGGGGTACCCCTTTGCAAATTTTCAAAAAAAATCGATTTTTTTTTCTACCCGAATTAGTCTGCATATTGTTTCGTATTGTTCCGATTGTCAATCAGATGTAGAAATTATATGCAAATTATGTATGGGAGGTGAGATATTTCATATTTTGTACGGGGAGTATCAAATTTCATAAGACGATTATATTTAAACTTCAATCGTTGATTACAGGCAAACCGAACGATGTTTAGACCCAATTTAAACGGATCTTAATTCAAAATTAAATAACGATTCATAAATGGTACAATACTCCAAGAATTGGAGCGGAATATTTTTTTGTATTTTTCTGGCGAAAAAAACGCAAAGGGGCCCTTTGCAAATTTTCAAAAAAAATCGATTTTTTTTTCTACCCGAATTAGTCTGCATATTGTTTCGTATTGTTCCGATTGTCAATCAGATGTAGAAATTATATGCAAATTATGTATGGGAGGTGAGATATTTCATATTTTGTACGGGGAGTATCAAATTTCATAAGACGATTATATTTAAACTTCAATCGTTGATTACAGGCAAACCGAACGATGTTTAGACCCAATTTAAACGGATCTTAATTCAAAATTAAATAACGATTCATAAATGGTACAATACTCCAAGAATTGGAGCGGAATATTTTTTTGTATTTTTCTGGCGAAAAAAACGCAAAGGGGTACCCCTTTGCAAATTTTCAAAAAAAATCGATTTTTTTTTCTACCCGAATTAGTCTGCATATTGTTTCGTATTGTTCTGATTGTCAATCAGATATAGAAATTATATGCAAATTATGCATGGGAGGTGAGATATTTCATATTTTGTACGGGGAGTATCAAATTTCATAAGACGATTATATTTAAACTTCAATCGTTGATTACAGGCAAACCGAACGATGTTTAGACCCAATTTAAACGGATCTTAATTCAAAATTAAATAACGATTCATAAATGGTACAATACTCCAAGAATTGGAGCGGAATATTTTTTTGTATTTTTCTGGCGAAAAAAACGCAAAGGGGTACCCCTTTGCAAATTTTCAAAAAAAATCGATTTTTTTTTCTACCCGAATTAGTCTGCATATTGTTTCGTATTGTTCCGATTGTCAATCAGATGTAGAAATTATATGCAAATTATGTATGGGAGGTGAGATATTTCATATTTTGTACGGGGAGTATCAAATTTCATAAGACGATTATATTTAAACTTCAATCGTTGATTACAGGCAAACCGAACGATGTTTAGACCCAATTTAAACGGATCTTAATTCAAAATTAAATAACGATTCATAAATGGTACAATACTCCAAGAATTGGAGCGGAATATTTTTTTGTATTTTTCTGGCGAAAAAAACGCAAAGGGGTACCCCTTTGCAAATTTTCAAAAAAAATCGATTTTTTTTTCTACCCGAATTAGTCTGCATATTGTTTCGTATTGTTCTGATTGTCAATCAGATATAGAAATTATATGCAAATTATGCATGGGAGGTGAGATATTTCATATTTTGTACGGGGAGTATCAAATTTCATAAGACGATTATATTTAAACTTCAATCGTTGATTACAGGCAAACCGAACGATGTTTAGACCCAATTTAAACGGATCTTAATTCAAAATTAAATAACGATTCATAAATGGTACAATACTCCAAGAATTGGAGCGGAATATTTTTTTGTATTTTTCTGGCGAAAAAAACGCAAAGGGGTACCCCTTTGCAAATTTTCAAAAAAAAACGATTTTTTTTCTACCCGAATTAGTCTGCATATTGTTTCGTATTGTTCTGATTGTCAATCAGATATAGAAATTATATGCAAATTATGCATGGGAGGTGAGATATTTCATATTTTGTACGGGGAGTATCAAATTTCATAAGACGATTATATTTAAACTTCAATCGTTGATTACAGGCAAACCGAACGATGTTTAGACCCAATTTAAACGGATCTTAATTCAAAATTAAATAACGATTCATAAATGGTACAATACTCCAAGAATTGGAGCGGAATATTTTTTTGTATTTTTCTGGCGAAAAAAACGCAAAGGGGTACCCCTTTGCAAATTTTCAAAAAAAATCGATTTTTTTTTCTACCCGAATTAGTCTGCATATTGTTTCGTATTGTTCCGATTGTCAATCAGATGTAGAAATTATATGCAAATTATGTATGGGAGGTGAGATATTTCATATTTTGTACGGGGAGTATCAAATTTCATAAGACGATTATATTTAAACTTCAATCGTTGATTACAGGCAAACCGAACGATGTTTAGACCCAATTTAAACGGATCTTAATTCAAAATTAAATAACGATTCATAAATGGTACAATACTCCAAGAATTGGAGCGGAATATTTTTTTGTATTTTTCTGGCGAAAAAAACGCAAAGGGGTACCCCTTTGCAAATTTTCAAAAAAAATCGATTTTTTTTCTACCCGAATTAGTCTGCATATTGTTTCGTATTGTTCTGATTGTCAATCAGATATAGAAATTATATGCAAATTATGCATGGGAGGTGAGATATTTCATATTTTGTACGGGGAGTATCAAATTTCATAAGACGATTATATTTAAACTTCAATCGTTGATTACAGGCAAACCGAACGATGTTTAGACCCAATTTAAACGGATCTTAATTCAAAATTAAATAACGATTCATAAATGGTACAATACTCCAAGAATTGGAGCGGAATATTTTTTTGTATTTTTCTGGCGAAAAAAACGCAAAGGGGTACCCCTTTGCAAATTTTCAAAAAAAATCGATTTTTTTTCTACCCGAATTAGTCTGCATATTGTTTCGTATTGTTCCGATTGTCAATCAGATATAGAAATTATATGCAAATTATGCATGGGAGGTGAGATATTTCATATTTTGTACGGGGAGTATCAAATTTCATAAGACGATTATATTTAAACTTCAATCGTTGATTACAGGCAAACCGAACGATGTTTAGACCCAATTTAAACGGATCTTAATTCAAAATTAAATAACGATTCATAAATGGTACAATACTCCAAGAATTGGAGCGGAATATTTTTTTGTATTTTTCTGGCGAAAAAAACGCAAAGGGGTACCCATTTGCAAATTTTCAAAAAAAATCGATTTTTTTTCTACCCGAATTAGTCTGCATATTGTTTCGTATTGTTCTGATTGTCAATCAGATATAGAAATTATATGCAAATTATGCATGGGAGGTGAGATATTTCATATTTTGTACGGGGAGTATCAAATTTCATAAGACGATTATATTTAAACTTCAATCGTTGATTACAGGCAAACCGAACGATGTTTAGACCCAATTTAAACGGATCTTAATTCAAAATTAAATAACGATTCATAAATGGTACAATACTCCAAGAATTGGAGCGGAATATTTTTTTGTATTTTTCTGGCGAAAAAAACGCAAAGGGGTACCCCTTTGCAAATTTTCAAAAAAAATCGATTTTTTTTCTACCCGAATTAGTCTGCATATTGTTTCGTATTGTTCCGATTGTCAATCAGATATAGAAATTATATGCAAATTATGCATGGGAGGTGAGATATTTCATATTTTGTACGGGGAGTATCAAATTTCATAAGACGATTATATTTAAACTTCAATCGTTGATTACAGGCAAACCGAACGATGTTTAGACCCAATTTAAACGGATCTTAATTCAAAATTAAATAACGATTCATAAATGGTACAATACTCCAAGAATTGGAGCGGAATATTTTTTTGTATTTTTCTGGCGAAAAAAACGCAAAGGGGTACCCCTTTGCAAATTTTCAAAAAAAATCGATTTTTTTTCTACCCGAATTAGTCTGCATATTGTTTCGTATTGTTCTGATTGTCAATCAGATATAGAAATTATATGCAAATTATGCATGGGAGGTGAGATATTTCATATTTTGTACGGGGAGTATCAAATTTCATAAGACGATTATATTTAAACTTCAATCGTTGATTACAGGCAAACCGAACGATGTTTAGACCCAATTTAAACGGATCTTAATTCAAAATTAAATAACGATTCATAAATGGTACAATACTCCAAGAATTGGAGCGGAATATTTTTTTGTATTTTTCTGGCGAAAAAAACGCAAAGGGGTACCCCTTTGCAAATTTTCAAAAAAAATCGATTTTTTTTTCTACCCGAATTAGTCTGCATATTGTTTCGTATTGTTCTGATTGTCAATCAGATATAGAAATTATATGCAAATTATGCATGGGAGGTGAGATATTTCATATTTTGTACGGGGAGTATCAAATTTCATAAGACGATTATATTTAAACTTCAATCGTTGATTACAGGCAAACCGAACGATGTTTAGACCCAATTTAAACGGATCTTAATTCAAAATTAAATAACGATTCATAAATGGTACAATACTCCAAGAATTGGAGCGGAATATTTTTTTGTATTTTTCTGGCGAAAAAAACGCAAAGGGGTACCCCTTTGCAAATTTTCAAAAAAAATCGATTTTTTTTTCTACCCGAATTAGTCTGCATATTGTTTCGTATTGTTCCGATTGTCAATCAGATGTAGAAATTATATGCAAATTATGTATGGGAGGTGAGATATTTCATATTTTGTACGGGGAGTATCAAATTTCATAAGACGATTATATTTAAACTTCAATCGTTGATTACAGGCAAACCGAACGATGTTTAGACCCAATTTAAACGGATCTTAATTCAAAATTAAATAACGATTCATAAATGGTACAATACTCCAAGAATTGGAGCGGAATATTTTTTTGTATTTTTCTGGCGAAAAAAACGCAAAGGGGTACCCCTTTGCAAATTTTCAAAAAAAATCGATTTTTTTTTCTACCCGAATTAGTCTGCATATTGTTTCGTATTGTTCCGATTGTCAATCAGATGTAGAAATTATATGCAAATTATGTATGGGAGGTGAGATATTTCATATTTTGTACGGGGAGTATCAAATTTCATAAGACGATTATATTTAAACTTCAATCGTTGATTACAGGCAAACCGAACGATGTTTAGACCCAATTTAAACGGATCTTAATTCAAAATTAAATAACGATTCATAAATGGTACAATACTCCAAGAATTGGAGCGGAATATTTTTTTGTATTTTTCTGGCGAAAAAAACGCAAAGGGGTACCCCTTTGCAAATTTTCAAAAAAAATCGATTTTTTTTTCTACCCGAATTAGTCTGCATATTGTTTCGTATTGTTCTGATTGTCAATCAGATATAGAAATTATATGCAAATTATGCATGGGAGGTGAGATATTTCATATTTTGTACGGGGAGTATCAAATTTCATAAGACGATTATATTTAAACTTCAATCGTTGATTACAGGCAAACCGAACGATGTTTAGACCCAATTTAAACGGATCTTAATTCAAAATTAAATAACGATTCATAAATGGTACAATACTCCAAGAATTGGAGCGGAATATTTTTTTGTATTTTTCTGGCGAAAAAAACGCAAAGGGGTACCCCTTTGCAAATTTTCAAAAAAAATCGATTTTTTTTTCTACCCGAATTAGTCTGCATATTGTTTCGTATTGTTCTGATTGTCAATCAGATATAGAAATTATATGCAAATTATGCATGGGAGGTGAGATATTTCATATTTTGTACGGGGAGTATCAAATTTCATAAGGCGATTATATTTAAACTTCAATCGTTGATTACAGGCAAACCGAACGATGTTTAGACCCAATTTAAACGGATCTTAATTCAAAATTAAATAACGATTCATAAATGGTACAATACTCCAAGAATTGGAGCGGAATATTTTTTTGTATTTTTCTGGCGAAAAAAGCGCAAAGGGGTACCCCTTTGCAAATTTTCAAAAAAAATCGATTTTTTTTTCTACCCGAATTAGTCTGCATATTGTTTCGTATTGTTCCGATTGTCAATCAGATGTAGAAATTATATGCAAATTATGTATGGGAGGTGAGATATTTCATATTTTGTACGGGGAGTATCAAATTTCATAAGGCGATTATATTTAAACTTCAATCGTTGATTACAGGCAAACCGAACGATGTTTAGACCCAATTTAAACGGATCTTAATTCAAAATTAAATAACGATTCATAAATGGTACAATACTCCAAGAATTGGAGCGGAATATTTTTTTGTATTTTTCTGGCGAAAAAAACGGAAAGGGGTACCCCTTTGCAAATTTTCAAAAAAAATCGATTTTTTTTTCTACCCGAATTAGTCTGCATATTGTTTCGTATTGTTCTGATTGTCAATCAGATGTAGAAATTATATGCAAATTATGCATGGGAGGTGAGATATTTCATATTTTGTACGGGGAGTATCAAATTTCATAAGACGATTATATTTAAACTTCAATCGTTGATTACAGGCAAACCGAACGATGTTTAGACCCAATTTAAACGGATCTTAATTCAAAATTAAATAACGATTCATAAATGGTACAATACTCCAAGAATTGGAGCGGAATATTTTTTTGTATTTTTCTGGCGAAAAAAACGCAAAGGGGTACCCCTTTGCAAATTTTCAAAAAAAATCGATTTTTTTTTCTACCCGAATTAGTCTGCATATTGTTTCGTATTGTTCCGATTGTCAATCAGATGTAGAAATTATATGCAAATTATGTATGGGAGGTGAGATATTTCATATTTTGTACGGGGAGTATCAAATTTCATAAGACGATTATATTTAAACTTCAATCGTTGATTACAGGCAAACCGAACGATGTTTAGACCCAATTTAAACGGATCTTAATTCAAAATTAAATAACGATTCATAAATGGTACAATACTCCAAGAATTGGAGCGGAATATTTTTTTGTATTTTTCTGGCGAAAAAAACGCAAAGGGGTACCCCTTTGCAAATTTTCAAAAAAAATCGATTTTTTTTTCTACCCGAATTAGTCTGCATATTGTTTCGTATTGTTCTGATTGTCAATCAGATATAGAAATTATATGCAAATTATGCATGGGAGGTGAGATATTTCATATTTTGTACGGGGAGTATCAAATTTCATAAGACGATTATATTTAAACTTCAATCGTTGATTACAGGCAAACCGAACGATGTTTAGACCCAATTTAAACGGATCTTAATTCAAAATTAAATAACGATTCATAAATGGTACAATACTCCAAGAATTGGAGCGGAATATTTTTTTGTATTTTTCTGGCGAAAAAAACGCAAAGGGGTACCCCTTTGCAAATTTTCAAAAAAAATCGATTTTTTTTTTCTACCCGAATTAGTCTGCATATTGTTTCGTATTGTTCTGATTGTCAATCAGATATAGAAATTATATGCAAATTATGCATGGGAGGTGAGATATTTCATATTTTGTACGGGGAGTATCAAATTTCATAAGACGATTATATTTAAACTTCAATCGTTGATTACAGGCAAACCGAACGATGTTTAGACCCAATTTAAACGGATCTTAATTCAAAATTAAATAACGATTCATAAATGGTACAATACTCCAAGAATTGGAGCGGAATATTTTTTTGTATTTTTCTGGCGAGAAAAACGCAAAGGGGTACCCCTTTGCAAATTTTCAAAAAAAATCGATTTTTTTTTCTACCCGAATTAGTCTGCATATTGTTTCGTATTGTTCTGATTGTCAATCAGATATAGAAATTATATGCAAATTATGCATGGGAGGTGAGATATTTCATATTTTGTACGGGGAGTATCAAATTTCATAAGACGATTATATTTAAACTTCAATCGTTGATTACAGGCAAACCGAACGATGTTTAGACCCAATTTAAACGGATCTTAATTCAAAATTAAATAACGATTCATAAATGGTACAATACTCCAAGAATTGGAGCGGAATATTTTTTTGTATTTTTCTGGCGAAAAAAACGCAAAGGGGTACCCCTTTGCAAATTTTCAAAAAAAATCGATTTTTTTTTCTACCCGAATTAGTCTGCATATTGTTTCGTATTGTTCTGATTGTCAATCAGATATAGAAATTATATGCAAATTATGCATGGGAGGTGAGATATTTCATATTTTGTACGGGGAGTATCAAATTTCATAAGACGATTATATTTAAACTTCAATCGTTGATTACAGGCAAACCGAACGATGTTTAGACCCAATTTAAACGGATCTTAATTCAAAATTAAATAACGATTCATAAATGGTACAATACTCCAAGAATTGGAGCGGAATATTTTTTTGTATTTTTCTGGCGAAAAAAACGCAAAGGGGTACCCCTTTGCAAATTTTCAAAAAAAATCGATTTTTTTTCTACCCGAATTAGTCTGCATATTGTTTCGTATTGTTCCGATTGTCAATCAGATATAGAAATTATATGCAAATTATGCATGGGAGGTGAGATATTTCATATTTTGTACGGGGAGTATCAAATTTCATAAGACGATTATATTTAAACTTCAATCGTTGATTACAGGCAAACCGAACGATGTTTAGACCCAATTTAAACGGATCTTAATTCAAAATTAAATAACGATTCATAAATGGTACAATACTCCAAGAATTGGAGCGGAATATTTTTTTGTATTTTTCTGGCGAAAAAAACGCAAAGGGGTACCCCTTTGCAAATTTTCAAAAAAAATCGATTTTTTTTTCTACCCGAATTAGTCTGCATATTGTTTCGTATTGTTCTGATTGTCAATCAGATATAGAAATTATATGCAAATTATGCATGGGAGGTGAGATATTTCATATTTTGTACGGGGAGTATCAAATTTCATAAGACGATTATATTTAAACTTCAATCGTTGATTACAGGCAAACCGAACGATGTTTAGACCCAATTTAAACGGATCTTAATTCAAAATTAAATAACGATTCATAAATGGTACAATACTCCAAGAATTGGAGCGGAATATTTTTTTGTATTTTTCTGGCGAGAAAAACGCAAAGGGGTACCCCTTTGCAAATTTTCAAAAAAAATCGATTTTTTTTTCTACCCGAATTAGTCTGCATATTGTTTCGTATTGTTCTGATTGTCAATCAGATATAGAAATTATATGCAAATTATGCATGGGAGGTGAGATATTTCATATTTTGTACGGGGAGTATCAAATTTCATAAGACGATTATATTTAAACTTCAATCGTTGATTACAGGCAAACCGAACGATGTTTAGACCCAATTTAAACGGATCTTAATTCAAAATTAAATAACGATTCATAAATGGTACAATACTCCAAGAATTGGAGCGGAATATTTTTTTGTATTTCTCCGGCGAAAAAAACGCAAAGGGGTACCCCTTTGCAAATTTTAAAAAAAAATCGTTTTTTTTTCTACCCGAATTAGTCTGCATATTGTTTCGTATTGTTCCGATTGTCAATCAGATATAGAAATTATATGCAAATTATGCATGGGAGGTGAGATATTTCATATTTTGTACGGGGAGTATCAAATTTCATAAGACGATTATATTTAAACTTCAATCGTTGATTACAGGCAAACCGAACGATGTTTAGACCCAATTTAAACGGATCTTAATTCAAAATTAAATAACGATTCATAAATGGTACAATACTCCAAGAATTGGAGCGGAATATTTTTTTGTATTTTTCTGGCGAAAAAAACGCAAAGGGGTACCCCTTTGCAAATTTTCAAAAAAAATCGATTTTTTTTCTATCCGAATTAGTCTGCATATTGTTTCGTATTGTTCCGATTGTCAATCAGATATAGAAATTATATGCAAATTATGCATGGGAGGTGAGATATTTCATATTTTGTACGGGGAGTATCAAATTTCATAAGACGATTATATTTAAACTTCAATCGTTGATTACAGGCAAACCGAACGATGTTTAGACCCAATTTAAACGGATCTTAATTCAAAATTAAATAACGATTCATAAATGGTACAATACTCCAAGAATTGGAGCGGAATATTTTTTTGTATTTTTCTGGCGAAAAAAACGCAAAGGGGTACCCCTTTGCAAATTTTCAAAAAAAATCGATTTTTTTTTCTACCCGAATTAGTCTGCATATTGTTTCGTATTGTTCTGATTGTCAATCAGATATAGAAATTATATGCAAATTATGCATGGGAGGTGAGATATTTCATATTTTGTACGGGGAGTATCAAATTTCATAAGACGATTATATTTAAACTTCAATCGTTGATTACAGGCAAACCGAACGATGTTTAGACCCAATTTAAACGGATCTTAATTCAAAATTAAATAACGATTCATAAATGGTACAATACTCCAAGAATTGGAGCGGAATATTTTTTTGTATTTTTCTGGCGAAAAAAACGCAAAGGGGTACCCCTTTGCAAATTTTCAAAAAAAATCGATTTTTTTTTCTACCCGAATTAGTCTGCATATTGTTTCGTATTGTTCTGATTGTCAATCAGATATAGAAATTATATGCAAATTATGCATGGGAGGTGAGATATTTCATATTTTGTACGGGGAGTATCAAATTTCATAAGACGATTATATTTAAACTTCAATCGTTGATTACAGGCAAACCGAACGATGTTTAGACCCAATTTAAACGGATCTTAATTCAAAATTAAATAACGATTCATAAATGGTACAATACTCCAAGAATTGGAGCGGAATATTTTTTTGTATTTTTCTGGCGAAAAAAACGCAAAGGGGTACCCCTTTGCAAATTTTCAAAAAAAATCGATTTTTTTTTCTACCCGAATTAGTCTGCATATTGTTTCGTATTGTTCTGATTGTCAATCAGATATAGAAATTATATGCAAATTATGCATGGGAGGTGAGATATTTCATATTTTGTACGGGGAGTATCAAATTTCATAAGACGATTATATTTAAACTTCAATCGTTGATTACAGGCAAACCGAACGATGTTTAGACCCAATTTAAACGGATCTTAATTCAAAATTAAATAACGATTCATAAATGGTACAATACTCCAAGAATTGGAGCGGAATATTTTTTTGTATTTTTCTGGCGAAAAAAACGCAAAGGGGTACCCCTTTGCAAATTTTCAAAAAAAATCGATTTTTTTTCTACCCGAATTAGTCTGCATATTGTTTCGTATTGTTCCGATTGTCAATCAGATATAGAAATTATATGCAAATTATGCATGGGAGGTGAGATATTTCATATTTTGTACGGGGAGTATCAAATTTCATAAGACGATTATATTTAAACTTCAATCGTTGATTACAGGCAAACCGAACGATGTTTAGACCCAATTTAAACGGATCTTAATTCAAAATTAAATAACGATTCATAAATGGTACAATACTCCAAGAATTGGAGCGGAATATTTTTTTGTATTTTTCTGGCGAAAAAAACGCAAAGGGGTACCCCTTTGCAAATTTTCAAAAAAAATCGATTTTTTTTTCTACCCGAATTAGTCTGCATATTGTTTCGTATTGTTCTGATTGTCAATCAGATATAGAAATTATATGCAAATTATGCATGGGAGGTGAGATATTTCATATTTTGTACGGGGAGTATCAAATTTCATAAGACGATTATATTTAAACTTCAATCGTTGATTACAGGCAAACCGAACGATGTTTAGACCCAATTTAAACGGATCTTAATTCAAAATTAAATAACGATTCATAAATGGTACAATACTCCAAGAATTGGAGCGGAATATTTTTTTGTATTTTTCTGGCGAAAAAAACGCAAAGGGGTACCCCTTTGCAAATTTTCAAAAAAAATCGATTTTTTTTTCTACCCGAATTAGTCTGCATATTGTTTCGTATTGTTCCGATTGTCAATCAGATATAGAAATTATATGCAAATTATGCATGGGAGGTGAGATATTTCATATTTTGTACGGGGAGTATCAAATTTCATAAGACGATTATATTTAAACTTCAATCGTTGATTACAGGCAAACCGAACGATGTTTAGACCCAATTTAAACGGATCTTAATTCAAAATTAAATAACGATTCATAAATGGTACAATACTCCAAGAATTGGAGCGGAATATTTTTTTGTATTTTTCTGGCGAAAAAAACGCAAAGGGGTACCCCTTTGCAAATTTTCAAAAAAAATCGATTTTTTTTTCTACCCGAATTAGTCTGCATATTGTTTCGTATTGTTCCAATTGTCAATCAGATGTAGAAATTATATGCAAATTATGTATGGGAGGTGAGATATTTCATATTTTGTACGGGGAGTATCAAATTTCATAAGACGATTATATTTAAACTTCAATCGTTGATTACAGGCAAGCCGAACGATGTTTAGACCCAATTTAAACGGATCTTAATTCAAAATTAAATAACGATTCATAAATGGTACAATACTCCAAGAATTGGAGCGGAATATTTTTTTGTATTTTTCTGGCGAAAAAAACGCAAAGGGGTACCCCTTTGCAAATTTTCAAAAAAAATCGATTTTTTTTCTACCCGAATTAGTCTGCATATTGTTTCGTATTGTTCTGATTGTCAATCAGATATAGAAATTATATGCAAATTATGCATGGGAGGTGAGATATTTCATATTTTGTACGGGGAGTATCAAATTTCATAAGACGATTATATTTAAACTTCAATCGTTGATTACAGGCAAACCGAACGATGTTTAGACCCAATTTAAACGGATCTTAATTCAAAATTAAATAACGATTCATAAATGGTACAATACTCCAAGAATTGGAGCGGAATATTTTTTTGTATTTTTCTGGCGAAAAAAACGCAAAGGGGTACCCCTTTGCAAATTTTCAAAAAAAATCGATTTTTTTTTCTACCCGAATTAGTCTGCATATTGTTTCGTATTGTTCCAATTGTCAATCAGATGTAGAAATTATATGCAAATTATGTATGGGAGGTGAGATATTTCATATTTTGTACGGGGAGTATCAAATTTCATAAGACGATTATATTTAAACTTCAATCGTTGATTACAGGCAAGCCGAACGATGTTTAGACCCAATTTAAACGGATCTTAATTCAAAATTAAATAACGATTCATAAATGGTACAATACTCCAAGAATTGGAGCGGAATATTTTTTTGTATTTTTCTGGCGAAAAAAACGCAAAGGGGTACCCCTTTGCAAATTTTCAAAAAAAATCGATTTTTTTTCTACCCGAATTAGTCTGCATATTGTTTCGTATTGTTCTGATTGTCAATCAGATATAGAAATTATATGCAAATTATGCATGGGAGGTGAGATATTTCATATTTTGTACGGGGAGTATCAAATTTCATAAGACGATTATATTTAAACTTCAATCGTTGATTACAGGCAAACCGAACGATGTTTAGACCCAATTTAAACGGATCTTAATTCAAAATTAAATAACGATTCATAAATGGTACAATACTCCAAGAATTGGAGCGGAATATTTTTTTGTATTTTTCTGGCGAAAAAAACGCAAAGGGGTACCCCTTTGCAAATTTTCAAAAAAAATCGATTTTTTTTTCTACCCGAATTAGTCTGCATATTGTTTCGTATTGTTCCAATTGTCAATCAGATGTAGAAATTATATGCAAATTATGTATGGGAGGTGAGATATTTCATATTTTGTACGGGGAGTATCAAATTTCATAAGACGATTATATTTAAACTTCAATCGTTGATTACAGGCAAGCCGAACGATGTTTAGACCCAATTTAAACGGATCTTAATTCAAAATTAAATAACGATTCATAAATGGTACAATACTCCAAGAATTGGAGCGGAATATTTTTTTGTATTTTTCTGGCGAAAAAAACGCAAAGGGGTACCCCTTTGCAAATTTTCAAAAAAAATCGATTTTTTTTCTACCCGAATTAGTCTGCATATTGTTTCGTATTGTTCTGATTGTCAATCAGATATAGAAATTATATGCAAATTATGCATGGGAGGTGAGATATTTCATATTTTGTACGGGGAGTATCAAATTTCATAAGACGATTATATTTAAACTTCAATCG
This sequence comes from Nephrotoma guestfalica, assembly GCA_963691935.1. NCBI lineage: Eukaryota > Metazoa > Arthropoda > Insecta > Diptera > Tipulidae > Nephrotoma > Nephrotoma guestfalica. The sequence goes on from OY829915.1 coordinate 27,933,712, forward strand.
TTGATTACAGGCAAACCGAACGATGTTTAGACCCAATTTAAACGGATCTTAATTCAAAATTAAATAACGATTCATAAATGGTACAATACTCCAAGAATTGGAGCGGAATATTTTTTTGTATTTTTCTGGCGAAAAAAACGCAAAGGGGTACCCCTTTGCAAATTTTCAAAAAAAATCGATTTTTTTTCTACCCGAATTAGTCTGCATATTGTTTCGTATTGTTCCGATTGTCAATCAGATATAGAAATTATATGCAAATTATGCATGGGAGGTGAGATATTTCATATTTTGTACGGGGAGTATCAAATTTCATAAGACGATTATATTTAAACTTCAATCGTTGATTACAGGCAAACCGAACGATGTTTAGACCCAATTTAAACGGATCTTAATTCAAAATTAAATAACGATTCATAAATGGTACAATACTCCAAGAATTGGAGCGGAATATTTTTTTGTATTTTTCTGGCGAAAAAAACGCAAAGGGGTACCCCTTTGCAAATTTTCAAAAAAAATCGATTTTTTTTTCTACCCGAATTAGTCTGCATATTGTTTCGTATTGTTCTGATTGTCAATCAGATATAGAAATTATATGCAAATTATGCATGGGAGGTGAGATATTTCATATTTTGTACGGGGAGTATCAAATTTCATAAGGCGATTATATTTAAACTTCAATCGTTGATTACAGGCAAGCCGAACGATGTTTAGACCCAATTTAAACGGATCTTAATTCAAAATTAAATAACGATTCATAAATGGTACAATACTCCAAGAATTGGAGCGGAATATTTTTTTGTATTTTTCTGGCGAAAAAAACGCAAAGGGGTACCCCTTTGCAAATTTTCAAAAAAAATCGATTTTTTTTTCTACCCGAATTAGTCTGCATATTGTTTCGTATTGTTCTGATTGTCAATCAGATATAGAAATTATATGCAAATTATGCATGGGAGGTGAGATATTTCATATTTTGTACGGGGAGTATCAAATTTCATAAGACGATTATATTTAAACTTCAATCGTTGATTACAGGCAAACCGAACGATGTTTAGACCCAATTTAAACGGATCTTAATTCAAAATTAAATAACGATTCATAAATGGTACAATACTCCAAGAATTGGAGCGGAATATTTTTTTGTATTTTTCTGGCGAAAAAAACGCAAAGGGGTACCCCTTTGCAAATTTTCAAAAAAAATCGATTTTTTTTTCTACCCGAATTAGTCTGCATATTGTTTCGTATTGTTCTGATTGTCAATCAGATATAGAAATTATATGCAAATTATGCATGGGAGGTGAGATATTTCATATTTTGTACGGGGAGTATCAAATTTCATAAGGCGATTATATTTAAACTTCAATCGTTGATTACAGGCAAGCCGAACGATGTTTAGACCCAATTTAAACGGATCTTAATTCAAAATTAAATAACGATTCATAAATGGTACAATACTCCAAGAATTGGAGCGGAATATTTTTTTGTATTTTTCTGGCGAAAAAAACGCAAAGGGGTACCCCTTTGCAAATTTTCAAAAAAAATCGATTTTTTTTTCTACCCGAATTAGTCTGCATATTGTTTCGTATTGTTCCGATTGTCAATCAGATATAGAAATTATATGCAAATTATGCATGGGAGGTGAGATATTTCATATTTTGTACGGGGAGTATCAAATTTCATAAGACGATTATATTTAAACTTCAATCGTTGATTACAGGCAAACCGAACGATGTTTAGACCCAATTTAAACGGATCTTAATTCAAAATTAAATAACGATTCATAAATGGTACAATACTCCAAGAATTGGAGCGGAATATTTTTTTGTATTTTTCTGGCGAAAAAAACGCAAAGGGGTACCCCTTTGCAAATTTTCAAAAAAAATCGATTTTTTTTCTACCCGAATTAGTCTGCATATTGTTTCGTATTGTTCCGATTGTCAATCAGATATAGAAATTATATGCAAATTATGCATGGGAGGTGAGATATTTCATATTTTGTACGGGGAGTATCAAATTTCATAAGACGATTATATTTAAACTTCAATCGTTGATTACAGGCAAACCGAACGATGTTTAGACCCAATTTAAACGGATCTTAATTCAAAATTAAATAACGATTCATAAATGGTACAATACTCCAAGAATTGGAGCGGAATATTTTTTTGTATTTTTCCGGCGAAAAACAGCAAAGGGGTTCCGGTTTGGACAAATTTTGACTTCCAGAAATCAAGATATCTCACGTGGTCAACAGTTTGACCTGAATTATGATGAGGACTAATTGGTTCTAAGAGATGGTGTTTGATGGTACTTACCAGCTAGGGGAAAATTGATACTTACAACTTTAAATCAAGATATTTTCAAGACTGTCGTCACTTTCGGGATCACCTCATAAATACACAACATTTTAAAAACTTATTTTATGTTTTGTAATTAAATTTAAATTAAAAATAAACAAATTTATTAATTAGAATTACATTTTTTGACAAAATTATACTTATCTGAGTTTTAAATTTCATAAAAATGTTATGTTCTTCGTGTTTCTGAAATAGGAATAAAGTTAATTTTCCATGGCACAATAATGGAGAGTTATGTACTGAACACGGCACTTTAACTTAAAAATTGGAAACAAAGTTCTTACTCGTACAGGTATCTCCCTAATCTGCATTATCGACATAAATTTACTCACATTCGATTATCAGCGGCATCATTGATAATATTATACGCGGTAATATTATACGCGTAATTTTCAGAAATGGGCACCACCTGTAGGTAAGTAGTCTACAGTATCGACGACCTCAGTTCACCCAAGTTGGTGGAATTTACATGATCGACCATATTCTTCTTTCATATTTCGGCAATGAATGTTAGTTTTAAGTTATGCCAATCTAATTTTTGCTTATAAGCACTACCTAATCGGCTCTTTAACACAAAATTAATGTCTAAAGGTTATGGATTAGGTTAGGATGGAGTAACTGAAAACACACTTAAACCAAAGACGGTCTGTTGTGATACAGCAGTTTCTTAATTTTGCCTACCTCTACATTCGTCCAAGCCCAGCTTTGGCGAACCGATATTTGTCCAGAGTGGCATCGTGCACTATTTATGAGTACGCCTGCCCTGTATGTCCAAGTGAATTCAGCCAACTCTTTGAGACGATCTCCTCAATCGCTCTCACATCGGTACGGTATACGCTATAGAAATCAGGGAGATAAACTCAAATACTCACATCTGTTTGATTATAGAACAATTCAGGTTTCTGGTTTTATCGAAGCATAAAGAAGGTACAGTCCAATCAATATTGGCTATCACCTCTTTTAAAGAATCGTTTATCGTCGAAGTGACTTTATCAAGAGCTGGTCCCCACACACTCATTCCACATAAATGCAGCTCGCAAGCATTTCTAGAAGGTTCGCCTTTTAACCACGGAATAAGATAGTTCCAAGAAATCTCACTTTATCAGTAAAGCTAGTACAATTCAAAGTAGGAAACGCAACATTCGGAATTTTGAACTTCCAATGAAAGGGGACCAGTTCTATCTTGCTGGTCTATTTTGTGACGAATTTGAAACAGCTGTGGCCGCTAAGCGTCCTCTCCCTTCTCAAATTATCTCAGTAATCCGTTGACTTTATGTTCCAGACTAAGATGACCGGTGACATATACCTGTCTAGTCTAGTGAGAGATAATCATTCCATATGTGATACAGTCTTCATTGTTAAAGGCACCCTCAATATCGAGAAGAGAATCATAATTGCCTCTAGCCTCTTGAGAATAACCTCCCAATTGATCGAGATGACACATTTTTCCATCGATATCTCCTGTGTGTAGCAAACGTGGTTCCCGATGCGTGCTGAGCTCCATCAAAGAATCTTGAGACGTGAGTTTCGGAAAGAGTTTTAATTACTGGTGTATATGAACCTTAGGGTCTAGATTAGTAGAGAGATTTACCCTAATGAGCCAAGTCTGGAATACCACATCCATGTTATCATAGAAAAGTATGCAAAATAATTTTTGTGCATTCCTCGAGAAATGATCCCTCGATACTTTCTATAGTCCTTCACCATACAAAATTTAGTGTCATAAGCGAGAGTTTAACACGTCCCGCCTGTTTAACCTCCAGCCAAATTTTTTAGTCACCTACTTCTAGGTTGGCCTCGGTTATGTCGCCGTACAAATAACCCCTGGTTACCTAAGTATATGATTCTATATCCTTTGCGGTAAGGCCACCGATCTCGATATTATTTGTCCGCAACTTTTAAATAAGAACTTAGACTATTCTCGATTTTTCCAGTCTGAGAGCTCTCGAAACAGCTTTGGTATGATACAGACTTAACGTTAACTTTTCGGTTAATTGGAAGCATTCTCCGGCTGTCAATCCCACACGTGTCTGAAAAACAACCGTTCAATAAGCCTATTACCTCGTATTACTGAGGATATATCTTTATTGGATGTGAACGATTATTGTGATCCTTTGGTACGACTAAAAGCTGAAGTTAATAACTGCTGCTTGAGCAGGAGAGTTAGGATTTCTTTATTTAACGCAATAGTGGAGTATCATTAGTTTCTTGTTTAGTAGTACGATCTTCCAATTGTCGACTTCTTTAATATCATCGCCAAGGGCTACGGATTCAACCATAAGTTCGGTTAGCAGATAATGATTACGCATTTATAGACACGACTCTTACTACATCGGTGCCTGGATGTAAGCAATTTGATAATCTTTATGAATCAAAAGATTTTCTCTGGGTCAATGTATCTTCGTGTTTTTAATTTGTTAGTCAGCTGCAAGATCTGTAAGATCTCAGCAAGATTCCCAAGAAAGATCATCTTGACCGGTTTGGTTTCAGTTTACTCTAGCCACATTTCATTATCATTTTAATGATTTACAAAACCTAGGGCAGAGCCACCGCAATATAACTTTAGTGAAGTTACGATCATGGTACGGAGATCTTTTCTATTTCGGTGAATTCTTCAGTAATACGAGTAATATTCCATTTTTTTTTGTTAATAATTGCGGTTAATGGATCATCCCAGTTTAAATTTAGAGGCCACAATGACTGCAGTCATTGCAACATTTTGCGCTTGGTTCTGCGACGACTGGCTCAAAGCAGTCATTTTGCTGGTCCCCGATGTTCGTTCGAGTAACTCGAATGATTGATGAGTTCAAAAACGAGGTAGTTCAGCGGTAGTTCAGGTCGTATCGCTTTGTTAAACGCTGAAATGCCTCATAATCTTAGGTGCCGTGAGATGCATTACCCTGAAATTAAAAAATTCTTGTCAGTAAATCATGTCTCTTGCCACCACTCGACTCACCACCATTGACTCTAGCCTAGTGATTCAAAGGCGGTGGGGTCTAAGCTGCACCACATCATCAATCAAAGTTAATTGGGTTAACCTTACCTGTCTTAATCCTAAAAATTAACAAGGTCCGGGTAATAGTTTTATACTCATGTTAACATCTCAGCAGCGACAATCCATCGAATTTACAACACAATAGTTGAAATGGAATTTTAGTTTTGTTGATGATGCCCCTGACATCAATCAGAAACAATTTCTGGGCTCGTGATGATACTATTATGGCCACTGATCTCTCATGGTGCCGAAGAAACGCCACTAACGGTCTCTGCAAGTTTCGATTGGCGAATATTAAGTTCGATTAAATGACCCTTTCACATATTTTGAGAAGAGGCGCAACTAACTTGATTGTCCGCTGCAAACACTTCGCAAGCGTGTATCTTTATCTCGTTGACTAAAATAAAACCAAATCATTTTTTTTTAATTTTATTTATCTTTGCATTCTTGGGCCGAAGCACTTCCAACTTCTTTCGCAGTTCGCTTTTTCACGTCCTACCGTAACCCGTTGCAATCCAATTCGAGGACGTACGGATATAGATCCAATTTTAGTAGAACCAACTACACATTGCATAGCTTCATGCCAGCCTATAGCACTGGCGTGGAAGATGGGTCGGCCCATGAGTTCTGCCCTCCGACAGGGAGTCATAGTTTTTCTATCCTGCTCCTATCTGGATTCGAATCTGATACTTTCCGAACCAAACGTCAAAGGTTTAACCACTGTACCGTTTGGTCGATTTTGGAATTTCTTGTATGATCTAACATGGGATTGGACTACACAAGCGATATTTAAGAGCAGCAGTAAGGGCTGCTTTGCGTAGCTCCTGTCCCACTTAGACTGTTAGACCGTTTACGTGTTATTTGTGGACCAATAGCCCGCGTATCACTAAACATTCGTTGACAGGTCAAGTAAGCTTTATTCGATTTGTTGATGATTTACGAGATGTGGGTGTTCCATGCCAGTTTTTCATCAAACATAACTAATTGTCATAATGAGAGAATTTTTAATATCACGAGTAATTGATCCGTTACCAGGAACAACAAAACAAGTGATAGGACACCTCGTTGGGGACAGCCTTTAGTCGCTGCGATAGTGATTGTGTCGTCACCGAAATAGGTCTGATAATCCGGCACTTCAACATATTAATGTTTCGTCCTAGCACGGAGAAGTCAAGACCTCTAGCTATAATTTGGGCTTGAATTATTCCGAAACTATGGTGTTGTCAAAGCGTGGCGAAAGTGAACTTTCATTTATGAACTAAGACTCTCCTAATTGAAAGTACTCTGTTCACCATTTGGCGACAGGACAAGGTCGAGCCCGAAGTGAAGTTTTCAACGAAAAGTGTAGCTACACAAATTAATGAAAAGTGTAACTACTAAAAAGTGTAGCAATGAAAAAGGGTAAATAGCAAACCTTAACTAAACAAGTCATAACAATTTGTATTTGATGCAGATATTGGGGAAGGTTGGAGTAGCTAAAAAATTAATTCTATAAAAATCTGAAATGACACCCCCACATTGACACATTGAACCCCTCATTAGTAACATCTCTGAGATTCCTCGAATCGGCCACAGTGTAGCAAGTATTTTGAAGAATATTTGAATTTTTATGAAATTTTACGTCCTAAAACCTGTGTGGAACCACCCCAAAACTATTTATTTCAATCGTTTGGGCAGCTCAAGTCGTCTACAATTAGATGGCCGCACTTGGTAACACCTCTGCGATTCTTTTAACCGGTTATAGTGTCGCATATTTCATTTCAAACTTTTAAAGAATTAATTTTATAATAACTCCAACCTTCCCCAATATCTGCATCAAATATAAATTGTTGATGACCTTTTTTAGTTAAGATTTGCTATTTACCCTTTTTCATTGCTACACTTCTTAGTAGTTACACTTTTCATTAATTTGTGTAGCTACACTTTTCGTTAAAAAATTCACTTCGCTAGGGTCGAGTTGGTTTTTCAGTTCAGCGATGGTCAACTAGGCGACGGTCAACTCGGCGACTGGAAAAAAATTGGAAAAATTAAAAATGAAGATAAAAATTGACTAATTGCGGAATTGCTGATTAATATGTTTAATACGGTAATTGCCAATTTTTGCAGGTGGATTTTGACCAAGTATCAGGATGTAGCGAATAAATTTTTCACAGGAATTCTTCTAAGATGTCATCAGGAGGTTACAATAGCTCCATGTACTAAGTAATAAACTGTCTATATGCCATGTCCCAGCGTTCTCCCCAATTTTCATTTTTTATAATTTAATTTGTGTGGCATAACGCTATCACCTGTTTGAGTAGTTTATATGTCGACTAATATTAAGAGGATCACAGGGATTCATTTAAACTTTTACAGTAGATTACAATATCTCTATGTACCTCAATTTTCAATTTTTTATCAACCTCCTGATGCCGTTTTAGAAGAATCTCTGTTATCCTCATAATCTTAGTCAACATAGAAACTACTCAAACGGGTGTAATCGGTGTGTCATACAAATTAAATAAAAAATTGAAAGTTGGGGAGGCCACTGGGACATGACATATGGACAGTTTATTACTTAGTACATGGGGCTATTGGAACCTTGTAACCTCTTGATGAAGTCTTAGAAGAATTTTCGTGGTGTTTATGGTATTATTGGAAATATAAGCTACTCAAACAAGGTCACAATATCAGAATTAATAAATTAGTTTAGCAAAGAATAAACAGCTTCCTTGATTATCCGTGCGATATCAAAATTTGACTAAACGATTTTGATTGGTAGAAATGAAAATGTTTTCTCGGTTTATGTTTTCCTTATCTTTGGCTGATGTTTGAATATTGAAAATAACGTTTGAAAAATACTCCAATTTGTGAGATACCACTATTGCTGGTGGTGGAAATCCAGCCAAATCTAATTTGCATATTCTAATATGAATGATGGTTTATTCCATTCTATAAGAATGGACCGTTCATGTTGTACTGTGGAAAATGCAGGAAATGTCGTTCTTAAAAAAATAAATGCAGCCGCGAAACAGTTAGCAGCAGACACAACAATGGAAAATCCGGCGCAAATAGGAGCAAGGGTCATTGAAGATATGCCTACTGCAGTGCTAAGTATTTTTCCAAGTGGCAGTACTATGCACAGCAATATCCAAAGAAGAGTTAATAATTTAAGAGCGCCAGCCCGAGTACGAGTATAGCCCGACCAATTTTGAGCGTTTCTTACTAGCGGATTCAGGTAGAGCTCAACCAAACCCGCAATGAATTCTGATATTTGGCAAAGAATATTACTAAACGTGATGTGAACATATGAAGGAGTTTCCTGTTTTCTCTAAAATTTTCGTCATACAGGCTAGAAAGCCTGTAGGCTACATGTGACGCGAGATTTGGCCTCTACTCAATTCAGAAGGTATAAATGTGGATTACGAGCTCGCAATTCATCAAGCCATTCGTGCAGCATTTCCAGAAACCAACGTTAATGGTTGCCTATTTCACCTAGTGAATAATCGAATGAAAATACTTGGCATCTTGTCATCTTCTAGAAAGATATAATACAAATGTCGATTTCGCCTTCCATAGCGAAATGATCACGTCTATTGTATTTGCTCCTGAAGACGATATTATCCATATCATAACATACCTGCAATATATTTTATTTACACTTTGTGGCGACAAAAATCAGCAATTCCGCAATAAGTCAATTTTCATTTTCATTTTATCTTCATTTGGTCGTCACAGAGTTGTTCGTCGCCGAGTTGGTCGTCGCCGAGTTGTACGTCGCCGAGTTGGTCGTCGCGGATTTGACCATCGCTTAGTTGGTCGTCGCCGAGTTGACCGGCGTCGAGTTGGCCGTCGCTGAGTTGACCATCTCCAAGTTGGCAGTCGCCGAGTTGTCCGTCGCCGAATTGGTTTCGATAAACAATATTTGAAAAGTTGCTCACCTTTTAACTTAGTGCCGTTGCTTCCCCAGAATGATGTAAATTCGTGTTGCATTCGATGATAAGCTTCACAATAATTGATCAAGCTCTGTACGATTATAAATATACGATATTCCTTCTGCAGTTTTGTAGGTGTGCCTTTAAGGAGATTGCGGTTAAATGTCCGGACACAAATTGTTTTATGGAGAAAATGTTAAGAGAAGTAGATTATGAATTGCTGTTCTTGACGTATCTCCTCCCTATTATAAATTAACTTTTAGGGACTGTTTTTAGTCTAATGATCTTGTAACCGCTATGCTTCAAGCTATGCTTCGATTTGGCGAGTGTCATCCTGGTATTAACGTTATAGAGGCGTTTAAGCCTTAAAGTTTCTCCACTATTTTGGGTGAAGTAGTTCTCTATCTTTTCTCGCGTTTCGTAGTTTGTTGTTGTGAATCAACAGGCGACAGTTTACTGTCATATTCGTTTCACTTCTACGTAAAGTGTGGCAACTAGACGAAAACAATTTGGTGACGCCGACACTGTACTGCCTGAAAGGTGTTAAGTTTGTAGTGTTCTGGATCAAAATCTGAAAAGAATAATATTTGAATGAATGATGATCAATGAAGAATGATTATGTTACATCTCTTATATAGTAATCCAGAACCAGTAAACTCCCTCATATCTGGTTTAGGACATAAACACCCGGTTATGATTTCCGTTTACTGTGCAGTACAATTCCTAAATTTGATGGATATTTTAAGGAAGCTCGTTTTTAGAACGGAATTTGTTTCGGCTTTCAAAAGAACCCAAACCTTTCTCCCGCTCAAAAATGTCATCGATACTTAGAGGAGGCCAACTGCCGAATCTATAGCTGTAGCTCACTTACACGATACGTGCGAAAAAGTAGTGCGTGGTCGGAATATCCTACTTTTGATACACATTTATTTCGATATGAATTTGACTTTTCGTCAATTATGCAAGATCGATGAGGTCAAGGACGCGGCTCCATACACTAACGTAATGATCTGACTCGAGCATTATAAAATCCCAGTACGAAGATTAAAGATGTGTTGGTTGGTTAATGACACAAATGTTGTAAATTTAATTTTCAAGGCAGGTTTACCCAGTTTAGGCAATTCTAAGGTGATCAAGGAGAGTAGAATCATAACAAAGCTATGAGTTGTGTTTGATGGGTCATCCAAGACCCGGTAGGGCGAAAGATACAGTCAAGAATATTTGAATTGTTAATAAGATCTCGTAGCCAGAAATTTGTGCACACGAATCATTTGAGAAAGTTGTGAACAAGTTTGTGAACAAATTCTGCTATTGTCCAGTTATGGTGGAAGGGTCTATCTTGGTTGAATAGCATCAGGTTTAACAAGGTAGTATAATTGTAGTTTCTCATTTGATTTGAGGCACTGAGTGAGATGTTATCGGACTATTTGCATCCCCTAACTTCGGGTTAATTTTCGGTTGTTTCGATTTAGTACTAAACCCGTTTAATACTCTTCTATCTAACATATCTAAAGTATGGTGGGACAGTTTTGCCACAGACGATACAAAGAGTATAAGCACTTAGATTACAGTAAAGTCATAAATGGAAATTCCCCACAGGGAAGAGGGAAATCTGATAGTGTTAATGAAGAACGTTAATGCAGTGGGGACTAATACATTTCAATGGCACTAAAGGTCGAGTGATGTATCGAGAATATCCTTAGTGTTGATGAGATTCTATAGCTTCGGGATTGGTGTATTTTTTACAAGTCTTTATTTAACTCGCTCTGTTCGTATGGATCAATCAAACCTTGTAAGCACCAATTAAGCTGAAATTCTGCACAGAATCTATATTCGATGACAATACATGAATCAATCACGACATGACGTTTTAATTTAAAAAATTCCAACGTTCCCTAGTATCAGAAAAAAATTATTGACTTTTCGTTAACGTACTCCTCGGGGCAGCTAGCGAATCCCACTGTATGAATGCCTAATCTCTCTAAGCGACCTCTGGAGGGATGGACCGTTATTTGCCGATACACTCTGGGACCAAAATGAGTTCTTTCGATTTAAACATCCAGACGGGATTAACGATGATGACCTCTGCTAAATAAATGGAAAATGGAAAGCGAAAAAAACTGCCATGCAACGGAAAATACGATTGGAGAAAGCCAGGGCGAAATATACTGAGAAACGTATCAGTAAGAATCAAGAAAAAAAGAATCCTAGATTGCAGAAGCGATGAAGACAGTTTGAAAATGAGACGTTAGAGCTTGTACATAATAAGCATAGGAATCACCATCACAACGTAGTCAAAGATTACAACAAAATCTGGAACAGCATCCACACGCTACATTTTTACTCTGCTATCAGTGCAAGATGCAACTCCGTCTTTCAAGACGTATTGGAATAATATTGACCCAGATACCATTCCAGACTTGAATCTACAACCCTCCTAACCCGAACGAAGTCTGTCTAGAATAATACCATTCGTCAATAACATCGAATATAACCATTATCAACTCAAGGAGCTGCAATCATAGTGATTACTTGGCATATAAAATTCCTGTATCGCTTGTGAGTGATCTTTCAGTGTCGAGAACACAAACCTATAAAGCACTTGGATGGTTAGTTGCAATAACCCACTATACGGGGATCTAATCATGGATCCAAATGCACAGATCAGCGATCAACACAGTGCATGAAGTGCATTCATTTCGATAGGAGAAGCCTCCGGACTGGTAGGTATTCAGATGAGGTTACGCCGGTATTCAGAATCGGGTAATTGTGCTAGCTAACATCGTCAGCGCTACCATTCTATAAGACCGTGCAAATGGACGAGGAACACACTGTCCATTTGCAGTGCTAGCAAGTGATGGATGTTAACAACCAGTTAGAGTTCTGTTGAAAGAATTTGGTTTACCCCTCCTGCAGTGAATCATGAGCCCGAAAATACCCTGCTAAACGCATTGTATCAACTATTTCAGACTCAATCTCCTATGTGTACCTAAAGGTGATTTTGCAACAAATGGAAGAGCCAACCTGCTTCATGACTCTCAACTACAATAATCTCCATTGGCGGGGAACTTAATAAATACCTAACTGTACTTGACACATACATCGTAAGCAATTCTACATACATATGAAAGTCAGAACCAACACAACTTGGCGCCAGCATCGCACTGTGCCAGAGTCAGCGGGAAGGGCAAGTTAACTAGAAAAGACTCTTCAAGATATGCATGTGAATTAATAACGAACGTTAAGGAAATGTGAATCATGAACGGACGTTGGCATGTGAATTCGGGTACAGATTGGCACGCCTGAACTTACAAAACAATTCGAGAAAGTGCATATTTCTGAACATTCGCAAGCCAGACCAACGATACATAGTGCTGAAGTTTTTTGTCAACAAGTTTCCCCGATTTGCAAAAGACACCAGTCGCGTTCTTACTGCAGCAAACGAATCTTTAATTTCCACTTACGGTACAAAACTTTACAAAACGTGTTCGCGGCTACACGACGCAACGAAACTTAAAATTGCAAAAAATGAATTCCAGTTGATTAACACCCTTGTCTAGACTACCGACAGTCAAACACTGTCATCCTAAATACAAAGTTTATTGTTGAAACTCGATAACGCCACTATTTTCTCGAAAAAGATTTGGTTCGGGTCTGTCATCAAATTCCCATGGCTGTCGAGGATATTAATAAGACTGAGATATAATGACTCATTTTTGGGCTTTTCCATTTTACCAGAATGCCATGGATAATATCCCCGCAAGTCAGCCCAGACAATCCAGCGATCTCTTAACGAAGTATTCAACGGGCTGTTCTTAGTTTACTCTTATATCGACGATATTCTCATTGCCAGCCGCTCCGAGATGGAACGCAGTGAACATGTCAAATTAGTAATTAAACGTCTCTCCACATTTGGAATTACTATTAAAACTTAGAAATAATTTTTTGGCGTGAAGTCAGCATCAATCGGTCAAATATAACAGTTCGTCGATATAGTTGGGGTTGCTTTACAACAAGGCAACCAAATGTGTTGGCAACCATTAGTGTTCTTTTCAAAGAAGCTCTACTCTGCGAAAATTAAATACTCTACTTTCAATAGAGTACATCTTGCTTTGTATTAAGCAATCAAACACTTTGGGGTCGAAGGCCGAAATTTCTCTATATTCACCGACCATAAACGTCGTTACCCTCAACATGCATCCGCCACGCGAAAATTTATTGCTTCGAAATACTTCTAGCCATCAAGGTACAAGCAATTGGGCGAATTCTTGTTTCCTATGCCAAAAGTCTAAAATGCATGGCCACAGGAAATCTTGTTAAATTCGAGCTACCAAGTGGCAGGTTTTACCCGTTAAGGGTAGTAAATCCGATAAATGACAGCAAAGATCTTTTACAATGAGTTCGTCTGTAGATACACCATATCACCACAGACCAAGGAACACAATGCGAATCAACATTGATCACTGAATTCATGAAGCTGCTTCATGTGACTGTATTCAACCCGAAGGCAAATGGTCTTGTCGAACAGTTCCAAAGGAAACTAAAAATGCGTTAACATCTCGATGTAATACTTCCCCTATTGGGTATACGAACATCAGTCAAAAAAACCTCAACTGCATTCCAGCAGAGCTAGCGTATGTTCAAAATATCAAGGTTTCTGGTGAACTCTTCGGATTTCTTGAAGCAGCTTTGTACTACTATGAGAGTCTTAGTTCTTACGGGCATAAGACATCCGACCGAACAGACAACGTACATTCCCAACAATCTGGAAAACTGTTCACGGCAAGTTGTTGTTATGTATGTTGACGGAAGTTCTACAACAATTGGACAGGCTTAAGCCACCATTCGGAATACTTGTAGCAAATTCAGTCAAAAATCGTAGTGTTCGTGAAACGGTCACGCTCAAATAAAATACTATAGTTTTCGATCCAGGAGAGGAGTGATGTAGACCATGAACAATCTGATCCATTGGTTTGATTTGGGTTTCTATTGGGTTTGCAGCTTCTTTGGCCCTAAATTTATTTGTAAACGCAGATGTTACTTGTCCCATATATGGCTACGTCCTCTTATATTGCTCAATACAACTTTCTACTTGTACAGTAGTTGAATTGATTCCAGCTGGCATGGTTCCATCTGCTATGATTTCTCATATAGTTTGAATGATCGATCATAAGGCTGTTCTGCAGTATAGTTCTTGTGATTCCGAATGACGTGCACACACTCATTTCGACTTGATTAGTACCAAACATTCTTTATGTGGAATCGCATCATATTCCCTCCTACCTAATTAATAAGCGGTTGAACGTACTAACAATGAACTTTATATAGATTTAATACTCTCAAATTTTTTTTTCCATTTTCGAATCTCCCCATCATATTGTAGAATACTATTTACTACAACGATGTATCGTAAAATTATTCCCCACTTTAGCAGGCACACACTACCCCATATAAATATGAAGGAATTTATTTTAAGTCTACAATATCTTCTCCCACATGAAGCTATAGAAATGAGGAGTTCATATCATACACGAATGATAAGGAATTTATTCCGTATTACAGTTCACGGGTAGCACAACACCATATACAATGAGACGTTACGAAAAAGAAAGAAAATGGGATCACAACAAATGAACGGAAAATCGATAACAACCAATTTTGAAAATATATCTCGCTCTGTGCTATTTCCAACGTGCAACTGGATACGAGTAAAAAACTATATTAAGTCGAGAGAAAGAACAACCCTGAACTATGTATGGGTGGCACAGTTACTATTTTTTCACCCAATAACCACTGATACTATATTTGTTCTACAGTTATATAGGTTTCCAATATTTCAATGTCAAGGAACAGACCGACACGTATCGCATGAAAATGTATGACCGAACGTCCAGAATAATTGTTGCGGAGTTAGGTATGGTATACATGAGAAGAGTGAACATGTATGTTTTCTAACCAACATTGGAGTTATCAATTAAGGAATATTTCGTAATGACCTTTGCAGCTGTGTTCGTGACACGATGTAATTTAAAATGTATTTGCTGTTAGCATGTTGCTTTAGACATACGTCGTATTCATAAACTAATCTTAAACGTTTCTTTCATTGTGTTCGAGCTTGGTTCCGAAGATGAACGAGACCTACGTAATTGACTAATGTCACAGCCTGAAGTTCAGAAGGTACACACGTTGGAGTGCGCAACTTCAACAAGTGCTATGCAACTTCAACAAGTGCTTGGGCTAACAACTGAATTTGAAAATAACAATCGTTACGAAACTTCAAAAAGCCTAGCATAATTAACTTGGACTTACAACAGCGACCTTGTTTGCTAAGCAGCAACAACATCAGCGATCACGGTTACCAAGGATTTAACTCCTGTCAAAGAAACAACTTCGATTGGCACGAGTTCGGCGTTGTTTTTCTGATCAGCAATCGTTTGTGCCCGCATTCGTAACAAATTTTAGATCCATAAACAAACCGGATCTGCGTACTTAGATTGCACACGCGTCACTTCAACATCTTATTTCTTTCTACCATCACCTCGAAAAAGTTTTAAACAAAATTCCCCAGCACGATTTAAACATTGTTTTGGGTGACTTCACCAAGCAAGTCGGAAATGCAGAAATCTTCATTGTAGTACCATCAGCCTAGATTCCCTACACCACCGAGCTAGCTCTTCTAAACAATCTTGTTGTAGCCAGCACATATTTCCCTCGTAGGTTACGTTAGGTTTCAGTGGTTGCTATCGCACACTTAGGCCAGTTTTCGCCCATTTTGATACCACAGGATCCGACATCATTAAACTTCCTTTAATACCATCTAGTGCTATTCACATAACGTAAGAGTCTCGCACATTACACTTTTCGATATCAGAGAAGCTGTCCATAGTGTATTTGCCCAAGTGATCATGTTTTCTGTCAGCTAGCGCAGGATATGAGCATAGGAAGTGAACAAGAGTCTCCTCCTCCTCCTCGTCCTTGCAGCTTCTGCAGAAGTCATTTGCATCCAGACCCGGCCTTCTTGCATGATGTTCGAAAAGGCAGTGTCCGGTAAATACCCTTACAATTTTGCCTAAGTCACGCTTCCTTAGTGTGATCAAGATCGTGGACCGCTTCAAGCTCAGCTCAGGCCATACTTCATTCGCTACTCCGCCAGTAGGGCTGACGAGCCACCTAGCATTTGCCAATACAACTGCTTTCCTATAACTTGCTGCTTTTAGCACAGACAAAGGCCTTCCTACACATTCTCTTCCTGCTTCCAGTTGGAGAGTCGTACCGTACCTTGCTAATTCGTCTGCCCTGCAATTTCCCTCATCGTCAGAGTGGCCCGGAATCTACACCAACCGGATATTGAAGTGATCATTCATCTCATTAAGAGACGTGTGACAATCCAACGCCACCCTTGACGCCAGGGAAACTGAATCCAGTGAAAGAATGGCCGCCCGACTGTCCACACAGATAGTGATATCAGTCAACGATATTATACTGTGCTTCAACCAGTTCATGACCCCTTCAATCGCTATAACTTCAGGTAGACGAAAAGATAGACTTACATTTAATTCCCCACAGAACACACCAGCTCCCATTTTACCATCGAGCTTGAAGCCATTGGTGAAGAATTTAACTCTCCCGGTCTCCATAATGAGACCATTCTTCCAATCCTCCCTAGAGTGGAGAAAACCTAAAAACGATTGCAAAAGCACAACAGGGGTGTTATATAACCCAAATTCACCAGGTCATCTCACAGAATTGGCTATAGTTGAGTGTCCTTTTCGCAGGAACTTCCACCCCGAAATCGCTGATAGCCGTTTGCTTACCGATAATATCCAACGGGAGAAGGTACAGCATAACCTCTAAGGCACTAGTGGGAGTCGTTTTCAACGCCCCACTAATGAGCATGCGGGCTGCTCTCTGCACTTTCGTGATTATTTTCCAGTATGATAATTTCTCCAGAGCTGGTCACCATACACTCACACCATACGGGCCTTACTACTGCCGTGTAAGGCCAGACCTTCCCCATCCCCGCTATAACCCTTCTGCTACCTAGCATGTGATTAATTAGCCTGGTTATAGGGTATGCAATCTCAAGTGGCAACAATCCTTCCCTAATTGCCTCCACCTTCACGTTGTTGAAAGCAACATTGAAAGCGACTTACTCTTATGTTACGCATGTTGAGACTGTGCGCAGTTTCTGGGTACAATTCTCGAACGTTTTCAGCAGAAATAGATGACAGAGATATTGGTCTTAAGTGCTTATGGTTGCGGTGCGAGCTTCTACCCGGTTTCGGGATCATGAGGAATAAGGTGGAACATAACCTCTAAAGCGCGTATAGGTGTTGTCTTAAGCGCCCCGCCTATGAAAATGCAGGCCGTTCTTTGTACCTTCTCCATTATCCCTATATATGTTACTTTATCCAGAGCTGGCCACCACACGTCCATCTCGTACATCAGCACAGCTCTTACCCCTTAGGTATAGAGCCAGTGTAGCAGCTCTGGTTTCAAACCCCATCTCTTACCTATGGCGTCTCTTACCTACACGAGTAAATGGCTACATTAGCCTTATTCACCCTTTCCATAATCTTAGGCTTCCAAGACAGAAGACAGATATTTTCCTGAGACAGCTATCACTACATCGTCTGCATACGCTACCACCCCTGTCCCCTCTCTCGCCAGTTCCAACAGCAATCCATTCATCTCTACACTCCAAAGAAAGGGGGGCATTATACCTCCCTGCGGGGTTTCTCTAACCACCTGTATTCTAATGGCGGACTCCCCTAGTTCCGAGATAATAATCCTGCTTGCCAGCATCTGGTTTATCAACCTACTTATAGGGTAGTCCACCTTCAAAAATGGCAATCCTTCTATGATCGCGTCCATTTTTACATTATTAAAGGCATCCTCAATGTCCAGAAATGCTACCATTCAAAACTCTAACGGCTAAATTGACTTCTCAATCGTGCGTACTAGATCGTGCAAAGCTGTGTCCACCGACTTTCTCTTACAGTATGCATGTTGCGACATTGCCCAATTTCTTGGCTCCATTTTTGTTTGAATAACTACATCTACCAGCCTTTCCAAGGTTTTCAACAAAAAGGATGATATACTTAAAGGTCTCAGGTCCTTTGGACAAGCATATGAGCTCTTTCCCGATTTCGGGATAAAGACTACTCTGACATCCTTCCATTTCTTAGGAATATAGACCAGTTTCAGACATCTCCGAAGATAACCTATTTTGGGTATGAATTCGTTTGGGTCTCTGCTGGTATAATCCGACCCGGGCCAGCCGATTTATAAGGCTTAAAACCATTCAGCGCCCACAGGATTCGTTTCCTGTCCACGATGTTCTCCATATCTATTGAAGGTGTTCCTCAATGAGCTCCAGGCTCCAACGTGTCAACAAAGCTTCCAGGAAAGTGGGTCTACAAGAGAAGCTCCAATGATTCCGCACTTCAAGCTATCCATGATCCGTCCAGTCTAATTAAATAACTAGGACTGGTTGGGTTAGTAAATAGAAATTTCTAGACGAGCAGTCTCAGAGACCTCCTCCACTCTACAACAAACGAGTGTCCAAAATCCCCTTTCTGCAACTCTTTCTTGTACTTTCTTAGGTCCTCCTTATAGGAGTCCCAATCCCGAACCTTCCTTGTGTTCTGGGCTTTATTAAAGGCTGTCCTATACGCCCTCCGATAGGTTCCCAACTCTGTGGTGCACCATGTGGGTTTCTGCCTGCCCTTAGGCCTTATCAGGGGGCACGCAGCATTAACAGATGCATACCTTTGTGACAATATCAACCAAGCAATCTAATTCTTTTATTGTCGCCAGAAGTCCAGGGACCTGCAGCGGCCATAATTCCTCTAACACCTCCCAATATTTACTCCAGTTTGTTTTTCTGGGATTCCTGAAGGCTTTCCGGTTTAACGCTGATGTTATATGTTACATATCGGTGATCAGAGAAAGAGTGCTCCCTCGTCACTCTCCGCCTCTTGGTCATATCAAAAATTGTTTTTGACGCAAAGGTCACATCTAAAACCTCTAGCCGATTTTTAATAACAAATGTTGGTTCTCGGCCAATATTGCAAACTAAAAGGTTAGTATTTAGTAAATAATCAAAAACTAACTCACCTCTCTTGTTAATATCTGTGCTTCCCCAGATTGTGTGATGCGCGTTTGCATTACATCCAAGTATAACACCAACTCTTCTTTGACTTGCTTCCCGGATCAGCTCCCCCAGGTTATCCGGCGGAACCTCCTTCTTGGAATCCATATAGGCTGGGGCTAACCATAATTTTTTACAGTGAACCTTAACGCTCATCGTTGTAACATCCCCGCTACTAAACTGAGGAAGAAGAAAAATATTCATTACTTTTCACTAAAATACACGATCTAATCTTCTCAGAGTTACTTGAGTATAATAATTTATACCCCTTCGTTCTGAGGCCAAACTTATTCTGTTATTGTTAATCTAAGGTTCTTGAATTAACACCAAGTCCTCATGTGACTTAGTCAATCTGAGAACGAGAGCTGCGGAGGCAGCTCCTCACCAAACTCTTCGCGTCCAAAACATCGCTCCCCCGGGCGTTCCCCGCCCGCTTGGTCGTCTTTTGCTGGGTCCATTCGCCGTTGCGCCCAGGCTGGTTTTTCGCGCCCGTATCGACCTAATCTTTTTTATATACTTTAAGAGTGATCGACCCGAGCCCGAAGTGGATCATTTACAATGGTTTTGCAAGGGAAGCTCGCGATTCCTTATTGATCAGCATGATTGCCAATCTAAAGCCCCCCTTAGCTTCCTCCTGCTTTACAATCCTCCAATCTTCCGTTGGAAGATCG
Organism: Nephrotoma guestfalica; assembly: GCA_963691935.1. Taxonomy (NCBI): domain Eukaryota; kingdom Metazoa; phylum Arthropoda; class Insecta; order Diptera; family Tipulidae; genus Nephrotoma; species Nephrotoma guestfalica. Next base: position 27,953,796 of record OY829915.1, read on the forward strand.
GGATTACTGGCCAGAATGATCTCAAGGATCTCCTCTGGCTTGTCTTAACTTCACGCGGCCGTGGTACCATCCCGCATCTCTACAGAACGGGGGGATTCCAAATTTTCTCTCAGGCCCCTCAAAAATATGCAGTTTATTGCGTTATCCGCTTCTCCGGCGTGATGCTCCCATCTTCCTGACTTCTGTCAATGCCGGCTAGCAATAGCACGTGCTCCTTTAGGATCTCACTGAATAGCTTCGGTTTTTGATCCATAGGAGCACCCGACATCATGTCTGTTTGCAACTTGCTTCGCTTGCTGCGTCCGCTTTAAGCTTATCCTGAGACCTCTGTCTTCTAGACCCAAGGACCCTTTCCGACCTATCGCAGCCGACAGTTTTCTTAGCCCAAGCCACAGATTCTTTCTGTTCTACTGTTAGCTGCCCCTCAGGGGTCGCAGCCAGTTTCTCAAAACGTCTATACGCCAATCATATAGAATTTTAGAAAAAATTTTCCCTTGCCACTGATGTGGGAGCCCCACCTTTAAGGTTAGAGTTATTCTCTTTCCTTGTACTTTCCGGTTTTTAGAGGGGGCCGGTCTCTTGGTCATTCATTTTCCCACGAGTGTCGTAGAGATACAGGTTCACCTGCGCAGAGATCCGTATACGCAGGTATGGTTAAATACAACTGGAGATAGCCTGTGCCCCTCCCCCTCCAACATTCACGCGCTCATTCAGCCATTCATACGGATTCAAATGGGACCCATTCGATTCACGTTTATTCCCGTTTATAGAGTTCCCCACTCACTAGCTGGGGGACTCTAGAGCGCAGGGAGACGCGTCGCTCAGTTTGCTGTGGTTAGTAGTCGATGGTTTTATGGCGCCATCAGTTCGCCCTTCTATACTGGGTACCATAGGCACTCAGAATTTAGTGAACGGAAACACTCCCCAGTTATCTGAGAATCTCCTCCCAGCAGAGCTGCGGTTGGAGGCGGCTTATTTAATTCACCGCTAACCTACCTATCGATAGGCCATCCACTATCCACTGCCTGTGACCCCTGCTGATAGCTGCAGCCCGCCACGGGTTCCACTAAAATAACCGCAATTTCAAAATATCGGAAAACTTGGTGAAAGAAACGTTTGTCATCTCCTTTCATATGGTCCAAATATCCTTATCCTAACTACCAGGAAACATACCTTTTGAAAATTGGGTATGGTTTCCGATTAGTCAGACTGAGACCTACCCAAACCTGTTTTCTGCTAAGACAAGCGCAGTTTCAATGGTATACATATTTGGTTGCACTAACTGGCAACTGATTAGTTGGCACGATGTGATGTGAAAATCGATCCTAGTACGAATATAATTGATCCTATGAATATATTTCAGCACGCTCACACACTTCATATTTTTAGTCTCAGTTGGTACATTTGTATCACACTATTTAAACTTCCAATGCCAACATTTTGTAAACACTGTAATTTAAAATTACATGTGACAGTTGACAAATCTATGGAAAAATAACAAAATTGTACACTGTCATGTTCTATAAAAATCTTCCATCGCGATTAAAAAGTCTATTTGATAAGAGATGGCGCGGAAAGCAAATAATCTTTTAAATATTATTTTATAAGGAACTACTCTATTTTTTATATAGATGTCTCTAGTTAATTAGAGATTTTAAATATAATTAATTTAAAACCGTGTTGTAAAAGTTGAAATTAATTTTAAGAAATTAATAATGTAATTTTCGTGTATTTTAAAAATACGTCCATTTATTAACAAATAATGTGAATTAATATCTAAATATGAATTACCTAATAGCTAAACGGCAGCTTAATCAGTGCGGCTAACGTAAAATAATGCGTAAATTGAGTTTATAGTAACCTTTCCTTGGTTGTCGACGTTGTCTACATTGTCCTTGTCAGATTATAATAGATTACAGTCGACGACCGCGTAGATTACATTGCGTATAATCTCGCACATCCCTGCATAGCAGGCCCTATTGGACGGATAGATGATGTTGAACAGGGGCTGCAAACACTTGGTCATCGTATTTGCTGCCCTCTTGGGAAGGGCATTTTTGTGGTGGCCAAATCCTTTCAAGAAGTCGCGCTAGCAAAGACAAATAAGAAAATGCTTAAAATATATTTTCTAGTAGAAAATAACTGTTTCATAGAGTTGATCAAAATGTCCACACCTAAAAGTATTTTAAGGTCCCAGCTTATATGACACATAACACGCCAAACAGCAAAATACGGTTAACCTTTGTTCTTTTGACAAGACCATATACAACATTTTAAAGTGCATAGTGCATTTTCGAAATTGCGCTTTTTTAAATTTATTCATAAGCTTCGTACCGTTATGTGAGGAAACACAAGCATATACAAATGCTACCTTTAACTACAGTAGAACAATGCAGTAGAAAAAAATCTAAAATGCATTTATAATTATTTTCCACATACATTTTCCGCCTGAATGATTATATAAACCGCATTTCCTTTATTCAAATTAATTCACGGTAAAGTAAACACATGTTGGTTCGATACCGACATCCCTTTATGAATGCAAGTAATGGAAAACTCCTAACAATATCCCAACGAGAAGGGGAAATTCTTAGTTGAGTATTACAAACAAAATATTTGAAAATTGTGTATGGCGTTGTGTATTTTCCGATATTTTCCGACGAGTACATTTCCCATTTAAATCTATATGTGTGTGTGTGTGTGTGTTAAACATAAACCGTATAGTAATAACAACTCTGGCATTCTCCTAAACAAGTCGAGGATAATAAATTTTATTTATTTTTGGTTCAGTCTAAGACGTAATACGAATGAAAACGGAGTGAAATCGTATACAGTTTATGCGTGTACAGTGTACAGTGTAAAGTGGATATAAACATTTAGGCAAAGTGTTTTTTATTATATATAAGGACTTTAGGACATTATTTCAAGAACCGTGTGTGCAAAGTGAATTCAGTGCGCTATTTACAAAGACAATATCATTGTGGATACATTGTAGAGCAAGAAAATTTTATCGTCCCTGTGCCAAATACAATTTTTTTTGTGCGGTGGCAAAATATTTTTATGTAAGTGACATTTTGCTTAAATAACAAAAAAAAAAGGATTAGATTACATTTTTAGCGTCGGAAAAAGGAGTCTGAATATTCTAAATTTGACAGCCGGATTAGAAAATTGGAATTCTTCGGCAAACTAAACAAAAATTTATATTACAAAATTGTTGTTGCTTTAATGTTACATTTTTGTCATTTTCTGGAAAATCAGCTGAAACTTTTATTACGCCGAGTGTTTTGATTTTATTCATAGGAGAGAATTATACACACTGTGATGAGCGAAGAGAATAAAATGGTGTTCCTCTTTACTTGGTACGTATAATATATTTGTTTGATGTATTCCGAACCGTAAGGGAATTCGAATTTCATACGGTTTTGTCCCCATGTACGTAATTTTTTTGGTTGATTGCATCCTTTATGTGTGCGGTACATAATTTTAATTTGATTCGATGGACGAACGGAAAATTAAAACGTTCCCCATATGTGTCAGTATAAATGGGGATATAATAGTTCCGGTATTTAATGATGCAGGTTACATAGGCCATGGGTAGGTATTTTAATGATGGTTTAAAATAAAAGTGGTACACGTGGTGAGCTTTTTTAATTCATGCTATGTACGATTATACTCGAGTGGATACTGGAAATTTGCCAAGAATTTCTGTTGTTTTCCTATTTGAGCCGAATTGTGCAATCAAATTTATTTAATTTGAGTGTGGAGTGACCGATGAATTCTTATTATTCTGAGGTTGAATCAGTGTTGTGCGTCTACGCGTAATTCGGAATTGTTGGCTTGTTGGTGTCGAAAATAGTGTAGACAATTCATTTTGACGTATGCAATGTCGACAATTTGTAGAGTACGTTGAATATGCGTAAACAATGGAGAGTATTGCTTTATTTTTTGTGTTCTCCATTCTTTCTGGTCAACACACAGTTTTCCAGTGATTTGGATTTATGCAAAATGAACCATTTCAGTCGGTTTTTTTGCTCTTTTGTGTTATTTTAATGGAGTGCACATGTTAGCAAAGTTTAGTAGAGCATCTGCCAAAGTAATATTGAGATGTTGAAATATACAGCCATCTGAAATATTGTAGAATTTTTTTATAAAGAAATGCCTTCCTAAAAAACTAAATTGTGAAGGCATCAACATTGGTTTTCAAATAAATTTGTGTAGCATTTAAAGCATTCGTGGGATATTCTTACTGTCAACGTGTTATGCCTTAATTCCAAGACATTGCTTTTTGTTTTCATTGGACATTTCTTTATAAAATCCATATAATTGATTTAAAGCCACGAAATGTTGATCAAGGTTCAAATTGTTTGGGTCATTTCTGATATAATCGGAAAGTTATTTTTGCAAATTGTTCAAAAATTTGAATAAACAACACGAAAGTAGCTGTGTTTACGATTTTGGTTTATTCCAAATTTGAAATTATTTATTCGGTATGTACTTTCCTTAATCCAAGATTCCACTGTAAATCAACTTAGGACAATAGTTTTGAGAAACAGATCCCGACGCCCTAATTGTACCAAATCCTGACCAATATGCGATCCATCTGCTATAAAACGTTTAAATCAAATTGGCGACGATTTCACTAATCAACTTGTTGTTCTACTCCATCATTATTATTTTGTCAAGTAACCTAAATTCATTTCATATTCAGTTCGTGCTCAATTCATATTCAATCCATACTGAAACTATCTGGGAACATATTCAACGGACTGATTCGTACCTCGACTACTTGCTTCTAATTTCCATTTATTTCATTGTTACCAAATAAAGAGAAATGGTTAACGACAACGTCATTAAACCATCAATTCGTGCAGCTAGCGGAAATTCATCTGGTGCATCCAACACTAATAATAATAGCAGAGATCTTACACAACTCAAACAAGTCATATGTGACATAGTTAGAGAACAATGTCAGAACTATAATCAGACGCATAGCACAAACACCAGAAATGACATAGATCAAGATATCGACCCTATAGGTATCTAGCAAACCTTAATGACTTAGACAGAATACCTGACGTTGTAAAAAGCCTAAGAGATTTTTCTGGGCAACCGGGCGAGTTCGGTTTCTGGAAAAAAAGCGTCGACCGTATATTAAAAGTTTACGATCATCTAAAAGACACTAAATTGGGACAAAATAACGAGATGTCTGACATTACATTATGCGCAACGCATATCATAACGGCATCAAACAGTTGCGGAATACTATCAACAAGTGTACCAACATCTGCCACTCATTCTAAACAAACTATCGTCCATGGAGATAAACCAGGAATCCATGAATGTCATGACGGAATCGTATCGAGATAAAGCACTCGATATATTTTTCAGAGTGCTCAAAGGTGATCTACCTCGACTGCTGAGCATGAGAGGTTCGACGGATCTTCCAGAGGCGTTACATCTATGTCTCAAATTAGATAATATGCAATACCGTGTGCAACACAGTCACGATAACCTTAATACGAGAAATCCACACGCCACAGCGTAATCTTCCAATCCCACAAATGCGCAATTTCTATCCGGAGTTACTACACGGCCAAATACCACAAACTTTTCATAGATCATTCCTAAACAAATATCCAAATTACCCAACGTCATATCCATTCCAGCAAACAAATAGAAATTTCCAATATAACCCCCTACCCAAAGCGGTAAAAATGGATTGGCAATCCATTCATTCGAAACAAGTTAACGACCAAAATAGACCTCAGAACTTTCCAATCCCGAACAAAAGACCTATCCAATCTGGACAAACACACCAACCTGCCGAATTCCAAAGAATTCACCACTATGAACCTCAGGATGAGGAATCCGACTTAACATATTACCAGGACCAAATGAATGCGTATGACTCACAATATGACCAATCATTCCTAGAATAAACTGGTACTCAAGAAAACCCGATCACCAAGAACAGGAGCCAGACGGACTTATAGACGACGTTAATTTTTTAGATTACGGAGCTCCTCGCTTCCTTATCTAGAGCATAGGGCGAAGAGCGGAAAGGCATTTAAGTACTTAATCGACATATTTACATCGACGTTATTGATTATCGGAAGTTAAATTCAATTACGACTGCAGGTAAATATCCTATACCAGAAATCAATGACGTTCTGTCAAATCTCGGGGAAAACGCCCACTTCACAATAGTAGACCTAAAAAGTGGATTTCACCAAATACCCCTAAAAGATCCGATATAGAGAAGATCGCGTTTTCTGTAAATCATGGAAAATATGAATTTACGCGTCTCCCATTTGGCCTCAAAAACGCTCCCTCCATCTTTCAACGCACTCTCAATGACATACTCCGTGATCACATCGGAAAACGGTGCTACGTGTACATCGACGACATCATCATATTTGGTAAAACGGTAGACGAACACTTCAAGAATATGGAAATAATATTCAAAGTTCTTGAAGACGCCAAGGTGAGGTAGAATTTCACGACTTCGTCATCTCGAAAAATGGGATAAAGACAAACCCGAAAAAAAAAACAAATGCGACAGCTGACTTTCCTGTACCCAGAAGGCAGGATTTTATCGCAGGTTTATTCGTGACTACGCGAAACTGGCGAAGCCCCTGACTTCGCTTTTACGAGGGAAAGATGGAGACGTGTCCAAAGCCCTCTCGAAAACTAACCAGGTCAAGCTCGATGAGGCAGAAATAGGTGCCTTCAATAAAATCAAACAGTCACTGGTTTCAAACGATGTAACACTCTCGTTTCCAAATTTTCAAAAGGATTTCGAACTTACTACCGACGCTTCCAACTTCGCACTTGGTGCAGTTCTCCTCTCCCAGGAAGGCCGACCAATAATTTTTTTTCTCGAACCTTAATTAAAGCAGAGGAAAACTACGCAGAGGAAATGAAGCACTGGAAAGCGATATTGGAGGATTATAATTATGAATTAAAGTACAAACCGGGGAAAACGAACCTTGTTGCAGACGCATTATCAAGGATACAAATTCCCTCAAGTATAAATGCAATGCCAACTACACAACACAGCGACGAAAGCTCGTCACATGATCTAATTCCCACAGTAGAGAGCCCGGTTAACACTTTCAGGAATCAATTGTTACTAAACGTAGGCGAAGAAACCTCATACCAAATACTTAACCCTTTTCCAAATTATACTAGACACATCATCACTCAACCACGGTTCGTTTTAGATGGAAGATGGTTCAAGACATTACGGACGAAACTCAACAAAAAGAAAAAATACTATCCGTCTATCGACGTTCACATCGAAATGCTCAGGAGAACAGAGAGCAAATCATCGAAACCCACTACTTTCCGCGAATGAACATGAAGAAAACAAGTATGACCGCCACCCAAATAAACCTATTCTCCTTCCTACGTATCCCCCCTATAAAAGCGTGGCAAATGGTCAAGTGGAGAGGTTTCAGTCTACTCTCCCAGAAATAATGAGATGTTTAAAAGCCGATGGCGTAGAGCGAACCATTGAGAAACTTCTTGAAAGAGCCACTAATGAGTGTAACCACTCGATCCATTCGACAACGGGGAACACCTCCATAGAACTTTACTTTGGCAGAGTTCCCAATGCGGATCCCGAACAGTTAGAAAAGATTCGAAACGAAAATATGATCAGGTTAAAAATAAACAGGACTTATAACTCCATACCAAAGAACGTAAACCCATAATAGACTACCAACCTGGGCAGGTAATTTACGTTAAACATAACAAAAGACTAGGATCGAAATTAACGGCATGGTATAACCCCGAAATAGTAATAGAAAATAGTAATACCACGGTGTTAACGGAATCCGGGAAAGTAGTCCATAAAAGTAATATAAAATCATAAAAGAAGAATTCTTTCTAAGTACAGTTGGTGCCTTAGGTAGCATCTCCGCAGAAATCCAAATACTCGATTATACAAATTCCCAGGTCGTATCAATTAGCATTGGTAAAGTGCTAATTTCAAAGAACCCATTTTTCCATTTCAAAGGAGAGATCGACTATGCAATTACTCCCAGCTATTCTACAACCAACACCAGAAGAGAATGGACTTAAGGAGACCAATCACATAGGGCTCTTACAATCAGAGAAAACCATGCAACAAATTACGAGTTGGAGGTTACTCTCAGTACTCATCATCATAGGAACGACATTTATAATCATAAGATGCATGACAAAGGATCGGGGAAAATTTGGGACCTACAGTAAGTCAAAATGAAGAAATAAAAAAGCGAGACAACACATTAAAAGCGATAACATCAGAGATAGGTCTATCTAGGAATGAGGACACTCGAACTTAATGGGGGACGAGTTAACGCATTCTATAATTAGGTTCCCACAAAAATGCAGTAGCATCGTGTTACTCACGTGGCACTAACAACGGTAACGGACTACACGCGCATCCGGCAGAAGTGTCGATCTAGCACCTTCTTAGTTTAGCTTTTAAGTTTCAGTATTATAAGTAATTTAGTCGTAATTTTGTATTGAACGACAAATATGGGTGTTTATCATGATTCTGTAACATTTCAAGATACGTTGTAGTTTCGATACAACAAAATCGTCGATGTAATCCACTTCGAATATTGTAAAGAACCCCAGAAGATATTAGCAACAATAAGTTTCATTGTTTTTACGCCCGAATGACGAAGTTTTTAATCCAAACCATCTTTTCTGGAGCCAAAGCACTACGTGCTCTTTTGCGGTTCATTTTCCCTGCCAAATCGAAAACGTATGGCTATAGGACCGATTTAAGTTACCATCTGCGCATTGCATAGCTCTTTGCCAGCCTATAGTACTTGACATGGAAGATGGATCGGCCTCATGAGTCGACGCCGATTGGGCGTCGTAGTTGTATTCCTTTTAATCACAGATCGTAATCTGTTGTTGAAAATTTCATTTTGCATCCTGCCTCTATCGGGATTCGAACCCGGTATCTCCCGATCCAGACGCCAAAACATTAACCACTGTGCCATTTGGTCGGTAATGACGATTATTTTCGAAAAACGTCACTAGATACTCGAACTTATTAGAGAAACATACCAAAAGGAATTTGTTTTCTCAGTACCATACAGCCTTGAAAAGGGATTCAGTAAAATTTACTTATTGCTAACAGAAACAATAATTTTCGACATTGTCTACATTCTCTACATTATCGACGTCATTATTTTAATTGTCTACATAAATTCTCTTCACGTGTAGAATATTCATTATCTACGCGGTGTAGACAATACGGCACAACGCTGGGTTGAATATCCAACACTAAAAACACTTCAAATTCCGAGTACAAATAAAACATAATCTAAGCCCCACTTATGACAGTTGACTTAAAAAGTAATAAAATTTTGCAAGGAGTCAATGTGTCTTATAGGCGCTCTGTTGCTTTCATTTATTTGATTACATAAAAAACTCATGAAAATGGGCTTTAAGTTTTTTAAAGCTCAAGTTAAGCCATAAGCTTATAACACATAAATCGAACTTCGTAAAGCTTGTGGTTTGTACACTACGCAACTAAAAGAAAATCAAAACATGTGTACAGCTCACTAAATGAAAGGGACGTTTCGCTTGAATATTTCATCACAACATTTCGTTTACTTTGGAGAGTTTGTTTTATCAGATGCATAAGCCTCGCTCATCCTTTTGACGCTGGTCATTTAGTGGGATATGTTGCGATTAATAACTTTTCCTATTTTGTAACTCAATGTTCGTGTTCATACTGACTCGTATCGTTCTTATTTATTATTTTGCCGACTCTTCGCATTTCAGTGGGCCTCTACTTCACCGCAACACATACCAGCTAAATATGTCACTTCGATCCGGCATTTTGACAAGAGTAACGTTTAATAACCGTATACTCAAGTCTTTGGTCAGACCTCCAAAAACGAAACTTTCTAATAAAGTAGGTTGAACCTTCCAAAAAGCAATGGCTCGCTGCTAGCAGTCTCTACTGTAATTGAAAGGTACATGACCAGCCATTTACCCTAGTTGTTCAGCTGAACATGATGCGCACGGCAATCAAGACCGAGGCAGGGCTTGCGGTGTGTCTCTTGATACTGGCGGATGATGTGTTTGTCTTTTTTCCAGAATATCACTCCAATCACTATGGAAACGAGAACGGTACCAAATGTTAAATGAGTCATCGTGTAATGGTGTATGTGATGACTACTGATGGTTTCCTGATTTTTTTAATTCTACTTGTTCCTCGAGCTCGTGTGCGTTAATTGTTGTTAAAGGTGATGTTGTAGTAGAAATCACTCTATCCTAATGGCTCTGTCTGACTCATATTGACTATTGCCATGAATGATTTGGTGACATAAACGTAACCTTTAATGAGTTCGTGACATAAATCCATTGGTTTGATTCATGTAAAGGTATCCAATGATTAGTAGGACTAAGACCTCGAACAATGCAACTGAAATGCAGGTTATGGTTTCGTAATAGCATGTTTATCTCACATTGAGATACAGTTGAGTGCTTTGTGTAAATGGGAGGGATGTGACACACATACGATCAAACGTTTCTTGGTTGATTGGGGAGGTAGGTAGGGATAGGTACCGATATGAATACAAACAATTGATAGAAATGTATGTTTACCAATAGAATGCGATGTTACTGCTGGTAAATCTGGATTCGGTTTTTAATATCCTGTAAAGATTCATTAGGTCCCCTTGCTTTCTGCTCGACAAAGACTTCACTGGAGGAAGATGTTCCCTGATCTGAGTAATTTCATCTATGTAGAAGTGTTGTGAAGACAAAATGCCAAATGTGTCACTAAGAAGGATCCCAATAGTGTCTCCAACTCCCCGCTTGCAATGTCTCGCCGATTTGGTTTCAAGTAGTTTGTTGTCTTCTTTGATATTGTCAAACTGTGATTGGAGTTGTTGGACCAAAAGGAGATTGTTTTTTGCTTTGGTGACTTCGTCTCAGTAACTCTTCAAGTTATATCGATTGATTAGATTCCAGTATGCAGCAAGCAGCTGATCCTCTTCTACATTTTCGAAATATATATCTCCTGTGTCTTCTAACCCCTGCATCTGCAACTAGGTGGGGGAGTTTCAACAATACCGTATTAGTTAAAATGGATAATACTATGACCAATATGATATTGCAGCCTTTAGAATGCTTCATGATCTGCTACTTAAAGTTGGCTTGCTTTTTCTTCAGTTCATGGGCTCTCATTTTCATCTGCTAAGGCTGACAGAGGATACAATTTTGTAGTAGGACGTTAAATTTCTCCTTTGATAGAGGAAATCTTGCTCACATCAAAGGAGGTAAGTTATCCTCTTGTATCAGCACTAACTAACTGATCTTCCACTTGGCCCGGTGTTGAAGCTGAGAAAAACACTCTTGGAGCCAGTAAAGCATTACCAGTTAAAAAATGTCCCGAAGTTAGGAGATCCCTATTATCTGCGTTGTTAGGACACAAAGGACATGAATTGAGACATGCTTCGATCATGAATAGCGCAGTCGATAATTCCTCATACGTAAATGTCTGATTTACAGCAACTCGGCATAGCCAGTGCCATATAATGTTCTGCATTGAAAAATTATTCTCTCAGTGCCGTTGGTTTTGGATTACAAGTTTGTTTGCCTTAATGAAGTTCACACCGTTATCACTGTATTGGCCGGCAATATTTCCCTGTCGTGATGTAAATCTTTTGAATGCTGCCAAGAACTCGTTTGCTGAGAGGCATACAAAGACTGCAATGTATCCTTGTAGACTTTATTTACTCCGTCTTTTAAGATTCGTATTTTAAGTGGACCGGCGTAATACACCCGTGTGAATGAATGGCCGTGTCGCCAATGAGTTGTTCTGTACGTTTACTTTGAAATCTTAAACAGACAATGCATTTTTGAATGTGATTCCTTACTCCTTGTACACCCATTATTATCCAGAAAGTCTTTTGCGTCTTCCTCCTACCTTCATAAGGCCGTTGTTGTCCAAAAACGAATTCAGCGAGGCGATGGTGCTCTTCTTCTTAATTGATTGTCATTCCCTTGAACTGCTCTTACGAATCGGAAAAGATAAGCGGTTACTCGTAACATTTTTAAATAATCTGAATTGCAGTTAGTGCGGTTGATTATGGAATTCTCAGATGCAGTCTCCTTATTGAGAACGTGAAGAATAGTTGTGGTCTATCTTAGATCAATACTTTTGTTAAACTTTTCCATGGTTTCATTTGTAAGCGATTTCTTGATTATTTCAGGTGCGGTCCACCATTTTTCCAGGGTACTTAATTTTGATAGTGAAATCCCATGGTCCGCATAAATGTTCATGCATAAATAGTAACCGGTTGCACTTCTATAGTTTTGACCACTTAGTTAATTGAATGTGACACAAGAAGTACTCCGCAAAGTTCCAAGCGTGGTAACGTTTGCTTAACTCGGATAGATGTTACCTTTGTTTTGGTCATCAGTGTGACATTTATTTTATCTGACAACTCAATTCGGCTGTATATGAGAGCTGCATACGCCCTTTCTGACGCATCACAGAACCCGTGTAAACAGAGGTTTTGCTTGGCTGAAGATGGTTCCTGTTCAACACGGAATTGATAGGGTTTCAAGATGTACTAGTTCGTTTCGCCGCTTCACCCATTTTGCTGTAATATCGTTAGGAGCCTTATCGTCCCATTTTATTTCTGTGGTCCAAATTTCTTGTAATATAAGTTTGGTTGTGATGGTAATTGGCGACAACAACCTAATGGATCAAAATGTCTTGCTACTATCAAGGCTAATTTTCTCTTTGTAAGTACCTTGAATCTAATGCAGCTGTAGATCAGATTCTACTGAATTCCTAAAGTTTTAATAGTTTCAGCTTCTTTTTTTCAACTATCCTTGCAATCTGTTCTGGGGGCCAAGGCTCTCCCAACTCTTTCACGGTATGCTTTCAGCCTATACTGGCATGGAAGATGGGTCGGCCCATGAGTTTTGCACTCCGACAGGGGGTCATAGATGTGTTCCATTTCATCACAGATCGTAATCTGTCGATGAAAATTCCCTTTGCGGTGCCTCCCGATCCAAACGCCAAAGCTTTAACCACTGTGCCATTTGGTCGGTAGTTTTATCTTCTGCCAACGCCAAGTTTCTAATTAATTTGTTTGACCATTTTTGGTGGCTGCTCAACCATTTGCTTAGTTGAAATTAACCTTTTTGAAGTAATGTGATTAGCTGTTCTTGGAGAAGTTGTTCATATTGTAGGTTCTCAGCACCAATTAGAACTTCATTGACATAAAAGTCATTGCTTGTGTGTCATTGCAACTGATGTAATGTTCTTATGATGCCATATGTAATAGTAATCAAGTTGCATTCCCGCTATGGTTGGTTTGGTTCCCCCTCCATAGTATTCTTTGATAATATTGATGTTCTTTTGTCACTTCAATTTGTTGATGCATTTAAATAATGACAGCTTCGAGTACTATTCTGTCTGTTGTCCACCGTATAATAAATAACCATAAATTATTTAGGAGGGAAGCTCCGACGTGCAGAGTATTATTCAAACTACAACCAGATGCTAATTTTATTGAGGCGGCAAATACAACGCGAAATTTTGTTTCCTTTGAATTTTCCTTTCGTGAATCCTAGATACAGATGCTGTAGTCGTTGACTATTTTGAAACCTTTCTCAATTTGCAAGAACCGTTGCGTGGCTCTTTGTTTTGGAGTACACAGCAAGTTAAGCACGTACCGTCCGCTCCTTGACACTGATGGCAACTATTAGAGTCCTGGGTTGAGCGGTTGGTGCTAGACGTACTATCAGCCAACCCAAACTTGTTTTCATTGCAATTGGAATTTCCTCGAATGATCTGTGATTCTAACATGTCCGCATAAACGTCTGCTCCTAACAAGATGTCTCTGGGAGTCGGAGAGACGTCGTTTCATTTTATCTTTTGCTCTGGCACAGATGGGTTCTCTGGTTCAATTTTCAGATGAACTATAGAGCTACAGATGTTTTTTGTATTGCCTCCAACTCCGACCGAACCAGTACGTATGTTTTTCTGATGTAATCCTAACTGCTTACACTGGTTTTCCGTAATTAAGGATGTGTGAAAGGCAGTTGGGGTGATTTGTTTAAAATGAACACAATTTGGAATTATGTGCCCCTTCTTTCGCAGTAATTACAGAATTCACCGCTGCAATCAGGTTTGAAGTGGCGCTTCCACTCTCACGACTACGACGAAGGAATTCCCCGTAGTGCTTTAGGCTGTTGTAATTCAGCTTGTTGACACTAATATGAATGAGGATGGTGTTCCCTTCGTCTACGTTGTTGCTCAAGTTTCTTATAGCTTGGAAATTTGTATTCGCAGTAATTTCGGTTTCTTCATTCTCTGCTGTTTTGACGTATGATATTTCCTCGAGTTTAATGTTCATGAACTCGTTTTTTGGCTCCTTTTCCATTGTACTATTTGCTTCACTTATCATGGTGTGATATTGCCTCATTTTGAATCGTTGCGCTAAATACCGTTTCGCTTGTGCTGCTGTTAATTTCTCGATACCGGTTGTTTTATTACCGGCTCTTGAACTTGGAACAGAAGAGGGGCTTTTACCCCTTCCATAGGTTATCCATTACTGACGCCTGGCTGCGATGTTTTATGTGCCACTTTGATGGTAGTTGAAAGACCAATGAAAGGTGATGTGGTCACTCAAACTAATTTTATTCAACTCGATACATAAAACCTCCTGACACATAACATTAAAATAAAAATATTTGAAGGGTCGACAATCTCCTCAGGTGAACTATATATATACATGCCGGCTGATTTAAGCTGATACTTTCAAATATCCCGAGAAATAAACACTCTACGAACAAAATTACCATTATCAAAATTTAATCATTACGGGGGGACATACGTTAGAGCTAAAATTAGTACCCCTCCTCCCTTTCTTGTAAGTGGGGTGGGGGATAACTTTGAAATTAAAATAGGAACCCATATTTTTGATTGCAGCTTCGGATTACGCGGCATAAAGTACGTAGGATTTCTTTGAAACATTTTTTTCGATTCATGATAGATGGCGCTGTAATAACGATATTTTTTCCGATTTCTCCTACTGAGAACCTGTGCATACGATTCTGCAATACGTTTGAATTAAAATTAACACGTTTTCAATGTAAATACTCGAAATTAATCTTAAACAATTGGTACCCATGTAAATGAAGCACCACGGTACGTCCATATTTGAAAGTTTCAGCTTATATGTCGTTGATCCTAGTTGTTCAGCTGAATAACCGGAGTAGTCCAAACAGTGTGCAACTTAGCCTGTTATGTGTTCGCTGGTTGGTGCCACTTAAAGACGCCAAATCTGTTAAAGCAATTTATCTTATGTACACTACAAAGCGACACTTTTAGACAACCCCTCTCCTTCTATCTCTTACGAAATTTTATGTCTATAACCATAGCACTTTATCAAATTGTTTTGAGCCACCCACACAAAACACGATTTTATTGTGCAAACGCACAATACAATAAAAGAAAACCATTTTCCTCAAGCACTATTAAGTTCTTAATTTCACAAAAGAACTGGCAATAAAATAAAAACACCGGTAAACAAAAAAAACCTCCCCTCCCATAAATCAACAACTATAAATTTAGTTTTTTTCGGTTCCGACGCAATTATATTTTTAATGCGATACACACTACCCCAAATAAATCGTATTAAAATTTCAAAAAAAAAAAAAAGAAAATCTCGGATAATATCTTTCCGAGAATTTGTGTCTTATCCCTAAATATGAACGGTATCTTACCTTTATACAAAAAAGGCAACAATGCGAGAAAAAGAAATTTGTGTAAGATAAAAATTAAAATATTTTATTTTAAATTATCTTATTTATTTGTTTTGGTTATTTGGCAAAAGTTTTTTTTTGTTTGTTGTTAGCCGGTCGGAAAACCTTAAAAGTTTTTTTTTTGTTTGTTGGATCTAATTCTGATGCCTCTGTATTATATGCGAGCCATAACAAAATATTTTTCCTATTTTTGTTTAGCAATGTAGAGAGACCGAGGGAAATGTAAAATTACGAGATACGAATACGACCATTGTCGAGCATTATTCTGTATTAGTCTGATGGAAGCACAAGCAATTGTTTAAAGCACCACCGCTGTGCCGTACTAAACGAGATGAACACGCTCTACAGCTCCTTATTATTTGGCAGATACAACGGTATACGAATTATTTATGTCCTTTGTATAATAAATCTATCGCAGATTTGTAACGGTCGTCCGTCGTATGTATATAGCGTAAATGTGTTTGTGAGCTTTTATGGTATTTGAAAGGCATATCGTATGAAACTTAGTTTTTTAACTTTACGATGGAAACTTGGACCCTTATGTAACGGTATGTTACTTTATTAGGAGGAGTGTTGTGCCGAATTGTCTACACAGCGTAGGTAATTGTCGTTAATACTCGTGTAGACAATGTATGTACAAAATTAAAATAATGGCGTCGACAATGTAGATAATGTAGACAATGTCGAAAATTATTATTTATCTTTTTTAACGGAACTGTTTCAATTGGACAACACAATAAAAAAATTTAACACATTTAAAAACTTGAACCCATGATTTTTTTTTTGGTAATGAAGCACATTTATGTGCACTCTGTCAAGCCCGCTTAAAGGGATTGTAACTTTTTTTTCGTAACTTTATTTTGTCAGTTCATCTCAAATATCTTCAAATATCGAACAAACAATTTGTCTCAAATGTTGTATTGTAAATAGAATTTCGTGTGCCGAATCTCTGAAAATATTACTTGCGGTGAATCGACTTTATCAAAAACAAGTGCATATGGAAGATTTGCCTTAACATCAATATAGTGAAGGAAAAGGTGACGAAAAATCGTCATTTAGATGTGAGAGAGATAGCCGCCGAACATTTTCACGATCAATTCTTATCATTGTGCACGATTGTTTGCGCATGATACGCGTTGCCGCTCAACTAGTTCCGAAGACCTGAATTTTCTTCCAAAACTCAATCGTGCGACCTTTAATCGCTGAAGACACATTCAAACAACGCATTATAACTGGTGATTATACATTGGTTTACGAGTTTGACATGCCAACTAGTCAACAAGCTTCGAAAAGGCGCCTTCCAACTGAGCCGAAACCGAAAAAAAACACGTTAAAGTCGATCAAGTTAAGGTAATTTTGGCTGTTTTCTTTGATTATCGCGATGTTGTGCACTCGGAATTCTTGTCAGAAGGTCAGACGGTAAGTAAATATGTAATATTACCTGGGCGTTATGCGGTATTCGAGAGAGCAAATTCGTCAAAAATGACCGAGTTTGTGGAAATAAAACTCATGGATTTTGCACCATCTCACAAGACTATCATTGTGAATGAATTTCTGGACAAAATCTCGAAAATATCATCGAACAACCACTTCTTTCTCTTTTCTTTGTTCGATTGAGATGAACTGACAAAATAGAGCACTGTAAATAGACTAAATGACAGATGGCGCTCAAACTTCACGTCAAGATAGAGGACAGTTGTCCCAACTTTAGCGACAAAATCAAATTTTACAATACCTCTAAGCGGGCTTTTAGATGACCAATTCCCGTTACTTTCTTGAGAGTGTATATGTTGCGGTTAAAGAGCGAATTCGTTAAATTGAATCTAAGCTACCGACAAGTTTACTGACCCCTTAACTTAAAAACCCGTAATATTATTTATTCACCTTGAGAGGATGAAATGGTAGAAAGGAGGTGCATCAACTTGCTGCGTGCCTGTGACAGTTATGTTGGTTTACAAATTTGGGTTGGAAAGTAATTATTCTCAAAATAACATAAATCCGCTTTGGATTTGAAAATTAACAAGGAATTAGTTAACTACTTTTAATTGAGCTTTAAGTATAGGGTGTTTCAACAGGTGCGCTTTAACTTTTTTCCGATAGGGGCGGCGAACGACGCCATATTTTTTATTAATCTTTTGTCATTTGGAAACTTCATTAGTATACATTTCATCATGGAACGCTACACACGTGAACAGCGATTGCAAATCGTGCAAATTTTTTTATCAAAATAATCGTTCTGTTGCTGCTACTTTAAGAGCATTACGGCCATTTTACGGTCCATTTAATAAGCTAGCCCGTTCGACAATCGACCGTATAGTGGCAAAATTTGAGTCTACGTTTTCGCTACATAATGTTCCGGTGCCCTCGAGAGCAAGAAGTGCTCGAAGTGTTGAAAACATCGCAGCCGCCAGGGCTTCAGTTCAAGAAGACGCGAATGTGTCGCTCACACGACGTTCGCAACAATTGGGCCTTTCTGTGACATCATTGTGGCGAATTTTACGTAAAGATCTTGGCCTACATCCGTATAATATCAAGCTGACACAACAACTAAAGCCGTTTGACCATTTGAAGCGACGCCGATTCGTGAATTGGGCTCAAGAGCAAATCGAAAATGATGCAGATTTTCACCGAAAAATCATCTTCAGCGATGAGGCTCACTTTTGGCTAAATGGATTTGTCAACAAGCAAAATATGCGTTACTGGGCAGGAAGCAACCCACACGTGATTCATGAGGCACCGTTGCATCCCGAAAAAGTCACTGTTTGGTGCGGATTACACGCCGGCGGCGTCATTGGGCCATATTTTTTCATCGACGATAACGATCGCCACGTTACTGTTAATGGAAATCGATACCGCGATATGATAAACGATTTTTTTTGGCCGCAATTGAATGGAATGGACTTGGACGACATGTGGTTTCAACAGGACGGGGCCACATGCCACACAGCACACGATACAATCGCGTTATTGAAGACTAAATTCGATGAGCGTGTTATTTCGCGAAATGGGCCCGTCCAGTGGCCGCTGCGCTCGTGTGATTTGACACCTCTAGATTATTTTCTTTGGGGTTATGTGAAGTCATTGGTCTATGCCAATAAGCCGGCGACGTTGCAAGAGCTCAGAGCCAATATAGATCGTGAAATTGCTGGAATTTCGGCCGATTTATGCGAAAGAGTGGTCGAAAATTGGGTTCAAAGATTGGACTTCGTAAAACGTGCACGCGGTGGTCATGCAAAAGAAATCGAGTTTCATACTTAAATGTATATGTTCAAATTCGTTAATAAAAAAAAAGTTAGTTCAAAAGTCGAACAGTTTGTGTTTTATTCACAAAAAAAGTTGAAGTGCTCTTATTGAAAAACCCTGTACTTACGGTACGTCGATTCCACAGTAAATTTTGAGTATTTTATCAATCTGGGCCAATAACAAGCCACTTCCAGAGATTAGGGCAAGATACCACTAAATCGGTTGAATTGGTCTGTCTATAGAGAAGATTTTCCGGTATAAGGTTTTTCCTAGCGGAGAAAATGTAACCTTGTTAATAGGAATTTTCCGCAGTAAATTTTGAGTATTTTATCAATCTGAGCCAATAACAAGCCACTTCCAGAGATTAGGGCAAGATACCACTATATCGGTTGAATTGGTCTGTCTATAGAGAAGATTTTCCGGTATAAGGTTTTTCCTAGCGGAGAAAATGTAACCTTATTATTAGGAATTTTCCACAGTAAATTTTGAGTATTTTATCAATCTGGGCCAATAACAAGCCACTTCCAGAGATTAGGGCAAGATACCACTAAATCGGTTGAATTGGTCTGTCTATAGAGAAGATTTTCCGGTATAAGGTTTTTCCTAGCGGAGAAAATGTAACCTTGTTAATAGGAATTTTCCACAGTAAATTTTGAGTATTTTATCAACCTGGGCCAATAACAAGCCACTTCCAGAGATTAGGGCAAGATACCACTATATCGGTTGAATTGGTCTGTCTATAGAGAAGATTTTCCGGCATAAGGTTTTTCCTAGCGGAGAAAATGTAACCTTGTTAATAGAAATTTTCCACAGTAAATTTTGAGTATTTTATCAATCTGGGCCAATAACAAGCCACTTCCAGAGATTAGGGCAAGATACCACTAAATCGGTTGAATTGGTCTGTGTATAGAGAAGATTTTCCGGTATAAGGTTTTTCCTAGCGGAGAAAATGTAACCTTGTTAATAGGAATTTTCCACAGTAAATTTTGAGTATTTTATCAATCTGGGCCAATAACAAGCCACTTCCAGAGATTAGGGCAAGATACCACTATATCGGTTAAATTGGTCTGCCTATAGAGAAGATTTTCCGGTATAAGGTTTTTCCTAGCGGAGAAAATGTAACCTTGTTAATAGGAATTTTCCACAGTAAATTTTGAGTATTTTATCAATCTGGGCCAATAACAAGCCACTTCCAGAGATTAGGGCAAGATACCACTATATCGGTTGAATTGGTCTGTCTATAGAGAAGATTTTCCGGTATAAGGTTTTTCCTAGCGGAGAAAATGTAACCTTGTTAATAGGAATTTTCCACAGCAAATTTTGAGTATTTTATCAATCTGGGCCAATAACAAGCCACTTCCAGAGATTAGGGCAAGATACCACTATATCGGTTGAATTGGTCTGTCTATAGAGAAGATTTTCCGGTATAAGGTTTTTCCTAGCGGAGAAAGTGTAACCTTGTTAATAGGAATTTTCCACAGTAAATTTTGAGTATTTTATCAATCTGGGCCAATAACAAGCCACTTCCAGAGATTAGGGCAAGATACCACTAAATCGGTTGAATTGGTCTGTCTATAGAGAAGATTTTCCGGTATAAGGTTTTTCCTAGCGGAGAAAATGTAACCATGTTAATACTAATTTTCCACAGTAAATTTTGAGTATTTTATCAATCTGGGCCAATAACAAGCCACTTCCAGAGATTAGGGCAAGATACCACTAAATCGGTTGAATTGGTCTGTCTATAGAGAAGATTTTCCGGTATAAGGTTTTTCCTAGCGGAGAAAATGTAACCTTGTTAATAGGAATTTTCCACAGTAAATTTTGAGTATTTTATCAACCTGGGCCAATAACAAGCCACTTCCAGAGATTAGGGCAAGATACCACTATATCGGTTGAATTGGTCTGTCTATAGAGAAGATTTTCCGGTATAAGGTTTTTCCTAGCGGAGAAAATGTAACCTTGTTAATAGGAATTTTCCACAGAAAATTTTGAGTATTTTATCAATCTGGGCCAATAACAAGCCACTTCCAGAGATTAGGGCAAGATACCACTATATCGGTTGAATTGGTCTGTCTATAGAGAAGATTTTCCGGTATAAGGTTTTTCCTAGCGGAGAAAATGTAACCTTGTTAATAGGAATTTTCCACAGTAAATTTTGAGTATTTTATCAATCTGGGCCAATAACAAGCCACTTCCAGAGATTAGGGCAAGATACCACTAAATCGGTTGAATTGGTCTGTCTATAGAGAAGATTTTCCGGTATAAGGTTTTTCCTAGCGGAGAAAATGTAACCTTGTTAATAGGAATTTTCCACAGTAAATTTTGAGTATTTTATCAATCTGAGCCAATAACAAGCCACTTCCAGAGATTAGGGCAAGATACCACTATATCGGTTGAATTGGTCTGTCTATAGAGAAGATTTTCCGGTATAAGGTTTTTTCTAGCGGAGAAAATGTAACCTTGTTAATAGGAATTTTCCACAGTAAATTTTGAGTATTTTATCAATCTGGGCCAATAACAAGCCACTTTCAGAGATTAGGGCAAGATACCACTATATCGGTTGAATTGGTCTGTCTATAGAGAAGATTTTCCGGTATAAGGTTTTTCCTAGCGGAGAAAATGTAACCTTGTTAATAGGAATTTTCCACAGTAAATTTTGAGTATTTTATCAACCTGGGCCAATAACAAGCCACTTCCAGAGATTAGGGCAAGATACCACTATATCGGTTGAATTAGTCTGTCTATAGAGAAGATTTTCCGGTATAAGGTTTTTCCTAGCGGAGAAAATGTAACCTTGTTAATAGGAATTTTCCACAGTAAATTTTGAGGATTTTATCATCCTGGGCCAATAACAAGCCACTTCCAGAGATTAGGGCAAGATACCACTAAATCGGTTGAATTCGTTTGTCTATAGAGCAGATTTTCCGGTATAAGGTTTTTCCTAGCGGAGAAAGTGTATCCTTGTTAATAGGAATTTTCCACAGTAAATTTTGAGTATTTTATCAATCTGGGCCAATAACAAGCCACTTCCAGAGATTAGGGCAAGATACCACTATATCGGTTGAATTGGTCTGTCTATAGAGAAGATTTTCCGGTATAAGGTTTTTCCTAGCGGAGAAAATGTAACCTTGTTAATAGGAATTTTCCACAGCAAATTTTGAGTATTTTATCAATCTGGGCCAATAACAAGCCACTTCCAGAGATTAGGGCAAGATACCACTATATCGGTTGAATTGGTCTGTCTATAGAGAAGATTTTCCGGTATAAGGTTTTTCCTAGCGGAGAAAGTGTAACCTTGTTAATAGGAATTTTCCACAGTAAATTTTGAGTATTTTATCAATCTGGGCCAATAACAAGCCACTTCCAGAGATTAGGGCAAGATACCACTAAATCGGTTGAATTGGTCTGTCTATAGAGAAGATTTTCCGGTATAAGGTTTTTCCTAGCGGAGAAAATGTAACCTTGTTAATAGGAATTTTCCACAGTAAATTTTGAGTATTTTATCAATCTGGGCCAATAACAAGCCACTTCCAGAGATTAGGGCAAGATACCACTAAATCGGTTGAATTGGTCTGTCTATAGAGAAGATTTTCCGGTATAAGGTTTTTCCTAGCGGAGAAAATGTAACCTTGTTAATAGGAATTTTCCACAGTAAATTTTGAGTATTTTATCAACCTGGGCCAATAACAAGCCACTTCCAGAGATTAGGGCAAGATACCACTATATCGGTTGAATTGGTCTGTCTATAGAGAAGATTTTCCGGTATAAGGTTTTTCCTAGCGGAGAAAATGTAACCTTGTTAATAGGAATTTTCCACAGAAAATTTTGAGTATTTTATCAATCTGGGCCAATAACAAGCCACTTCCAGAGATTAGGGCAAGATACCACTATATCGGTTGAATTGGTCTGTCTATAGAGAAGATTTTCCGGTATAAGGTTTTTCCTAGCGGAGAAAATGTAACCTTGTTAATAGGAATTTTCCACAGTAAATTTTGAGTATTTTATCAATCTGGGCCAATAACAAGCCACTTCCAGAGATTAGGGCAAGATACCACTAAATCGGTTGAATTGGTCTGTCTATAGAGAAGATTTTCCGGTATAAGGTTTTTCCTAGCGGAGAAAATGTAACCTTGTTAATAGGAATTTTCCACAGTAAATTTTGAGTATTTTATCAATCTGGGCCAATAACAAGCCACTTCCAGAGATTAGGGCAAGATACCACTATATCGGTTGAATTGGTCTGTCTATAGAGAAGATTTTCCGGTATAAGGTTTTTCCTAGCGGAGAAAATGTAACCTTGTTAATAGGAATTTTC
Organism: Nephrotoma guestfalica; assembly: GCA_963691935.1. Classification (NCBI taxonomy): domain Eukaryota; kingdom Metazoa; phylum Arthropoda; class Insecta; order Diptera; family Tipulidae; genus Nephrotoma; species Nephrotoma guestfalica. The sequence continues at coordinate 27,977,158 of OY829915.1, forward strand.
CACAGTAAATTTTGAGTATTTTATCAATCTGGGCCAATAACAAGCCACTTCCAGAGATTAGGGCAAGATACCACTATATCGGTTGAATTGGTCTGTCTATAGAGAAGATTTTCCGGTATAAGGTTTTTCCTAGCGGAGAAAATGTAACTTTGTTAATAGGAATTTTCCACAGTAAATTTTGAGTATTTTATCAACCTGGGCCAATAACAAGCCACTTCCAGAGATTAGGAAAAGATACCACTATATCGGTTGAATTGGTCTGTCTATAGAGAAGATTTTCCTGTATAAGGTTTTTCCTAGCGGAGAAAATGTAACTGTGTTAATAGCAATTTTCCACCATGACTTTTGAGTTTTTTTGTCAGTGTGGGCTTGTTATTGACCCCGACTGATAAAATACTCAAAATTTACGGTGGAAAATTCCTATTAATAAGGTTACATTTTCTCCGCTAGGAAAAACCTTATGCCGGAAAATGTTCTCTATCGATAGGCTGATTCGACCTATATAGTGGTATCTTGCCCTAATCTCTGTAAGTGGCTTGTTATTGGCCCAGCTTCATAAAATACTCAATATTTTGAGTGAAAATTTTCAATAAACATATTTGATATTTTTTTTGTTAAAGGTTTAATTTTATTTATTTGTTAAGTTATTTAAATATTTCTTTAATATATTTTGTATTTATTATCCTTTATATATTTTATTATGTAAATTATGAATTTATTTAATTTAATAAGAATTTTTATTAAAATTTTTACTATTTTGCATTTATAAAATACTGAAACAATTCAATATGGCGGCTATTGGGATCTATTTGAGTCCAATAAGAATTATGTTTCCGCCATGTTTCCAATTAGAACCGTATACGTATACGTGTTATTTTTTGTTAGAAACTTCACGGGCTCCAATTTATTAAAACCAATTCCTTTAAAATCAAATTCACATATTTCTCCTAGTCTGTGGCATATTGTTCATTTTAAAAGGATTACAATGAAATTCTATTAACATTCGGGGATATAGAAAGGCAAAAACAATATAAATAAATTAAACAATAAACAATTGAATTATTAAGATTAAGGAATTAAATAAAATTCTGAGAGAGTTTTTGAAATATTTTTGTAAGTCTTCATTGAAATTTAAAATGCAAAAACACAAAAGCTCTATCTCTGCTGTATATGGTACAGCTGTATAGAAATGTAAAACAATAATATTAACTTCAAATTTATGTGAATAGGAACAATGGGTTTGGAGAAAGCATATAGATTAAGGATTTAAGTACAGCGTAGCATTTATTTTGAACACAAACATTTTTTGTTGGAGATTTATGAACAAAAATGCTAATGGTCATTTTGGTTTACGTTATTGCATTTGTATAGTATCGATTTAAAGTAATAAAAGTAAGTTAGAGATATCAAACGAAATGAGAGGTGTGCGACGGTTGTCAGTGCTGAGGAATTTTGTACAGCATTTTGATTTCTGAAGTTTTCGTATGCAAAACAATTTTCAAATTAATGCAATTATTACTCAGAGGTTTACCCTTTGGTTTGAGCAGACTTTTATACTATAATTTACAGGTTAACACAAGAGCGGTCTGAATAATGAACACCAAAAAAGTTAACGATGTCCAAAAACTGAAGTCACAAACCATCTGTATACTACACTAGAATTGAATACGCAGCAGGATTACTTGTCAAATATGTTTAGTACCATATGGTATACTACAAACGTGCCAACGTATGCGCTTCAGTATTGGATTATGAGGAATTCCTAATAGTGGTAGTCCACGTTTTTGAAATTCGATTGTATACCCATATGCGGCCACCTTTCCAAATATCAGTTTTTTTTATCCAAATCATTGATAATTTCATCAAATTTTGAGCGACGAGATTGGGACGCTGCTTCTTTCTTCGGGATTACAAGGCATGGTGATGATGTAATCTAGCGATCCAAGACGACGTACAATAGCCATTGCATTTTCAAAATGTTCAGTATAGTAACGCGTTGATCCATTGAATGGTGATGGTAATATTATTTTTAATATTAACCAACAAATGCATTCTGTTTCGCAGCTAAATAGGGTAGGTAACATCTGCGTACTGATCGGCTAAAATAGTTTTTTGATTAAATTTGATCCATTGGATGCGATCACGTTCAACTCGAATGAAAGTATGGACGAGATATTGTTGAAAAAGTCGTCGTAAAGCATTGAAAACTGTTTGACACTGGTCTGGTGTTAAATTAGTTTGCAAAGAAATGCTTTCGGCGTGTTCAGGTCAAAAAGCTATACGATATTGCGCTAGTGTAAGTCGTGTTAGATGTAGACGACTTGCATAAGGTATTAGAAGTGACCTATCCTGTAGAGAAAGTTGTAGTCCCAGTGCAGCAGCACTTTGATTTATATCATCCTGCACTTCTGGCATCCTCATGTAACTTTGGGCATAAATGTTTTGTTCTCGCAATATTTCTTCCAACAGATCCATTAATTCACGACTGATTCCATAATTTAGCGGATGGCGGTGCCGCCATATTCATTTTGTGATAAACTTGTCCAGCTGCTTTGAAGCTAAAAATGTTACGAATCATGTTATCGCTTACGTTGAATGAAGCTAAAGCGAAACATGAGTTTAAGTTTCGGATTCGTTTGTGGAACTCATTAGCGAGTGGGTGACATCGTAAAAAAGGCAAACCAATTCATTTGGAAACTGTGGAGGTGGCAACACAATTCGACCATGCAAGCAGCAATCTCCAAGCGAATCACCTTTATTTGCTACTCTTTCTTCGGGGAAATGGAGAGCTCTGCAGTTAATAGTAGTGTACGGCATATTTGTAGGTTCGTACTGGATTCTGTGCCGTAGCTCGTTGCCGTCGAACATTGCGACGGCGTTGTTCTTCTTATCGCAGATTTCGTTGTGCATAATTTTCATTTGCGATTCATTGTGATGCTCGTTGTCGCATGTATTCTAACCGCTGATTTCGTTGTTCATCATTTTCGTTTGCGATTCGATGCGCATTTACTCATTGCATTTGATCAAGGTGTGCTTGTGATTGAAATTCATTAAGTATCATAATTACCTCAGACATATTTTGCATGCCTTTTGTCTTAGCTGTTCGGATTGGTCTGGCCACATGTATGGACCAGGTTGTTGGACAAAAATTTTTTCAATTCGATTTTGTACATTGAAATTGAATTCGATCTCATTCGTAACATTTGATTGTCCAGGTTGTTGTTCTTCCAACGACGCATCATTTTGAACAATTGGGAATTTGCGGTTTTTGGGTCGTCCCCTAGGCTTATAGTATTTCGAATTTGGTTTTTACTTTGATGAAAAATCAAAATATGAATCTACTTCGTTCAGGCAAAAGAAATTCACCATACTTTGAATTAATTGTGTTTGATTTTATTAAATAAAAGTGATTCATATAGAGCTCGCTGCTTACATGGTCGAATTGCGTTGCCAGGACCACAGTTTCCAAATGAATTGGTTTTCCTTTTTTTACGACGTCTCGCTAATGAGTTTCACAAACGAATCCGAAACTTAAACTCATGTTTTGCCTTAGCTTCATTCAACGTAAGCGATAACATGATTCGTAACATTTTTAGCTTCAAAGCAGCTGGACAAGTTTATCACAAAATGAATATGGCGGCACTGCCATCCGCTAATTTATGGAATCAGTCGTAAATTAATGGATCTGTTGGAGGAAATATTGCGAGAACAAAACATTTATGCCCAAAGTTACATGACGTTGCGAGAAGCGGAGGATGATATAAATCAACCTGCTGCTGCACTGGGACTACAACCTCCAAATGTGCAGGTCATTTTTACAGTGCCAGATGGTGTGGATTATAGACGGTTCAACCCTCTTGCATGTAATGAAGTATGCGTTGTTCTTACGCTTAACGCCGATCAAAGTTTCCCGTCAAATGAAATGGTTGTAAAATAACGTGGCAAAGATGTTGTCATTTTGAAAAATATCGACCATCGTGTGGAGCCCTTTACCTATCCATTGTTTTATCCAGCCGGAACGTCAGGATATACCGTGGGTATGCCACCTCGAATACCTTATGCAAGTCGTCCACAGCTAACACGACTTGAACTAGCGCAAAATCGTATAGGTTTTCGGCCTTCAACGCTTTACATTTTGGGGGACGACTTTTTATTCTCGTCGTTACTTTCATTCGAGTTGAACGTGATCGCATCCAATGGATCAAATTTAATCAATAAACTATTTTACCCGATCAGTATGCAGGTGTTACCCGACTTATGAACGACTTAGCTGCGAAACAAAATACAGTTGTTGGTGAAAAAATAATACTACCATCATCATTCACCGGATCAACGCGTTACTATACTGAACATTTCGAAGATGCAATGGCTATTGTTTGTCGTCTTGGATCGCCAGATTTCTTCACCACCATGACTTGTATACCCGATTGGCCAGAAATTAACGAAGTAGCGCGTTTTATATCTGATAATGGAGTTATCGAAACAACAATTTGACGTAATTATCAATGATTTGGATAAAAAACAGATATTTGGAAAGGTAACCGCATATGTGGACACAATCAAATTTCAAAAACGTGGACTATGCATTTGCTGTTGATCATGAATCCTGAAGAGCGAATCCATAATCCAGAAGAAATTGGAAGAAAATGATCTAATTTCAGCTGAAATTCCAAATACCGACGACCCTGAATTGCGAGAATTAGTCTTAAAGTGGATGATTCATAATCCGTACGAAGCTACGTGTATGATCAATAAAAATGGAAAATTGCAGTGCCGCTTAGGTTTTCCAATGCAATTCAAAGAAGTAACACCTCTAGCAGATGATGAAAAACCAAAGTATCGTCGTCGTTACGACCCCAAATTGGACCAAAATAATCGAGAAGTATTTTCACATGAACTTGCAGTATATCGAAAAGATAAGGATAGTCGCAAAGGATGTCGAAAATCAATGGAATTTGATTTATATTGAAGCAGACACCTATGTAGAAGGTCGCTGCATTACACCACCTGAAGCATGCTGGTAATTATTTGGCCACGAAATCCAAAGAAAGAGCGCTTGAATATTCATTTGCGTGGTCTATAAGATCTAGCAGATATTGAACAAAAAGGTTCAATGTTAGAAGCGTATTTTCGACATAACCAGGCGTTGAAGCAAATGCAAACAAACCAGAATTACTACTACTATTGGCAAATGCCCGAACCGGGCGAATCCATCGATTGCGTGTAATTGGTCGAATACACAACGTAAATTATGTTGCTCAACCAGAGTTATTCCAGTTGCGACTACTCGCCTTCGACGTTAAACAGTGGATAGATGGGATAGAAGAATCAGCAATGTCCAAAATTCCTTCGGTAATGCGAATCCTATTCGTTCAGATTCTTATTTTTTGGATGTCCCGAAGATCCAAAAGGTCCCTGGGAAAGATTCAAAAATCAGTTGGCTGAAGATTTTATTCTGCAAGCACGACGAAATAATAGATCTGAGGATACTGCAATCAAACGTGCTTATCGTATTATTGCCTTCAAGTTAAATTCAGCAGCAACAGAAGGTCGAAATTTTCGTTTCTGGTGGTACGATATGGTATGGACGACATTGACAATTACGAAAATGACCAAAACATGGACGTTCTAAATTCTGATGAATCAGCTGCTACTGCAGAACGCATGTATCGGCTTCTGCAAGGAAAACAGATTGAAATTGTGGAGTATTTTACGTGCAGATAGATAAACCAGGTGGTATCGGTACCAGGTGGTATCGGTAAAACCTTCGCGTATAAGACCTTGTATCACTTACTTTGTGGCCAAAATCGCAAAGTAAAATGTATGGCATTTACTGGAATCGCATCAAATCTATTGCCTGCTGGACAAACATCACATAAAACATTTGGTCAAAGTTCCGCTTTCGTCAGATTCAGTTTCCAGCATTAAACATGGTTCAGTGAAAGCTACAGAAATCGCTCAAGTAGATGTTTTCCTTACGGATGAGGCACCGATGTTACCAAAGTATGATTTACAAAATATGGATCAGTTGTTGAATCCAAACTTGCCATTTGGAGGGAAAATTTTAGTCGCTGGAGGTGATTTCAGTCAGTGGTTACCTGTTCAACTCCGAAGCAACCGTAGTGAAACACTCCAAAAAAAAGTCATCTCTGGAAGCATTTCAACAAATTTTCGTTATAAAAAAATATGCGTGTCGATCCTGAACAGGAAGCATTCGCAAAGTATATCCTGAAACTGGAAAATGGAAATCTTCCAAAAAATTCCTTCAATGAAATCGAATTACCTGAGGATATAATTTCCAGTGGTAATTTAATCGAAGAAGTATTTGGAAATTGCCTTGCGAATCAAAATTTCGATGGAATGAAGGAACGAGAAACAAGTCAGTAATATTAATGCTGCGTGCATAATTCTCATCGCACACCTGTCTTTAATCACGGTATGTTGTACGTAGCATTTTCCCGTGTTAAACAACAAAATAGCTTGAAAGTTCTGTTACCACCTGAAGAGGAACGTCGCACGTATAATGTTGTGTGGAAAGAAGCATGGAACGCTCCAGATGAAACTTCTATAAGCCTTGATAGTGACAGCGAAGACGGTTATCTCGGCAACATCGAATTTATGTCTCAGCCGAATAAAATAAAATGAAATTAAAGTTGTTTTACGAAAGAGATTAAAAAAAACTGTCTTTCTCTTCACCGAGGAAAGCCCCCCTGGTACTAATTAATAATGTACATAATTATTAATAATACAGAGATCTAAACATTATACAGAGCAAGTAAAGGGTGTACTCAGTACACCGGCCCATTTTCCATGCCAGTACTATAGACTAGCATGGAGCTATGCAATTCGCAGACAGTTCTACAAAAAATCGGACATATAGGCGTACGTCCTCGAATTAGCTGGAAAACGGCGAAAAAGTAAAAACGGGGGAAGAGAACCGTGAAAGAGTTGGGAGTGCCTACGCCTCAGAACAGATTATTATGCTCGTGTGGTTGATTCAGTTTATAGTTTTTAAATAGTTTCAACACGTATTTTGTGTTTCCACCCAAAAACGCATAATAAATTCCCATAAAACACACGTTAGTAATTAAATTAACTTTTAACGAGCTTTAATGTAATAATGTGCTTTATATCACACACACATAAAATACTATACTACATATACGTAATACGCTGACACTTAATATTTTCCTATCGCATGATCATATACCAACAACAACAACAAATGTGTAGGTAATGGAAAAAAAATTGTAAATTTTCTTATCACTTTTCCCATTTGGTTATATAAATTATTGCCTGTTATGTGATAACAACGTTATCAACGTATAATGAGTGGCAACATTAAAAATTGTGTGTAAATCACATATGCTCATTAGTCGAACCTCGTACGTATGTATCCCTGGGTCCTACGCCATTTAATAATCAGCACAGCGTAATTGAATCCCGCGTACATAATTTTTATTGTTTCATAAACGAAACGAGAGTTGGTTAAATAATTTTTCACGTGAAATAACCGGAATACTAATTTATAGAATCTACAGAACAGATACCAAATTGATTATGGAACCAATGAAAGCTTTTTGTGCGCTTTCAACCAATAAAGTTAATATTGTTGGCTGAAGAACAATGGATGTACGTCTGTGCGCCCCCCTAATGATTGACAACAACAACAGTATGTACGTGAAAATTGAATTGTAATTTATCATCATAACATTAAATTTATAAATTGATAAGACGACGGGAAAATGTTTTCCTTAACAGGAATTTTCTATAAATAAATTATGCTTTGTCATATTGCTTATTTATACGGTTTTCGTTACACGCTCCTGTTCTTCATCATCATCACCTTGCCTTACACGAAAAGATATTCTTATTTCTGCTGCTACCACTGCTGCTTAAAAAATAAAATTTATGACGAATATTAATTTCTTTTTGGTTACTTTTCGCGCCACCACGCATTTTACATAATAAGAGGCGCAGATGGAATTCATTGCCAAGAATTCATTAATTTGCAATGGCATTTAATTTCTAATAAGCACAGATCTTGTATATTTTAGGGATTGTTTTTTTTGTAGCTATTGCTAACGGCTTTATTCTTGAACCTTTCTTTATACGAATGTCTAACAAGAAGCGTGAAATTCTTAAAACTGTAATTTTTTACCTTAAGCCTTAACCTGTGTTAATACTTAATGTCAGTATGCATTATTCTTATTAAAATTGAACTGCTGAACTTCAACAGGTGTTTTTTTTATTTTTATCTAATTAGAAATACTTAAGTGAATTTAATAAAATCTTACTTCATTTTTTGATTTTCCTCCCGGAGCTAAAACATACAAATTTTTGAAGTCCATGAGAGAAGCAAGGACTTAAGGGATTGTCCTTGAGCTTTGTTGATGGTTATGGCAAATGAAAGTCTAACTGGGAACTAGACTCGTTTTAAGCTGAAGGGCAGTCGATTGGTATCAACGGTATGCGTGGTATGAATACGTCCTCTTCTTTTGCAATCCCCGTCAATCTAGTGGCTTCGATGACATTTAACAAAAAACTTTTGACACAGATCCGTGTTCCATTGCATAGTTTTAGCGGGTCCAGATTCCGCAGAAGCATTATTGATGATCCAGGCATTCTAGGTAGCTCCAGCGAGTTCAGAAAATTCAGCGGATAATTAACGGCATCATCGGTGTCCACTACAAAATCAAATGACTTGTATGCGGTAGCAGTGCCTGGTACTCTGTTCGTTAATTTGATTTACGCTTTCATTTTCGGGTGCAAAGATGGCTCTCTTGCATAGCCAATCATGATTTCTGAAGTTTTTGTGAATGTTTGGGTAAATTTTCTGAATCAGCTGCTCAATGGACGACACAAACGGCCATATCTTTAGTGAATGTGATTTCGCTTGTCAGTGTATCAATGAGGAAAGTGCCATCGCCAATTTGCAGCAGTTTTGTTGCGAATTGCTGTGCATCTGTTTCTTGCTGAATGCGAATTCGCATATTTGTTGACAATTGGAGTTTCTGTGCTTTTGCCCACAGAGCTAAAGCTTTCAAGCAGGCGTTAAACTCATCAGCGGGTGTTGACCGCGTAATTACGGGCAGCGTTTGGCGAAAATCACCGGCCAGAACCACTAATACTCCTCCCACCAGTTCACTACTCCCTACGGTTAGGAACTTCCAATGATTTTCTAGCCGCTGTACCAGATGATGCAATAGCAAGCGCCAATACCTGCCTCAAACGTATCTCAGCCAGTATGAGATTTATAAGGAATGTTTTGCCAGTGCCGCCAGGTACATTTAAGAAAATAGGCCGCCGTTCGATGTTCTTGCGCATTCCATCATGGTATCGTATAGTCTTCTCTCATCGTCCACCAAAAGTGGCTTGTTTGTTTGAACGCAGTGCACCAGCTCTTCGATGTTGTAATTGCGCTACTTCACGACTTCGCAGTGAAGAATGTCGGAGCCACTTCTCTCTGGAGCTTGCACTCTGAGCTCTAGCAGTGTCTTACCGTTCATCGCTATGCACTTGTCTATTCTAAAAGAATTATTGCCTCACTAATTATTTGTGGTGCTTCTTACGGAACTGATGGGTTGCATGTTGCTAACATAATGGCGAAGAGGTTTCTAATTTGTACTGGCAAACACGTTAAAACTGCTTCAGAAAGTGTCATTTCCCAGTGTCGGTCATTCTCGAATAAACCCAGCTTTTAGTATGCTTCTCTGAATGTTTCGCAAAATTCGCCATCAACAATTCTTAAAACCAGGAAAGATGTTGGCGCTCGAACAGTATGAAGCAACATTTTTAGAAAATAACCCTTGCCATTTTTGGTATGGACAGTGTATACCCGGTCTAAATACTTTCCTCGAATCATTCCAAGTATAATACTTTGAAACTTCTGGATACGTCAACGTCCTCGCAAAAGGATTCTGTTGACAGAGTTGAAAAACGCGGTTAACGTTGTGTTCGGTAGTGTGGCGGCAACTCTTTGCGAGGTATTGGCAGTGAAATAGGCTCGCTGCCCATTTCCGGCGTTCATGGATGTGTAAGTTTAAAATACGCCAAACCGTCTCATTGCTGCTAATGTATCTGCCCATTTGATAGCTTGTGATCTCATCAGGTCTGTCTCCATTTGCCAGTCCAAACACAGCCATATCGCTGTTCTTGTTCACAAATTTGCAAATATATTTGATGGATTTGACCGAATTACAGTACTCCACGTTGATATGAGCTTGGAACATCTTCGAAAGCAGCGGTGAGTATGGCACCACCCACTTGTTGTCTACTTCAATTAGCCAGTCGCCAGTCTGAGTTTCGTGGATCAAGTGCACGGCCCGCGAATCATGTTCCCCTTGAACACCTGATATAGGATGGGGTCTTGCTCTGCATTGGGGGACTCAACAGAGATAACACTGTCAATTGGTCTTGGGCGAATTTTTTTTATTTAACCACAGGAGTATAAGAGCATGTGGCAGTCCTCTCTTTGCCACGCGACGGAGTACATCCAAGAGCGAGCTTCTCCAAATATGTTGTGTTTTTTCTTCGTGAAAACGTCCTTCAACTTTGATAGCTTCTGTTGAAACGCCCTCGCTGTTAAATCATGACGATCCACTGATGTCTGGCCGAAAATGAGCTCTTGGCCAAGTGGGATTGCAAGTGAATTTTATAAAGAGGTCCTGACACCCATTACCTCGAACATATATCATGGCGTCTTGAGCATATTCCTGCATATGTTTCGAACTCCCTGTAAAAGTGGCGGATAAAATTACTAATTTGCCAATATCAGCTACATTCTGGTACAAATTGGTGTAATCAACCGCGCGAAGGCTCGTTCGATTCAGTCCAATATACAAAAGATGCTCAACATCGATTTTGGCGTACATATCGACAATGAACTGGTGGACCAGCTGGCGAAACTTGAGAATGCGGTTAGTGTGCCTTTCATGTATCATTATTCTGTAGGCGTAGAAGTTTATCGCAGAGAAAATTCTTCTTACAGTCACACGATTAAATAAGACGAAAACCACTCCAGCTTAAATGTTGAGTGGCCACATTTTTATATTTTCGTTCCAGTCTAGTAAGTATTACTTTAGATTGTGCTTAATACATTTACGATACACACAGAGTTTTAAAAAGTTATCTTGGCATTAACAAGGTTAAATAAGACGAGGACCACCACGCATTTTGGGTTGATAACACTTAGTGGTGTACACCTTAACCAGTTGACTACCAAGTGATATACTTGAGCAGAGTAGAATTTGTAACACTACCGCCACCTTAAATCTGTTCGTCCGGAACAGGCACGTCAATCATTGTCCATTCGTTGTCGTTGGTCAGATACGTTATTTTTGCGGAGTCTTACTGCTTGACAAGACGGTTGGTTCTCGGATTTCTGGACGCTTTCCACTATTGACTCATCATGTCCCCGATCCTTTCTCTGCCTCGTCGTATTCCAGAACACATCCTCTCCGTTGCGGCCTTCTGGATCGCTCTCTCTATAGCAATTAACTCTGCTGCCGGGCTTATACACAACAATCGTACTGGGAACTTCCGCTGGGCGGAAGAATATTGCTCCATTTGATAAGCCAATTCATTGGCTCTGGTCTTGGTTGTTTCTTGCGTCCTCTTTGGTTTTCCTTATTCCCGGAGTCTGTTTCTTTTACCAGTTTATATGTTGCTTATCTTGGGATCAGTTACGTACACTTTCGTATGCAGTGACCTACCTTCCCACATTTAAAGCATCTGCTTGAACTTTTGATGTGACCTGGCTTAATGTCACTTGACTGTTGTAATCTTATGTGGATCCAATAGCTTTGCGTTAGTTGCTCCCTCTCTTATTATTGCCTAAACTTGCTTTAGCTGCCTCATATTCTAAAGCCAACGCCAATATTCACGGTTTTACCTCTATAGTGTTGATTCTCAAATGAAGTTTCAGATTATTGTTCTTGACAGCACCGATAAACGCGTCCATTGTTAGTCCGTTCAACAAATCTGCAGGTGTATTGCCACATGCTTGACGCGTCAATTTCGTTACTTCTCCCCCAGGTCTTGCAGGCATTCCGCACGTAGTTGCCACTTGCTTTGCAGTTGGATCTTGCATAATTCTCTGACGTGTGACTGCCCGGTTCTTAGTTCCTTTCGGTTGCGGATACAGTTTGCAAGATATCTGTAGCATGACCACGAAGACCTAAAATGAGTGCGCTGAGCTGCTTCTCTGCGCCCCAATAATTGTGCCGTACTGCTGCTTGAAACTGCGCTTTAAAATTTTCAAATGGAACCTCGCCATCGAATATCAGAGGTTTTTAAATTCTCTAGTGCTTCTGACAACTGGTTTTGTCGTAATCGTTTTATTTAACTAGCCATCTCGATTTTCACCTCTAGAGACTTTATTTCTCCTCTAAGCTCTTTAGTTTGAAGATCTTGGGTACGCTGGATTACGTCGAGTTTTTCATAGATCTGCCAATTGTGTACTTTGCTGCTCGCCTTTCGGTTTTTCATCTTTCTGGTCTAATTTATCACTGAATGCAGCGTCCATTCCCTTTAGTTGAAGTAAAAGTGCTTGAATCATATCTGCCATGTCCAAGCATGACTTCTGTTGTTCAGGAGTAGGCGGTTATACTGTTATGGTTATTTCTGTTTGTTCTATAGTACCGGTTCCCTAATTTTTTACTTCTTCTTCGTACGCTGGGATTTCTTCTTGTCGTTTGGAGAAAGTTGCGGTATCCCTGATAGTCCTGGCGTTGATGATGCTTGTCTCAATCTACGCCCTCACAGCATTCTTTTCCATAGCGCTCTGAAGTTTCAAGAGTAGGTCGTCCTTATTGTCTTCGGTTGATAGCCCGAGGCTTTTCGGCTTTTCCCTCAATTGCTGTAAAGTATAGGGGCTTATGTTTTTGGGTTTGGGTCGTTTGTCCGCTTTTTAATGTCCCGCTTTTCAAAATCCCGCTTTACAAAATCCCGATTGTCAAAATCCACCTTTCAAAACCAACTACAAATACAAATCTCGATAATTTTTTCCCCAGCCTTTGTCAGTACAATATAGTAACTGCATTAAATTTTGTTTCCGAATCAAGCTGGATTAGAATTCTACGAAGGTTAAGAATTTTTGTAGTTCCATTCAATAAGATCAAGCAATGCCAAATTCCTTAAATGCATTAAAAATCATGTCAGAATCCCAATCTAGACCAATATATCAAATATAAACATTGTAGGTTAAGAAATAGCCGAGTTCCATTTAGAATGGTCTAAATCCAGAACTTCGTGTAAATCCACGTTAAAATCCCAAGCCAGTTGTGCATACCAAATTTGAGTTAAGGAATGGCCAAGTTCCAGTGAGCATGGCCAAATTCCAAAAATTCTTGAAATAGTCGTGTCAACATACAAATCACATCCCATAATTTGACCAAGACCAATCAAGATATGGAAGAGTTCATTTCTTTCAAAAATCCTGTTTCATCGGGATATTAAAACGCGGCATTTTTCAAAGCAGGATTTGGAACATTATTATTTCCCCTGTCTTGATGATAACCGCTCTTGTTAATTCCAGTATTTTTAATGATGAGTATCGTCGCCGTTTACAATTAATTTCGTTATATGCATATTCCCCTCCACTTGGAATGCCATTCTAAAATCTAATTGCCAATCAGTATTGGAGGAATCCTTGATCTGACAACATCGTTGATACTTCGTCTCGAACTTTGTGTTAACAACATTTAGTGGTGTACGCCTTATTCACTCGACCACCGAGTGTAATATGTGTGTAGCGTAGAACTCGTAACAATAATTTGTTAAGAATTTTAACTGTAAAACCAGTAGAACGCAACCGTGGCGGCAATTAAACCCAATTTGTGCTAATTAGTGAACACGGGGAAAAATTATTGCTAGTCCAGGAGCCGGAAAAACGGGGGAAACAAAAATTCAAATTTCGCCTGAAAGACGAAACAAATAAAACACGATTTCTAGAAAAAACCAGAAATAATTTAAGCCTAATTTTAAAACTTTCTAAAGGCGGCTAAACTAATGAAATTTGTGCTTATCATAGAAATGTAATTTTCATACATTTTCATTCATAAATCAAGGAAAAACTAACTAGCCCCTAAAAGATACTATATTAAAAGAACAAAACACAGAGGTATAGCGTTCAATACTAATTGTGTTGAACAACAAATTAAACAATATAAATAAAATGTTCTAAAATCCAAATCAGAAGCAATTCAGATAGCATATGACTGTCAGGTAGGTTCATTGCCATCCGAAAAATATAGTGACTGAATTTGTGCTAATCCATAGTTGGCCCAATCCCATTGAACAACAAAAACTGTTCAATCAACAATTTCTTCTCGATTAGCACAAATTCAGCCGATATATTTTTCGGATGGCAATGAACATACCTGACAGTCATATGCTATCTGAATTGCTTATGATTTGGATTTTAGAACATTTTATTTATATTGTTTAATTTGTTGTTCAACACAATTAGTATTGAACGCTATACCTCTGTGTTTTGTTCTTTTAATGTAGTATCTTTTAGGGGCTAGTTAGTTTTTCCTTGATTTATGAATGAAAATTTATGAAAATCATATTTCTATGATAAGCACACATTTCATCAGTTTAGCCGAGTTTAAAAAGTTTTAAAAATAGGCTTAAACTATTTCTGGTTTTTTCTAGAAATCGTGTTTTATTTGATTCGTCTTTCAGGCGAAATTTGAAATTTTCTTTTCTCGTTTTTTCGGCTCCTGGACTAGCACAAATTGTATGCAAAGTTTTATTTTGAAAATCGAAAGTTATTCACACATCGCAACCACATATTTTTCTTAAAACTGTATTCCAACATTCGAAAAAATTGAAAACTAAAATTTGTTCTCACGTTAAATCGTTCTCTCGAAATTCGGGATTTTCATGATCCTTATCTTCATTACCAGGATTTTAGGTTCCGGGATTTTGATTTCCGATATTTAAATTTTCGGGATTTTGAAATCCGAGTTCCATTTTCTTAATGCAATTACTTATGCATCAACATGAAAAACGCAGACCGAAGATTCCTCCCAAGCATTTTTCGATTCAAATTCATGCACTAACCAATCAATATAAAATCCTTTATGTGATACACCTGCGTAACTCACATATAAAACAAAATGTTTGTCATCCTGCGAATATAAAATGTACGTTACACATATACCCATTAGGCGCTTTCATCCGTGAAATTAAATTATTTGTATTTACATCAAGGGTGACCTTTTCTGTGCTTCTCGTGTACTATGCATGTATTTTATGATTTTTCCAGCCCAAAAACAAAAAAGGCCACACAAAAAAATTATCTTAATTTTTGATTTTCGTATGCCTCTTCGTATATTATATGGAACGGTATTGTTCCGTGGAATATAAACGGTGGCACCACACCAGATCCAGCGATAATAAAATTGTGTTGTCTGCTTCACCACCACCTCACTTTACATAGAAGTCTCATATTATTATGATTATGGTTATTATTAACTTTTTTATGTGATATTCAATTTAATTTCAAAAGTTTTGTAAATTTATTTTATTTTGGGGCAGGAGGAAAAGCATAAAAAATTTCGTCCTTGCCTTGTATTTTTTGTGCTTTATATAGAAAATATTAAACTTTGGCAAGACCAATAAATTTAGTAATCATGATAGGTAGAAGTTTTGTATTTATGAGAATTTGTTTGGCCTCATATTAGAGACCATGCTAATAACATGAATATGTAATTAATATTCATAACTAACACTAATTTGGAGAGGGAGGCAGAACAAAACGGGTGTTTTCTATTTCACATTTCCAGCGAAATAAAACAATTCTGGCTAATAAAGATTTCGTATAAATAAACTTGAACTTCCAAGAATTTATCATTTATCATTCATGAGTTCAGTCGTCTACTTAATTCAAATAATCTACATACTTTATAAAGTATCATTTTCTTTTCGAGCACAACAACAACTCTATACAGGGTGTCCCAAAATTGGACGATCAAACGAAGCAAGGTGATAGAGGAGCTCATTTCCAACAAAAACAACCAAGAAAAGTTTTTTCGAATTGTTGAAGGTGCAAAAGTTTTTCCACTTTTAGTGGAAAAATAAATCGCAAGCGCATCCACCAAAAAATTTATTTAAAACGGTTATGTAAGGTATTTTTGTTTCTCAAAAATTTCTGCTGATTTTTATGTGATGCCAGCGGGAAAAATATGTACTACAGAAAGTTGACCCATTATCAGTAAAATATGCGACCCTAATGCAGGTATCACACACCGGACGGTATTCACAACAGAATATTTTTTCACAAACTCATTCGTGTTTATTAAAAAATGCAAAATTTCGATGTCTAAAATCGATGTTTTGTCAGAAGTAAAACAAAATGATGAACACAATGGTAAACTAAAGTATAATAATTTTTTTAAGCAAATCTAGTAGCCCGAATTAAACAAAATTTGTGGTATATCTGTCAAAAAATTACAACAACAAAAATTCAATATGGCGTTATCGTTTTATTTAATTTAATTTTATTTATTTTAATGCCTTCTATGACACTATTTAGATTTTTAATTCGAAAATACATCCGTTTCATCTTCTGCTCACACGTTAACCCCGACAATATACTACTGTAGGCAAAAAGTAGTAAGTCTTTTTAATTTAAATTGCGCGCGGAAAACCATTCGTCGAAATAATTTTTTTTTCTATGTTGGTATGACTGTCAGTGACATCTGTGCCAAATGTCAGCATTTGGCGATTTTTACAATGAGTGAAATTATTCAACAAAGCAGTTCCATTAAATTTTGTGTGCGGAATCAATTTTGTGGTGGCGAAACGTTCAGAATGTTGCAAAAGGCCTTCGGTGATAATTGTATGTCGCGTGCAAGTGTTTTTGATTGGTACAAATTGATCAAAGAGGGTCGAGAACGTTTTGACGACGAACCACGTCTAGGACGGCCATCAACATCAACTGATGATCAACACGTTCATAAAATCAATGAATTGGTGCTCGAGAATCGACGATTAACAGTCAGAGACCTTACTGGCATCGTTGAAATATCGGAAGGATCAGTGAAAACCATTTTAAAAGATCATTTGGGTCTGATAAAAGTGAAAGCACGATTGGTTCCAAAATCACTCAATGTCATGAAACATATTATAACTGGCGATGAGTCTTGGATCTATGCTTACGACCCGGAAACAGACGATCAATCGGCCGAATATCGTGCCAAAGGTGAGCCGAAGCCGAAAAAACCACGTCAAAGCAAGTTAATAATCAAGGTGATGTTGATAGATTTCTTCGATTATCGAGGTGTGGTGCACTCCGAATTCCTTCCGACCGGCCAAACTGTCAACAAGGAATACTATTTGAGTGTTATGCGTCGTTTGCGCGAAGCATTTCGTAAAAAGAGGCCGGAATTATGGGTCGACAACTCTTGGTTTTTGCACCACGATAATGCACCTTCTCATACTGAACTGGTTTTACGTGATTTTTTCGCCAAAAATTCCACCCATATCGTTCCGCAACCACCGTATTCGCCTAATTTAGCTCCGTGTGACTTCCGTTTGATAATAAAATAAATCATTTATTTTCTGCGCAACCCAACAGGTTATGGACCCAGAAAAAACGTAATTATTTTGGAAATTTTATACATTGAGAGTTGAGAGTAATATTTTATTTAATTGTTGATAAAAAAATGTCTTTGAAGAACTTGGCATTGGTCTATCGTCTTAAATGTCGGGAAAATTTCGATGAGTGAAAGTTTGCTGTCGATAATTTGTTAGTGCTAGATGGTTTATGAAAGAGTGTAGAGGGTACTGAAACCGAGGTGGATAAAGTTGCTCAAGCGAAAGCAAAACTAGTTTTGTTGGTTGATCTATATTTGTATGTACACATCAAAGAGGCCAAAACTGCAAAAGATGTTTGGCAAAAGTTGATATCAACGTTTGATGATTCCCCAGACTTACAAGAAGAGTTGGACTTTTGAGGGAATTGACGACTATAAAGCTTGAACGTTGTTCATCGGTCGGTGAATATGTGAACAAAATTATTGGTACCGCTCATAAACTTAATTCGATTGGAACGAAGGTGGATGACGAATGGGTGGGTAGTTTATTGTTAAATGGATTACCGGAAAAGTTTCAACCGCGATTGATTCATTTTAATCATGCGATATCTAAAAAAATATATACAAGTCCAAAGGACCAAAATGTTATGGGTGTGGGGAATTTGGCCATGTAAAGAAATTTTGTGAAAAAAATATTTCGTAAAAAGGTAACACATTCGCAGCAAAAGGTGACGAAAAAAATAAATTTGTTTTACATGAAGCTTACGTCATTCAAAAAAATCTTACGACGAACCATTGGTATGTCGACTCAGGTGCAATGTCACATATGACGAAAGATTTTGATTTGTTTATTAATTATGTCGAGTTTAAAGAGGAAGATTCTGTAACTGCGGCAGATAATAGTAAACTAAACATACAGATTAAGGTGTTTAGAACGGATTGTGGTACAGAATTTTGCAATACAAAAATGAAAAGATCTTTTCAAGATAGCGATATAGTACATCAGACTACAGCACCTTATAATCCACAACAGAATGGTAAATCGGGACGGATGAATAGAACCATAGTCGAAAAGGCTCGGTGTCTTCTTTTGGATGCTGGACTTGAAAAATGTTTTTGGGCTGAAGCTGTTAATACGGCAGCATATCTTATCAATCGTATACCATGTGGGATATATCAAAAGACCCCTGAAGAAGTTTGGACAAAATGTTAAACCAGATTTGTCACATTTGAGAGTGTTTGGATGTTTAGCAATGTTATTTGTGCCCAAACCATAAACGATTAAAGTGGGATGTTAAATCTATTAGATGTATCGATTGTATAATCCTAAATCACAAGATATAATCATCAGTAGAGATGTCACGTTCCTGGAAGATAAAAAATAATCAGCGATAAATATGTCAACAAAATTTACTAACGATATTAGTTCTTTCTCACATGATCAAGATGTAGTGGGGAATTTATTTGCAAATCCCGATCATAATGGGAACGGTTCAGATCAAATGCTGAATTTGATCATGTGATGCCAGAATTACCGAATGATATTAATGAATCTAATGTATCTACATCGGAAAATGTATCTGGCGACGCAGATAGTTTACGTCGAACGACGAGAATTTCATAACGTACTGATTTGAATGATTTTGTTTCGTATTTGGCGATTAAAGATGATTATAATGATCCAGAAACGTATGATGAGGCTATGAGTAGAAATGAGCATTCAAATTGGAAAGTTGCAATAGATGAAGAATTTAATTCATTAAAAGTCAATGATACATGGGAGATTGTGGTTCTTCTTAGTGGTAAAAAAACGTTGAATTCAATGTGGCTGTTTAAAACGAAGCGAGATGCGGATGGTAAAATCTCTCGGTATAAAGCAAGACTTGCAGCTAAGGGCTGCAGTCAACGAAAAGGGGTTGATTTTGAAGATACTTACTCTCCTGTTATAAGATACAATTCTCTACGGTATTTGCTGTCATTGGCTGTAAAGTTTGACCTACACATCGAACAATTGGATGCGGTAACGGCCTTTCGTCAGGGTGAATTATCTAAAGAGATATTTATAGTTCCGCCTGAGGGAATGAACATATCACATAACAAAGTACTTCGGTTAAAAAATCTATATATGGTTGATGCAATCTCCGAGAACATGGAATATGAAGCTGAGTGAGGCTTTAAAAAAAATGCGGTTTAAAGCAATCTGATTATGATCCATGTGTATATTTCTATGTGGATGATATTTTGATTTTTTCCAGTAAAAAAGATGTATCTGGTGAATTGAAATGTTTTTTAAGAACACAATTCGATATGAAGGAGCTTGGAGAAGCGAAGTCGTTTTTAGGATTGAATTTAAATTATGATAAAAAAAATTGGGATGTTAAGTATAGATCAACAACGGTATATTTCCGCAATTTTGAATCGTTTTGGAATGACGGAATGTAATCCAGTTAGAACCCCAATGGATATGAATATTAGTAAAGAACATTGTCCAAAATCAAAAGAAGAAGTAAATGAAATGATGAATATGCCGTATCAAGAATTAATTGGAAGTTTATTATACGCAGCACAAATAAGTAGGCCTGATATATGTTATGCCGTAACGTGTATGCCAACATATGTTATATATGCTTAGTAAGTCACCACTTAAATTTCCAGCTGTATCCAAATCCGGCGTGTCATCGACCATTGCATGACCACCTAAAGATATACTCCCCTCATTTCGACCAAGTATATATGAGTCTATACATCAACTCAAGACGATCGGGATGATCATGGAGCCTATCTTTCGCCCGAATAACACCAAAAAAAAATTCTTCAAAATATCACAATATTTGTTCAGAATTATTCGTCATCATAATACCTGCAGAAAATAACAATCATTAGCTTGGAGATTTTATTTTGTTAAATCATGTCTAACCTATTTGGAATGGACGCATACTGGATTTATTTGGCGTACGCATGGTGAACATAGTTTCGTTCATTTATTCGATTATCCCAAATTGAAATGTTTCGAAAAGTCCCACACTTTGAACTGGCAGCCGACTGTTTTCGTACTCGAAACTCAATTGGCTTTTAGCCAATTTTGTGGTTTAAGTTCACCCAAACTGTGTGCGAAAAAAAGTTTCGTCTCCAACTTAACATTTTGTCGCTCTGCTCCTTTCACAGTCACATTATTTGCTGATATTTTATACGCCACACTTAAATCTGATTTGTCATTAGTTTTCTGTAGTAATTCGGTTATGATTGTATTATCGATTGCTACTCCATCAATCATGGAACCACTATCAACAAAATTATTACTGATCAATTTAATTAGATGCGGTACACCTGCAGATATTGATTCGATCCACCCAAATCACACACGACCGCTACGACATGAAACCCACAGGCTTGAATGGATTTTATAACACCGAACAGAATGTCTTTAGTCATCTTTTGGTCGTATTCGTAAAAAATGGTCTGCTTCCAGTTCCCGAACAATCCACGAACCATGCCAACTTGGACGTCTTTGGCCGCTTTTAAAGTCTCGTCCTTGGATGTATGGTACACAATATTTTCTTTTGTCTTCATCTCATCAAATGAGAGAGCACAAATTGTATCAATAACTTTCATATCCACTTTTTTCCATGATGTTATGGCGATTTCAATATGGCGGGATACACTTCAATTTTCGCGCATCATTTCTTAAGAGTTATCAGTGCTGTTAATGGATAATTCATCTTAAGGAGCAGTCGATACGCTCTTCGTGTATTGAGATGGCGTTAGCAGTATCACCTTCCAATGTTGTTTCCTTAAAGCAGCGATTTCCGGTTGCGTTGGTATAACTTCTTCCGTTTTTACACTACAATTATTGCTGCACACGGGAACTGGATTTGGAAATGTGGTTTGGGTGGATTTACTAGCATCATCTAATATATTTGCTGAATCGGCAACATCAATGTCCATTTCCAAATTTATTGCCAAATCACCATGATTGACTTCTGCTTACTTTGATTGTAAACTTCGCTTCTGCATTCTTGCATTGCGAGAACTGGCCCATTTTACCGTACATTTCATAGTCAATAAGAGCGAAGGCACTACGTTTGGTTTCTATCTTCGATTTACGCTGATCTTATTGAACGTACATCGGGTTCACAGCTATATCCTCTATGTAATGGCAACGCCCGAACTGTAGCAAGAGAATACCAGAGACGATATCTAAATGGGAAACGCTTTCCCGAATAAAGAATATTTCAAAACGTACATCAAATGTGCAGTGAAGGCGAAGTCCCTGGCCGTCCGAGAAGGTATGAAACAGAAAATACAGCGTTAAAAGCATATGAAGTTAGCCCAGTTTTTCATCCCAGAAAAAACAAATTTCCCCAAACAATAATATTTAATCTCATCCCAGATTTTCTATTTAAACTTGTATAAGACGGAAATTAGTATCGGCCCTAAAGGCCAAGTTCCATATGGTCCCATATAACAATATAAGAAACCTATAGGACGGACTAACTGTGGCCAGTCGGTCGGCCCCAGCCGTATTGTAGGATTCGCGCAATCGACCAGCTTCCATATGACCCAATATAAAAATTAATATTTGCAATATGATTTGCCAGAAAAGATTGCAAATCATAATGCTAGGAGAGTGGCATAGTTCGGGCTTACAATGACTAGAGGGCAGTACCAGTCGTATGGTAGTATTGGCTCAAAATACCAAGTTCCATATGGCCCGATATAAGAAAAATATGAGATAATAGTGTCATTCGTCTAGAAACGTGATTTGCCGGAACTAATAACTAAATGTGGCCAGTCGAACAGTAACAGCCATATGGTAAGATTCGCACAATCGGCCAGCTTTCATATGGCGCAATATAAAAATTAATAATTGCTATTCTCCTAGCAATAAAATTTGCCGGAAAAGGTTGATATTGTTTTGAGTTGATAGTAGTACAGGCTTACAATGATCAAGAGGGCACTACCAGCCGTATGCTAGTATTTGCACAAATAGACGAGTTCCATATGGCTCATATTAGAATATGAGAAAATCGTGCAATTCTCCTAGAAATATGAAAAGAGTATCAATCACTATCTTTACTCAAAGCAAACAATTACTACCTACAAATCCTATGAATTTATTCATACGTGTTCAATAAACAATATAAAAAGCAATTTCCGTCTTATACAAGTTTAAATAGAAAAGACTGGGATGAGATGAAATAGTTGTCTGCGGAATTTTTTTTTCTGGTATGAAAAACTGGGCTAACCTCATATGCTTAGTATTAAGAGAGTGATAAGTGTTCGTTGTTTATCAAGATGTTTGGGAGTACCACGGTCCAGGTTGCATGGTATTTTAAAAAGAGATCAGTTGCACCCTTATCATGTGTAACCTACCTGTACAAGACCTTTTTCCCGCTGACTATAATAAAAGAGTGCAATTTTGTCAAGAAATGCTGCGTCGATGCCAAGAAAATTCGTAGATTTTCTGGAGTAACGAAACATGTTTTAAACAGTTAAACGGACAACAGGCGGGAGTAGTCGACGAAAAATTGATTGGCCTATTTGAACTCTCACGTTTCTTTACAAACACGTGGAAATATGTGGCTGCAGCATGATGTATCTCCCATCATTAGGCACAAGTAGTAAGACAACATCTGAATGTAAATTATCCAAGCCGCTGGATTGGAAGGCGAGGGGCTATTGCATGGCCACCACCTTATTTCTGACAAAGCATCGAGTTTTGAAATTGAAATTATGTTAAGCGCATTTTTTAATATACACGACTAACTTTGTGAAAAAAATTGACAAAAAATATTCTGTTGTGACCAGTCCGGTGTGTGATACCATTTTAAAATCTGCATTAGTGTCGCATATTTTTCTGATAGTGGGTCAAATTTCGGTAGTACATTACTTTCCTGCTGGCGTCACTTAAACGTCAACAACATTTTTTTAAGAAACAAAGAGACTTTACATAACCATAGTTTTTATTTTATTTTATTTGAGATCTTATTAAAACAGAAAGTAAACAAAAGAACTCTAAACAAACGAACAGATTCGACAACAAACTTTAATTGGCTATGTTCACAGACACTCTGCTTCCTTTGATCGTTCAATTCTGGAACACCCTGTATATTACACAGCATCAACTAAACTTTTCATATTGATTAGACTAATCTGAGATTTTTTCATCCACGCCGATAAGAACGAAATGAGATAATCCGTGATAATCCATAGACACTAGACATGTGAAATTTGCATAAAACCTTTTGCTGTGATTTAATTTGATTGTCAAAATTTGATTGAAACTAAATTTTTTTTATTCTCCCCAATTTTCAGCAGTAATTTGCTTAATTATAACAAAATAATTGAATGCGTGCAAGGCAGAATCTTTTAAACCAATTAAAGGTTCAAAACCATAAAGACATTAAATTCAAATTTAGAATAAATATATAAATTTGTGCGGCTTTCGTCCCCAAAATAAGAATTTATTTTGGATTTACATTGTATTGTGTGATTTATGGTGTGGGTGCGATAAAATCACCCGCGTCGAGCGGCGAAGCACACAGAAAATTTCTTTTCTTTCCAACTTAATACATATTTTGTTGTTTGTACGTCTTCATCATCCTCATTTTATTTTTTTTAATTTCAATTTTATTTTCTCTTGGTATTGCTGGATATGGATGGAAACTGCAACCAGAAGCTTTATAAATTATACGAAATAAATTTGATTTTTTTCCACCCGTATATTAGTACGGAAAATTGGAAAATGATATACGATAGTGTATTTAGAAGATATGGAATTGGATTTTTTTATGTGCACAGTAGATGAAGTGGAAATTTTGTTTGTAATTTTGGCTTTTCGACTAGTTCTAACCAGTAAATATTGACAAATAATAACCATTCCTAATAATTTGTGGACAAAATTTAGAAAACCGTATTTGTTGCATAACTCGCGGGCGAAATAATCTTCCGTATCAGTACTATAGACCGGCATGGTGCGGTGCAAATATGCAAAGATTATCTGATTTAATCGATACACTATTCCGAAACGAGGTCAGTCAACAGTGTAAGATGGGCCGTGAAAAGCAAACGTAAAATTGTTGCGAACCCCACAACCGTATATTAATTCTAGGTGAGTTGTTCGTAAGACAATAAAAACCATTACAACTTTAAAATGCGATTTTAAAGTATTAAGCTAGAAAAATTTGTAAAACTTAACGTTTGAAATGTTGTGCCTCGAAATAGTTTAATTTGATGCAGTACGTGAATGATTACCCCAGAAAAATGATCAGCTCAACTTTCAAGTAGGCCGCTCGGAAATGCTCGGGTAAATGAGACACACGTGAAAATTTTAAAAATTTACAAAAACCGAACAATCAAAGTGTTATGTCTAGAAATAGTCTCGTTTGAAGCGGTTCGTGAATGGTTTTCTTCGGAAAAATTATCAGATCAAGTTTTATCATGGGGAGCCTGCGAAAACTCGGATAAATGAAACGCACGTGCAAATTTCAAAAATTTAAAGAAACTGAACGCTTAAAGTGTTGTTTTTGAAAATATTCTCATTTGAAGCGGTTCGTGAATGGTTACCCCGAAAAAATTATTAGGTCAGGTTTCATGGTCAGAGCTCGGAAAAACTCGGGTAAATGAAACTCACGTACAAACTTCAAAAGTCCGTAAAAACTTAACATTTGTGTTATGTCTTGAAGTTACCATATTTGCATATTGGTTGGACGTAAGTCGATGATATGTTGCTTAATCGCCAGTTGTCACTAGCATCAATAATCTGAACATTATATTACAATAGATGGAGGCGCTAATCGACAGATTCTGCAGACATGAGATATCTACAATATTATTTACAGTTGTCAAATCTCACAATGATTAAACCAAAAATATTTGTTTACAAGCATTTTTAACCGCCCCGCTTCAAAAGCTTAAGGTTTTACAAATTTTTGAAGTTTACACGTTTATTGCACTCTACAAAATTTTCCCGAACTCCTAACATAAAACTTGACCTTATAGCACAATTGTGGACAGACAGCTGCGTTAGCACCCTTAATCACAATTGTTAAAATTTGCGAAATTCAGCGCTTCAGCCAACGACAGTCAGCATCAGTAATCACCACAAGCACCATTCCACCATTTGATATCGAAAGCAAAGTCCATCGTGCTAATCACGGCAAAAATTCGTCATCAGAGCTATCCTCGAACAACCAACAGCTCAAGGGAAATCATTGCACCACAAAACTTAACGCTCACACTATTGGTGTCACAGAAAATCAATACCCACTCGCCACAATCACCTTCTCATCGCTTTGCGTAACCGAATTATTAATGGCGTGAGAGATGTCATCACACATCCTAAATCACGTACACCATTTACCGAGCTAAGAAAACACCATTCTAGATACAAATCCATAGATTGTTGCACCGTTTAGAGCTAGGTGATACGAAACCATCGCAGCTATTCCGTCACATAAAAACAATTGGAGGAAGTAACGTCGATGATGAATTCATCAAGACGATCTGAACGAAGCCAGAGATTGTAAACCAAAGAAATTAATTCAAAGCAAAAAACTAAAAACCCCTCACAAACATCGACTTGTGACAGCAAACTATCGAATTGTGGTCCCCAATTGTTCGATCCCAAATCAAAATTTTTTAATTGAGATTAATTTGCAGTCACAAATCAATAGTCAGAACTTTAATTTCCCGGCGAATAGATTTTAATCTTGGCCTCAAAAGGCATGTTACGTTGACATTCATTTTGGCAAATTCCACTTAGCAGATGTTTATTACTCGTCCGTAATTCTTAGCAACAAATTAATTGGCCGGTACTTCTTGGTCTAGCTTATTACATCCGGTCGCGATTATAGCGCTCTAGAATCCCCAGTGTGTGCGCCTACCATCAGATCCCGATCGTAGAAGCAGATATTTCAAAAACCGACCGCTCAATAACAACACCGCTTGAACTATTCCAACTCAGATACCGGCAGCACCTTCCAAAGATTCATCCATCCGATTTTTAACGAAACAAATTTCTGTTTTTTACCTGCACGACCTGTCAATTGGTTCACACTCAATTACACCACATTTAGTACATATAAAAATTGTATAGTCATCAACGTCGGGAAATATCATTTAGCTAAAAATCAAATTCAAGTTTTAGGACACGAAACCAATATGACATGAATGCTGGGAGTGAGAAACTCGATTCTATAGAATTATTGATTAGACAGATGAAGCTATACAATTGAGTGAAGTCACTATGTTGGTACACCCGTCGCCCACAGCCGAGTTTTAAGTTATAGTTGAAGAATCCGTCAGAGCCAATGGAGCAATCATCAAAAAATTTTACAACGGGTCTGGCACTCGCTACTCCGCTTATTTCAACATCAAACGGTTCCATTATCTAATCGAAGGTTCCATTATCTAATCGACCCTAATAAAGAATCGCCATACCGTTTTCGACACTTGGACTACATACGTCAGTTCACCCGAAGCCATAAACTTTGGAAGATAGCAGAAAAGAAAACAAATGACCAACTAAGCAATCTAATGGAGGCCAATTTAAAATTCCTGGAAATCCCATTAGCTTCAATTCAGATTTGAGTATATATTGCGGCGGGTCGACTAGAAGAAATCGACCTCATAAAGCCACCAGCTCAACCCAAATTTAACCGAATTACCCGCTTTGATGGACGATTATGGCGTAAAATGGACGTAATGCACGATGAGTTTGGCGATCAGAACCATTATTTTGATAAAAAATTTCAACAATTTTTCGAACTAAAAACACCCTAAACATCGTTGGCCCCTTACCAGAATCCTTACCATTACCGCTTTACAAAATGGATGAAGCAGCACCTGTTCCAGATATTAGAGAAGATCAAGGAATGCACTTCGAGTCCGAGCTATTCACGAAATTATCGAAAAAAAATTGGGTTCCGAACCTTAGACCGTCATTACCAACACTCATATCAGTCACACCAGCATGAGTTCCCAATTTCGCTTTGATCACCCGTTTTAATCACATCTAATCTGCTCTTGCAATTATCGGTAAATTTTTCTTATTTCCATATGCACTTCCTTTGCCCATCAGGATCAGTGATGGGCATTTTACATGTAAAAAGCGTTATTTACATTTTTATGTAAATAAAACGTACGACAAATATTTGGGGAAATCAACGACCGTCGCATTTTTTGAGAGAAATGAGGCAGCACACAGGACCCAAAATCGGTAGCGAGTTCCTTAAATCACTTTGGATTAAGCGATTACCTACACAACTACAGGCCATTCTATCAGTTAGCGGCGACGATTTAGATAAGCTAGCTACAATGGCAGACCGTGTTATGGAAGTCTTAAAAGGGGTCGGAGGTGAATATATGCAGTAAAATAAATGAATCCGGATCAAATTCCGAAAGCTCTATTATATCATCGTTGGAAGCAAAAATCAACGCGCTGACTAGGCAAATGACTGAAATGGGGCGTAACCGTTCCCGTACACCGGGTAGAGTACAAAATAACGGCAGTTCGCGGTCAACCTCTCGCAAGCGTATGGAGTACTAAATAACTCGGAAAACTAGAGAGACGATCGCTCATGGCGACTAGCGATCGGAATTTATTAAATAGTCGCCTTATTTTGTTTGACAACTCCATTTTTAAGCCACTTTGGATTACTCGTGGATTTTAAACGGAAAAAGCTAATTGACAGCACAACCAATCTTAGTTCAATCGGAAGAGTAGCGAATGGCCAAACAACGAGTGTAAATACACTACGGGTGGTTGATGCTCCATATTCTGAATTACTCACGAAATATAAGGACCTGACGCGCCCAAATGCTGCATAGAATGGGTTCGATGAAACACAACGTCACCCACGTTATTGAAACAAAGTATGCTCCATTATATTTAAAGTATCGTCGGCTAACAGCCGATAAACTCATTATTGGAAAACATGAGTTCAACAACATGATGAAGTTGGGAATTTGCAGGCCATCCAAAAGTTCGTGGGCCAGCCCTCTACACTTGGTTAAGAAGGAAAACGGGGAATGGCGACCATGCGGGGACTACCGCCGACTTAAATATGCTACAGTAGCGGACCGATATCCATTACCGCACATCCAGGATTTAGCATACGGATTGCATGGCAAAGTCATATTTTCCACAATCGATCTGGTAAAGGCACACCATCAGAAACCCATCGAGCCAGCGGACATAGAGAAAACAGCGATAATAACGATATTCGGATTATTTGAGTTTCCGCGATTTCAAACCTTTCAAAGGTTCATCCATGCTGTCTTGAGAGGCCTCGATATCGTTTTCCCGTATCTAGACGATGTGTTGAGTTATTCCGATAGCACGGAACAACATTTGGATCACCTACGCCAAGTATTCGATCGATTTAGTGAACACGCTGCAAAAATTCAGATGTCATTGTTGGAGTACATGAAGGGCAATAAGAAGAATGATAAAACAAAGATCATCTGGACCGCCGAAGCAAGAAATGCGTTCGAAAAATGCAAGGCAGAGAGGAGGGAGATTCTAGCCTATCCATCATCAACAGAACCACTATCGATAATGGTCGACGCGTCCGACTGTGCTATGGGAGCTGTAGTTCAGCAAATGTCAGGTACAAATTGGGCGTCTTCGACCGCGAATTGTTGGTTGTTTATTCGGCAGTAAAACATTTTCAATTTATGCTGGAAGGACGGAATTTTCTAATTTACACAGATCATAAGCCGTTAACGTTTGCCTTTCAGCAAAAACCGGAGAAAGCATCACCACAACAACTTCGCCAATTGGACTATATAGGAAAATTTTCGACGGACATTCGACATATCGTGGGAAAAGATAATATCGTAGCGGATGGCTCTATCCCGGATCGAAACAATTTCAACTCCAAAGCTGATTGATTTGCAACTGATAGACGACGAGCTTAAACTACTTTTGGACTCGAAAAACCAGATGAGTTTGAAATTAACACCAATAATGCTGCCCGGTAGTGATAGAAACGTATTTTGCGAAGTAAAGGAAAACAGAATTCGGCTGTGTCTGCCGAAGAGCTTACGACTAGAGATGTTCAACAATTTTCACAATATAGCCCATCCAGGGTTAAAGCTTCTACTACCTTCATGAATACGAAATATGTGTGACCCGCCATGAATAAAGTCCTGCCGGACATATGTCCTGCCGGACAGTCGCTTTAAACACATCAACATAGATATAGTAGATCGAACTACCTAGATCGAAAGGTTACAGTTACTTGCTAACAGGTATAGATCGATTCTCGCGATGGATAGAGGGAATACCAATGACGGATATAACATCGGAAAGTGTAGGCACGAGCAATTTATGAAAATTGGATTTGTCGATTTGGAGTGCCGCGAAAGATTACTACGGATCTAGGACGGCATATCTCCCAGGAGCGAACGGAATCATAGAGAGATGGCATCGCGATTTAAAAGCAGAGTTAAAATGTTATCAAGCTGATAAATGGGTAGAAGTTATACCCACCATTCTCTTGGGTATGACAGCAGCTTTTAATCCAAATTTAGGCGGAATTATTTCGGAAATGGTATACAGTACGACGATTTCACTGCCTGGAGAATTTTTTAGCACATCAGCTAACAATGCCAACGAGCACGAATTCATTTCCAGTCTGCGAGAAACGATGCAGAAATTACAACCGGTGCAAACTGCAAGGCATACGAGAGAAACACCGTTCGTACATTCGGACCTCAAAAAATGTTCTTCTGTGTTTGTTAGGGCCGATGCGGTTCAAATTCCGCTACAGCCACCGTACGAAGGACCATTTCTTGTTCTCAATCAGCAGGAGAAATATTTTAAATTAGGAATAAGAGGCAAAGAAGTTGTAGTTTCTATAGATCTATTAAAGCCAGCGTTCTTACTTCATGATACCGAAGATGGATCACGCTCGATGCAAAATTTGCAGAAAACCGAACCTGACGCAGTATCAGGAGAAAACGAGATGCCGTTAAACCAGGAATTCCCAAAAACGGAAGATGTTAAATTCGAGAAAATGCCATCATCAGTGCTGGGAGGACCTGTACCGATAAAAACTAGAACGGGGCGACACGAGCACTTCCCCAAGAGGTACCTTGAGACATTTATAGCAGGGTAGGGCGACGAAGAGTAGCGTTGTCACTGAAGGGGGAGTTAAAAACTTTATTAAAAAAATAAAAATCGCAAATAAAATTTTATTAAGTGTGGTGAAGGAAAAGACAATACGTTTGGGGGCTACAGGAGGTTTATAGATCTCACCGCCGCCACAAGACGGTCAATCATAATAACTTTTTTAGACTTTTCGTTATCTACAATTACAAGAAGAAATTAATTTATGTATCGACATTGTCATCTGTGTTTGTCTTAAACAAGCTCTAAAAATCGATTACTGGCATCTTTAGGTTTAGTTTTTTAGCTACAAATGAGAAAGATAATAATTTTTATAAGCACGTATTACAGTACCATCTATTATCAAAATGTAGCATTGCACACGGTTTTCTTCGTAAATGTGCAACAGTCGAGTAAATGTCACCAACATATCAGGATCCACACTTATGAAAGTTGTAAAGGGTTCATTGACAAGTTCGGAGCACTTTACAGAACATCTTAATTGCATTTAGAACGGAAGTTATGATGATTTCTGGAACAACACAAAAATGAGTATAACCTCAAATTTTTGAAATATTAATTTTTTTTTGTTTTATTTTCAACGTCACACAGTCAATTTTTACAATAATTAAATAGTTATTAAATTATATACTAGATAGCGCGCTTGTCATGAAAAGTTAATGTTTTACTTTACATAATGTAAAAAATTACTTATGTAATTTACATGTAAATTACGTGTAAAAACCCGTGTAAATTACATCGTGTAATTTACGCGCTCATCAGTGATCAGGATAAAGTCTTCTACAAATTGTGGAATAACCTAGTCCTGTTTGCAAATTATCAAAGAAACCCAAGCCTGATAAATTTACCCTGGGACCAATTAATCATAGGTCCTTCCAATATCTAAGAATACCACCCAACACATTTCTTTTCCTTTCGTTCTTCCCATACAAACTTTTCTACACAGTTATTACCAGAGTGGTTCCAAAGGAACCGAAATGGCTTTAAACAGCTTTCAAAACCAGTCTAAATCAGTAACTTTTCTGCGATTAAGAGATAAAGAAATATTTTAGGCACAGATACCTATCTACCTTGGTGAGAGCTTGAGTTATCGATTTACAAAAAAATTTCATATTTTCTCATTACCATAAAACACACAGAAAGTACCACAGTACTTGTAAATTCTATGAAAATTTTTATCTAAGTGGCAAAGAAACACAAAATTGACTTCTTCAACCATTGTATGTGGCACTTATATAAAATAAGGAAAACTACCTTTTTGTACCAATTCTAAATGTTTAAATCCTTTTGTTCTTCAAAAAAATATTTTACACTACAAAAATATCAAACGAAGATCCTTAGGTGATAACATTTATGTACTTCCTTTAAGGATTTAAAATATAAAAAAAATTTCAACACGAACTTTAGAAAAAGGACATTTCTAGGAAAAAATTTGTAAGCTACTAGAAAAACTTATCTTATTCTTAGAACAGAGGGTTTATATTTTAGGTTAGTTAAAAATTAGGTTAGGGTCACACTACCTTACGTGCTTTTAACACCAAAGCGCGTGTACATCATACGTATAAGTGTCAAGTGTAATTTTTTAATCAAACTTTATCTCATTATAAGCTCAGTGGGGCTACCCACATGAATTTTAATATTTAAACTTAATAAAAACTTTGTATATAAAATTGAGCCTACACACACATGAGATATAATTTATATACGCATTTATCCAAGAGTGTGGCGTGAATTAACCTTTTTTTTAACTCTCTCGCAAAATAAACTTAATTAAATTCTGTTGAAAGCTTTAAAAATATGAATATTTAATGAATGCGATGTAAGGGTTGAATGTAATGAAAGCTCTTCGTTCCCCCCCGAAAGCCTAGCCCAAATTTCATTACCAGACAGTGTTTAAAGAAGTAAATTGATATAGATACGATTTTCTCGTATACCTTTTAAATCTCAATCACGTGCAGCGCACAAAAGACTCGTAAAACGTTACTCCGGAATTTTTTTTCCCGATATTTTAAATTACATGAGCTTATGATAGAGTGTATCAGAAATGAATTTTATAAATTCGTTCGAAATTGAACTTTTTTTATATTATGTATAGAGGTACACACAGCAACGTAGAACTTGTTGAGTCTGCTTTGAGTACTAACTCGTGTACATCTGGATTAGATAGAACTTTCCTGTTTTGAATTTGTAATTTTAAAGCACAAAAAAGCTTTTTACATTTTTTTGTTACACAAAACTTTCCAACTTTTTTTGTTTTGCTTGGGAGTATATTTGCTATTTATAAACCATAAATATTTTAAAACACAAATATGGATTTTTGATAATTTACCGACCGCAAATCGATATAAAAACTTCTCCTGCCAAAATGCGTGAGCAAAGTTTTTATAAAAAATTAATTATTTAAAACAAATTAAATTTTTTTGCTAATCCTTATAATTGGATATTTTAATTTATTCCAAATTGTCAGACGAGGGTGCAAATAAATATTAAGCTTAATTTAAAAAAAAAATTAAAAACGAGCTTTATATCCACTTTAAGTTTAAATTATGAAATTGTCATAAATTTAACATGATTGATGAAAAATTTACACTGTCAAATTAAAAGAAAATATTGTAATGAAATGAAAAACTTTTTTCTTAGAGAAGTCCCTGGGTCCCTAATGGTGGTGTCGACGTAATGATCGTAACGATTTGAGATGAACACGAGAAAATTTTCGTACAATTACGTTCACCACACACCTAGGGTTTTGAGTTAGATATTCGGTCATATATGTAGGTGAGACCCCGTGAACATCTCTAGGGTCGAGTGGGTAGCAACTCTAGACCCTAGAGAGATGTTCACGGCGACTCACCTATATATTAGACCGAATAGCTAACTCAACACCCTATAGGTGTGTGGTGAACGGTATTTAATTATGATGATTTTTATTTTCCAATTTTTCTATTACCGGTCCTTGAGGTGTTCACAGATGTTTGATTGTGGTTTAGATAGCCTAGACATAATTCTAACGTTAAAATGAACATGGTTTAATTATGATGATTTTTACTGTGCCATACATGCTACTTAGAAGTTATATGGACTGGGTCTCACATACATGGCTCTGTCAAAACCCAATGTGTGTAGTGATCGTGATCTCCACTAATCTAATTTTGAAGATTTTTAACTTGTCTAGAGACATTTGTATGTTTACGGTTATTCGCGTATCCCAGAAATGTTCACGGGTTCTCTTTTGAATAGATCAGGAAATTTCCGACCAATATTGTGAAAACTGGGCACATAGCACATGATTTCCAAAATCGAAATCTCCATATTTTCAATTTTATTCTCAATTTAACATTTCGGTATTTTCGGTTCGAATTTTGAGAAGATTCTGGGATACATACGTTTTAGGACAATTTTGGGATACGTGATAAAATCATCATAGTTAGATCCTGTTCACCACACATATAGAGTTTTGACTGATATATCTGAGCATGTAGATGAGAACCCGAGAACATCTATTTCTAGGATCGGTGAAATAAAATTAGAAAATTTATTCAAATTTCGTGTATGGCAAGTAAATATCATCATAACCGAAACCTGGTCAGAACTACAGATAGTCGAAACTTTGAACTATCCAAAATTATAAACGTGACCATGTGAACAGTGAAACATACAATAAATCAGGTACGTAGCCTATTTGGGAACGTCTCTCTTCTCAAACAAGAATAAAATTGAAAATTCACACCTATATAAAGGGTGTTTTTTAATGGTTCACATTCATTGTTTGACAACCGATTTGACAGCTGGCATTTGCTTTGTCATTAGTTTGATTTGCCATTTTATAATGAATAGACTCACGCCAGAGCAACGCTTGCTCATCGTGCATTACGTCCATTTTACGATCGTCATAATCGTCCATCAGAGCTGGTAATTCGGTTAACTATGGATCGTTTTCGCACCACGACCACGTGCACTCTAAATGAAAATACGCATCCAATAAGACGTCAAACAGTGCGTAGCGAACAGGCGATAGACGCTGTACAGCGTAGTATTGAGGAGGATGAAAATCAATCAATTCGACGTTGTTCTCAGCAACTGGAGATGTGCCCCTCCACTTTATGGAAGATTTTATCTAAGGATCTTGGTTTACGTGCTTACAAAATTAAACTTGTGCTGGAAATGAAGCCATCCGACCATCGCACATGCCGCCAATTCGGCCAATTGGTTGAAGCACAAATTGATATTGATGTTGATTTTCCAAACAAAATGTTGTTCAGCTACGAAGCTCACTTTTGGTTGAATGGGTACTTTAATAAACAGAATTATCAGATTTGGAGTAAAGATAGTCTACAAGCCTTTGTCGAAACACCATTATATCTAGAAAAAGTCAATGTTTGGTGTGCTTTATGGGCCGGCGGAATCATTTTGTTCCATATGGCTTCAAAAACGATAAAGGGCCGAATGTTAGTAGCGTTGATACCGTCTCGTACCGAGACATGATTTCTAAATCTTGTGTAACCAATTTGGCTGGCATAAATTTTGCTATACCACATGCCAAACAGCTCGGAATACAATTAATTTACACAAAGAAACGTTTGATGAAAGACTAATTTCACGTAGTGGTCCTGTTAATTGGCCATCGAGATCGTGTGATCTAATTCCATTAGATTATTTGCTTTGGGGATATGTTAAGTCACTTGTCTACGCCGATTAACAAGAGGCGATTTACCACTTGGAACACATTCAGCGAGTTATTAGCAAGACACGACTCCAATTGCTGCGAAGTTCTATAAATTCTATAAATTCTTCTATAAATTCTATAAATTCTATAAAATCTGTAAATTCTATAAATTGTATAAATTCTATAAATTCTATAAATTCCATAAATTCTATAAATTCTTTAAATTCTATAAATTCTATAAATTCTATAAATTCTATAAATTCTATAAATTCTGTAAATTCTATAAATTCTATAAATTCTATAAATTCTATTCTATAAATACTATAAACTCTATAAATTCTATAAGTTCTATAAATTCTATAAATTCTATAATTCTATAAATTCTATAAATTCTATAAATTCTATAAAATCTGTAAATTCTATAAATTGTATAAATTCTATAAATTCTATAAATTCCATAAATTCTATAAATTCTGTAAATTCTATAAATTCTATAAACTCTATAAGTTCTATAATTTCTATAAATTCTATAAATTTTATAAATTCTATAAATTCTATAAATTCTATTCTATAAATACTATAAACTCTATAAATTCTATAAATTTTATAAAGTCTATAAATTCTATAAATTATATAAATTCGATAAATTCTA
Source organism: Nephrotoma guestfalica (assembly GCA_963691935.1). Taxonomy (NCBI): domain Eukaryota; kingdom Metazoa; phylum Arthropoda; class Insecta; order Diptera; family Tipulidae; genus Nephrotoma; species Nephrotoma guestfalica. The sequence continues at coordinate 28,013,154 of OY829915.1, forward strand.
TAAATTCTATAAATTCTATAAATTCTATAAATTCTATGAATTCTGTAAACTCTATTTATAAATTCTTTAAATTCTATAAATCCCATAAATTCTATAAATTCTATAAATTCTCTAAATTCTATTAACTCTATAAATTTTTTCAATATTATAAATTCTATGAATTATATAAATTCTTTAATTCTGTAAATTCTATAAATTCTATAAATTTTATAAGTTCTATAAATTCTATAAATTCTATAAACTCTATAAGTTCTATAAGTTCTATAAATTCTATAAATTTTATAAATTCTATAAATTCTATAAATTCTATTCTATAAAAACTATAAACTCTATAAATTCTATAAATTCTATAAATCCTATAAATTCTATAAATTCTTACAATTCTATAAGTTCTATAAGTTCTGTAAATTCTATAAACTCTATAAATTCTATAAATTCTATAAATTCTATAAATTCTATAAATTCTATAAATTCTATTCTATAAATACTATAAACTCTATAAATTCTATAAAATCTGTAAATTCTATAAATTGTATAAATTCTATAAATTCTATAAATTCCATAAATTCTATAAATTCTGTAAATTCTATAAATTCTATAAACTCTATAAGTTCTATAATTTCTATAAATTCTATAAATTTTATAAATTCTATAAATTCTATAAATTCTATTCTATAAATACTATAAACTCTATAAATTCTATAAATTTTATAAAGTCTATAAATTCTATAAATTATATAAATTCGATAAATTCTATAAATTCTATAAATTCTATAAATTCTATAAATTCTATGAATTCTGTAAATTCTATAAATTCTATAAATTCTATAAATTCTATAAATTCTATAAATTCTATAAATACTATAAACTCTATAAATTCTATAAATTCTATAAATCCTATAAATTCTATAAATTCTATCAATTCTATAAGTTCTATAAGTTCTGTAAATTCTATAAACTCTATAAATTCTATAAATTCTATAAATTCTATAAATTCTATTAACTCAATAAATTTTTTCAATATTCTAAATTCTATGAATTATATAAATTCTTTAATTCTGTAAATTCTATAAATTCTATAAACTCTATAAATTCTATAAATTCTATAAATTCTATAAATACTATAAACTCTATAAATTCTATAAGTTCTATAAATTCTATAAATTTTATAAATTCTATGAATTCTGTAAATTCTATAAATTCTATAAATTCTATAAATTCTATAAATTCTATAAATTCCATAAATTCTATAAATTCTTTAAATTCTATAAATTCTATAAATTCCATAAATTCTATAAATTCTTTAAATTCTATAAATTCTATAAATTCTGTAAATTCTATAAATTCTATAAATTCTATAAAATCTGTAAATTCTATAAATTGTATAAATTCTATAAATTCTATAAATTCCATAAATTCTATAAATTCTGTAAATTCTATAAATTCTATAAACTCTATAAGTTCTATAATTTCTATAAATTCTATAAATTTTATAAATTCTATAAATTCTATAAATTCTATTCTATAAATACTATAAACTCTATAAATTCTATAAATTTTATAAAGTCTATAAATTCTATAAATTATATAAATTCGATAAATTCTATAAATTCTATAAATTCTATAAATTCTATAAATTCTATGAATTCTGTAAATTCTATAAATTCTATAAATTCTATAAATTCTATAAATTCTATAAATTCTATAAATTCTATAAATACTATAAACTCTATAAATTCTATAAATTCTATAAATCCTATAAATTCTATAAATTCTATCAATTCTATAAGTTCTATAAGTTCTGTAAATTCTATAAACTCTATAAATTCTATAAATTCTATAAATTCTATTAACTCAATAAATTTTTTCAATATTATAAATTCTATGAATTATATAAATTCTTTAATTCTGTAAATTCTATAAATTCTATAAACTCTATAAATTCTATAAATTCTATAAATACTATAAACTCTATAAATTCTATAAGTTCTATAAATTCTATAAATTTTATAAATTCTATGAATTCTGTAAATTCTATAAATTCTATAAATTCTATAAATTTTATAAATTCTATAAATTCTATAAATTCTATTCTATAAATACTATAAACTCTATAAATTCTATAAGTTCTATAAATTCTATAAGTTCTATAAATCCTATAAATTCTATAAATTCTATCAATTCTATAAGTTCTATAAGTTCTGTAAATTCTATAAACTCTATAAATTCTATAAATTCTATAAATTCTATAAATTCTATTCTATAAATACTATAAACTCTATAAATTCTATAAATTCTATAAATTCTATAAATTCTATAAATTCTATTCTATAAATACTATAAACTCTATAAATTCTATAAATTCTATAAATTCTATAAATTCTATAAATTCTATAAATTCTATAAATTCTATAAATTCTATAAATTCTATAAATTCTTTAAAATCTGTAAATTCTATAAATTGTATAAATTCTATAAATTCTATAAATTCCATAAATTCTATAAATTCTTTAAATTCTATAAATTCTATAAATTCTGTAAATTCTATAAATTCTATAAACTCTATAAGTTCTATAAGTTCTATAAATTCTATAAATTATATAAATTCGATAAATTCTATAAATTCTATAAATTCTATAAATTCTATAAATTCTATAAATTCTATAAATTCTATGAATTCTGTAAATTCTATAAATTCTATAAATTCTATAAATTCTATAAATTCTATAAATTCTATCAATTCTATAAGTTCTATAAGTTCTGTAAATTCTATAAACTCTATAAATTCTATAAATTCTATAAATTCTATAAATTCTATTAACTCAATAAATTTTTTCAATATTATAAATTCTATGAATTATATAAATTCTTTAATTCTGTAAATTCTATAAATTCTATAAACTCTATAAATTCTATAAATTCTATAAATACTATAAACTCTATAAATTCTATAAGTTCTATAAATTCTATAAATTTTATAAATTCTATGAATTCTGTAAATTCTATAAATTCTATAAATTCTATAAATTTTATAAATTCTATAAATTCTATAAATTCTATTCTATAAATACTATAAACTCTATAAATTCTATAAGTTCTATAAATTCTATAAGTTCTATAAATCCTATAAATTCTATAAATTCTATCAATTCTATAAGTTCTATAAGTTCTGTAAATTCTATAAACTCTATAAATTCTATAAATTCTATAAATCCTATAAATTCTATAAATTCTATCAATTCTATAAGTTCTATAAGTTCTGTAAATTCTATAAACTCTATAAATTCTATAAATTCTATAAATTCTATAAATTCTATTCTATAAATACTATAAACTCTATAAATTCTATAAATTCTATAAATTCTATAAATTCTATAAATTCTATTCTATAAATACTATAAACTCTATAAATTCTATAAATTCTATAAATTCTATAAATTCTATAAATTCTATAAATTCTATAAATTCTATAAATTCTATAAATTCTATAAATTCTTTAAAATCTGTAAATTCTATAAATTGTATAAATTCTATAAATTCTATAAATTCCATAAATTCTATAAATTCTTTAAATTCTATAAATTCTATAAATTCTGTAAATTCTATAAATTCTATAAACTCTATAAGTTCTATAAGTTCTATAAATTCTATAAATTATATAAATTCGATAAATTCTATAAATTCTATAAATTCTATAAATTCTATAAATTCTATAAATTCTATAAATTCTATGAATTCTGTAAATTCTATAAATTCTATAAATTCTATAAATTCTATAAATTCTATAAATTCTATCAATTCTATAAGTTCTATAAGTTCTGTAAATTCTATAAACTCTATAAATTCTATAAATTCTATAAATTCTATAAATTCTATTAACTCAATAAATTTTTTCAATATTATAAATTCTATGAATTATATAAATTCTTTAATTCTGTAAATTCTATAAATTCTATAAACTCTATAAATTCTATAAATTCTATAAATACTATAAACTCTATAAATTCTATAAGTTCTATAAATTCTATAAATTTTATAAATTCTATGAATTCTGTAAATTCTATAAATTCTATAAATTCTATAAATTTTATAAATTCTATAAATTCTATAAATTCTATTCTATAAATACTATAAACTCTATAAATTCTATAAGTTCTATAAATTCTATAAGTTCTATAAATCCTATAAATTCTATAAATTCTATCAATTCTATAAGTTCTATAAGTTCTGTAAATTCTATAAACTCTATAAATTCTATAAATTCTATAAATCCTATAAATTCTATAAATTCTATCAATTCTATAAGTTCTATAAGTTCTGTAAATTCTATAAACTCTATAAATTCTATAAATTCTATAAATTCTATAAATTCTATTAACTCAATAAATTTTTTCAATATTATAAATTCTATGAATTATATAAATTCTTTAATTCTGTAAATTCTATAAATTCTATAAACTCTATAAATTCTATAAATTCTATAAATACTATAAACTCTATAAATTCTATAAGTTCTATAAATTCTATAAATTTTATAAATTCTATGAATTCTGTAAATTCTATAAATTCTATAAATTCTATAAATTTTATAAATTCTATAAATTCTATAAATTCTATTCTATAAATACTATAAACTCTATAAATTCTATAAGTTCTATAAATTCTATAAGTTCTATAAATCCTATAAATTCTATAAATTCTATCAATTCTATAAGTTCTATAAGTTCTGTAAATTCTATAAACTCTATAAATTCTATAAATTCTATAAATTCTATAAATTCTATTCTATAAATACTATAAACTCTATAAATTCTATAAATTCTATAAATTCTATAAATTCTATAAATTCTATTCTATAAATACTATAAACTCTATAAATTCTATAAATTCTATAAATTCTATAAATTCTATAAATTCTATAAATTCTTTAAAATCTGTAAATTCTATAAATTGTATAAATTCTATAAATTCTATAAATTCCATAAATTCTATAAATTCTTTAAATTCTATAAATTCTATAAATTCTGTAAATTCTATAAATTCTATAAACTCTATAAGTTCTATAAGTTCTATAAATTCTATAAATTTTATAAATTCTATAAATTCTATAAATTGTATTCTATAAATACTATAAACTCTATAAATTCTATAAGTTCTATAAATTCTATAAATTATATAAATTCGATAAATTCTATAAATTCTATAAATTCTATAAATTCTATAAATTCTATAAATTCTATGAATTCTGTAAATTCTATAAATTCTATAAATTCTATAAATTCTATAAATTCTATAAATTCTATAAATTCTATAAATTCTATAAATACTATAAACTCTATAAATTCTATAAATTCTATAAATCCTATAAATTCTATAAATTCTATCAATTCTATAAGTTCTATAAGTTCTGTAAATTCTATAAACTCTATAAATTCTATAAATTCTATAAATTCTATAAATTCTATTCTATAAATACTATAAACTCTATAAATTATATAAATTCAAGAAATTCTTTAAATTCTATAATTTATAAAATTTATGGAATCTATAAAATTATAAAATTTTAAAATTTATAAAATTTATAAAATTTATAAAATAAATAAAATTTATAAAATTTATAGAATTGGTAGAATTCATAGAACTTATAGAATTGATAGAATTTATAGAATTTATAAAATGTATAAAATTTATAAAATTTATAGAATTTTAGATTTTTTCCTCCAATTTTTTCAAATTTGGTCAGCAAAATGAGAATAAGAACAACTGTTAACTTTGAAATTTTAGACTTTATTGTTTCGATTATGATGGATCATTGATTATGATTGTCCATTAGAATAAAATGTAATATTAAACGGAAACACAATTTTCGGCACAAATGTCTCTTCATCTGCTTTATGGTGTATTCTATAAAAAATCTGAACACTTTGTGTTATAACTGCCAACTTCCTAACTGGATCAAAAAGTGTTATATTACCAGAAAAGGTAACACTCGTTTCATTAATACTGATAACTTGTGGAAACTTCATAACAAATGCGCAAAACTTTACTCCTTCATTTGTTATAACTGGTATGCTATGAATATTAATCGTGAACCCTCTATCAGCCAAATTGGTTTGTTTTTTACTGATAAATGGAAAAAGTGTATCGCAGGTACAAGACGGCGCCGGATTGCCGCACAATACGTAATATGTACGATCGGATTTTGACATGTAAGCCGTTATTGACATATTAGTAAAATGCATATTGCCTATCGAATATGAATTGACTGATCCACCGGTAAATTCGCCTTGATGTGACACGTCTCCATCGGCTATATTAAATTGAGTTAAATCGCGACATGTGGAATTTGCCCCAACGATATTATAAATGAAGAGCAAAATTGTAGCCGGACATCCAAACATTTCTAATGCGTGTATAAGACTGATAATGAGGTTGGGAATAATATGTTGTTAATGATTTTCACCTCAATTAAGGTGCGTATAATGATTTTCGGATATTAAAATTTAGCGTAATTTTGGCGTCCGAGCCAATTATTTCTGGTTTTAGACAATAAAACATATCGATTACAACATGAGGCATACAACACAATACATATGTTAGTTTGAATATCATCGCATGGAATTTTGAAAGTTTAAAGTTTCTCTATTTTCAAGCTGAAATTGTAAAGGAGTATAGGAGGATGTTAAAGTCAACAGAGTTGAAATTTAATTCAAAGTCAACCTGGTTTGAAACGAATTTTAAAACCTGAAATATTTTAGGAGTATGAAAAAATTGGGTGTTGTGTGTCTGGTCAAAAGTTGGTTTAAGCTTGAGAATACTTGAGTCGATCTAGATTTGAAATGACAAGAATTGGAATTTTTACTTTTTAGGGACTAAATTGGATGGTGCGAATAATTAAGGGCCAGATTCTTACAACATTGACTTAATATTGGTTGAACAATTCTAGAGTTTGTGCAATACCAAACTATTTCTAACGTTCTTCTGTTTTATTACCACTTAACGTGTGCGAATAAATCCCGCTCGTTCTCCAAAATGATTTAATTTCTTTTATTTATGACGCTACACCGGTATTTAACTTTTGCCGCGTTGTAGATTTCTTAATGTAGTTTTAATTTACAAGTACAAATTTTTTGTAGCTAAAATTGTACACGCATTTTAGTTTATTTAGCAAAAAATCCAAAAAAAATTATTTATTTCTCCATGATTTGAAAATGGTCGTAAAATGACATAAGTAAGATATATTTCTACAACGGATTAGAATACTATGGGAGGAGTAAAATGTTTCGTGTTCACCTACCGCCGAAAGGTATCAAATGGTCTCGGAACGGTCAACTATCTCAAAAGTATCAAACAAGAATAGTGATTTCATATGGTGTAAGGTTCATCAAATATGGTAGAGTGTGTCAGACCGGAATGAGCGTAAAGCACAAAGGTGACCTGAGTATTAAGAACATGGTGTACAATTGGAGGTAAGGCCTTCCTACACATTTTCTCCCTGGTCCCAGTTGAAGAGTCGTACTGTACCTTGCTAATTCGTCTGCTCCACAATTTCCCTCAACATCAAAATAACCCGGAACCCAGACCAACTGGATATTGAAATGTTCACTCATTTCGTTAAGAGATGTGTGCCAATCCAACGCCACCTTTGATACCAGGGGAACTGAATCCAGAGACTGTCCACATAAATAGTGATGTCAATCAACGATATTACACTACGCTTCAACCAGTTCATGACCTCTTCAATCACTATAACTTCAGCCTGGCACACACTGCCGTAATCATGGAGACAAAAGGATATACTCAAATTTAATTCCAAACAGAACACACCAGTTCCCACTCTACCATCGAGCTTGAAGCCGTTGGTGAGGGATTTAACTGTCCCGTTTCCCACGATGAGACCACTCTTCAAATCCTTTATAGAATGGAGAATTACGTTAAAACGCTTGCAAAAGCACCAGTAAGCCATTTGCTTACCGATAGTATACAACGGGAGTAGGTACAGCATGACCTATAAGGCACTAGTGGGGGTCGTTTTTAGCGCCCCACTAATGAGCAAACAGGCTGCCCAATTCACCTTCTCCGTCATGTTCCTGTATTATAATTTCTCCAGAGCTGGCCACCATACACTCACACCGTACAGCAGTACGGGTCTTACAACTGCCGTGTAAAGCCAGTGAACCAGCTCCGGTTTCAGACCCCATTTCCTTCCGATGGCATTTTTACAAGAGTAGAGTGCTACAGTGGCCTTCTTCAGTCTTTCTATCGTATCTGGTTTCCAACTGAGCTTACTGTTCAGAAGAATCCCTAGGAATCTCGCCTAATCAGTAAAAGCCAGCATGGTACCATTCAAACTTGGTGGAATTGTATATCTCCTAGTGAAAAGGATCACCTATGTTTTAGATTTATTGATCCCCAATCCACATGTGCTGGCCCAACCCGCAGTGATAGATAATGCATTCTGCATCACATTCCTGATTGTACCTGACAGTTTCAATAGTAGTCCGTTGGTTACTACATTCCAAAGAAGGGGAGAGAGGATACCTCTCTGAGGTGTTATCCGAACAACCGGTCTTCTGACGGAGACTTCCCCCATCCCCCCCCGCTATGACCCTTCTGCTTCCTAGCAAGTGATTAATTAGCCTGCTAACTGGGTATTCAATATCAAGTGGCAACAATCCTTCCCTAATTGCCTCCACCTTCACGTTGTTGAAAGCGCCATCGATATTGAGAAACGCCAACAATGAGAATTCCTGAAATACCGATGACTTTTCAATTTCCCGAACCAAGGCATGTAAAGCCGTGTCCACGAACTTACATTTATGGAATGCATGTTAGACTGTGCTCAGTTTCTCGGTACAATTCTCGAACGAATATGGACATCCAGCAGCCTTTCCAAGGTTTTCAGTAGAAAGGATGAGAGAGATATTGATCTTAAGTCCTTAGGGTTGCTGTGCGAGCTTCTACCCGCTTTCGGGATGAAAATCATACTAGCTTTCCTCCGTTTCATCGGGATATACCCCAGCTTCAGACATCCTTTGAAGATAACCTCCAGCCAGGGGAGCAAACCTCCGAGTTCTTCTGAATTTCTGCCGGAACAATACCATCGGACCAGCTGACTTAAAAAGATTAAAACTTTGAATAGCCCATTTTACCTTCCGTATATTCAGAATTTACTCTGTATACAACAGTTGGGCCCTGCAGTCATCCATAGACCAGCAGTCATCCAAAGTCCCCGCAATTGACTCATCCTCACTTCCCGGGAAGTGAGTTTCCATCAAAAGATCAAGAGTCTCTTCACTAAAAGCCGTCTATTCGCCATCCGGTTTTATCCGATAGCCTGGTACAGCTGGACTGGTAGAAAGCATCTTTCTTAAGCGCGAGGTTTCCGAGACCCTTCATTTCTATCACAGAAGAGCCTCTACGAATTCCTTATTTGTTTCCCTTTTATATTCTCTAAGGCATTCCTTATAGAAGTCCCAGTATTGACTTTCTCGGCAGGCCTCCCTTATAGAGGTATTGCAAGCCCTAGTAAGAATATCCACCATAGAATCCAGGTCACTACTCGGTTCGGGTAGTCCTGGTCCTCTAGATGGAAGATGGAATACTTCCCTCCAATACTTTACTAAAAGTTGATTTGCCTTCCACAAGTCACATCGATTAACATTTCACTTAATATCTGGTGACTGGCAGGTGTAACAAATTATTAATGGTGGCAAAATCGAACCTGAGTAAGGTTGATTTTCCCTTCACGAAACTCACGGAGTAACATTTCACCCAATATCTGGTAGCTGCATCAAAAGTTATATTTTTGGCGGTGCAGATTTAATTATTAGCTAAACCGACCACCCGTTTCTCTAAAACGGCAAGTGTAATAAAATCGGGATTTGTTGTATTAAACTGTAATAGTTGCTAATTTGGCTAATTTGGATGGTGCAGGATTAAAGCACTCAAGAGTGGTGCCGCTGATGTTCCGTTCATTTTCTGTTAACATATGACGGTGCGTTATCTCAATATCAGATATGACCACCTATTTACAAATATGCCACCTCACCAATATCGCGCAAACAGGTTGTTGTTTAAGCGTTTTCCAGATGTAAATAGTTTCTCAATTTTAATTACCATCACAGGTGGTTCTCTTTTAAATTTCAGCCTTCTTGTTTATGCATATTCATGTGACTCGCCGTTTTCGCCTTTATCGGAGAAAAATTGTAAAATATAGCGAATTTTCTCTTTGTCTACCTCCATCCGTGACACGCTATAACTCACAACTGAACAACTGACAACAAAATATTTTTTTTAGTACATGAATCCTCCGTTCCAACGAGTATAATTATGGCCTACTGCGACAAATAGGATTTCTTTTTCCCCAACCCATTATTTAGAAATGTTTGATATTTTTATTTCAACCACAGTCCAGCTTTCCGCCAACGTGTGGACCCTCCCGGTAGCTCAGTTAGGCCCGAGAAAAAAGCGAACGGCACGATACTTAAATTATTATAACAAGAGAAGCAGAGGAATTTTATATATATAGTTGCCTCATTCTAACTTTTGTGGTATCGAGACCAAGCGATGAACTGACACAACAAGTTAAATCGTTTTATACAATCGAGCCGTATGGTGTGAAAAGCTATTTAGAGGCGAAAATAAATCCAAACGTAAGGAAAAACATAAAAAACAGATGCTGGAATATGTGGCAACGGGCTATGCACGAAAACTAATAGAGGACGAAAAAAAAGGAAACGAAAAAAAGAGAAAGGCTATTTCCCCATGGTATTTCCCCATCTTCGTAGTACATAACCCCAACAAACCGCATCAATTTCGTATTGTATGGGATGCAGCCGCCAGGGTGGAAGGGGTTTCACTCAATACCAAGCTACTTAATGATCCAGACCAGTTATCGTCGTTACTTGGAGTTTTGTATCGAGCCAGATAACGGCCTCTAGCAATATGTGAGGCAGGATAAAAATTCACAGCATTTCCTTTTTAAGGAGAGAGACTCTGATGACGATGAGGAACCATAAAAATATATTATGCAAATAATGACATTTGGATTGTCTCGTGTTTATCGTCATCAGCACAATAATGCCATTGAGCATGCGCAGCAATATTCAGCGGCAATACTAAAAAACCATTACGTAGATGATTGGTTCCAAAGTTTCGACGAAGAAGATGAAGCGATTAAAGTGTCGAGTTAAGTACATCCAAAGGCTGAACTTGAGATCGGAAATTGGATATCAAATTTTACAAAGGTTTTGACAGCATTGGATGAGTCACAGGTAAAGTGAACCGATTTTCAATGGGGGTGCGATTCAGAAAATGTATTAGGATTGTGGTGGGACATCACCCAAGATTGTTTTCATTATTCAATTAACTATCATCGAGTCAGTCAAGAAATACTATCGGGAGCAAAGCCCATTAAATGTTTGGTATTACGCATCACTACGTCCATATTCGGTCTTAGGGGCCTAATTGTAAATTTCTTGGCTTACGCTAAGATATTGATACAGGAAATACGGTGATCAAAAATAAATTGGGATGAAGAGATTCCTGACCAGGAATATGATAAATAGCTCATGTGGATGAAATTGCGGCCGAAAATAGAAAAGGTCGAAATCCCACAATGTTATACCAGCGTTTTGCCTTTATCAGTTATAGAATCTGTTCAACTACATATTTTTGCAGGTCTAGCGAAAAGAGGTATGCAGCGATGACTTCTTTTCGATCGAAAAAAGCAACGGACATGCAATGCTGCTTGGTGAGAGCAAAAACAAAGATATCCTCGCTTGAGGCCGCAGTACTTCCTGTTCGTTTGAAGAACACAATAATTGCGAAGCATACAATCAAAATGGATGCCAAGGACCTACGGCGCATAGTGTTAAAAGCAAAATACTAACATTAAAAAGACGATGGTTCACAGGACCATAATTTTTGTTTCAATCTGAAGAGAATTGACCACAGAAACTAATATCGAACTTACTGAGCCAACCGAAAATCCTATGTTTGTTACAATACCAGATGCCAATAGATTTATTCGATGGGAAAGACTACGGTACATCAACAACATCAGGGCAAAACTTAAAGGACTTGATCGATTAGCGGGGCCATTAGGCATCGACGAATTGTTGGAAGCTGAAATCAACCTAATTCGGTAGGCGTGCTATGAATCTGTGGGAGATTCGACAAAATTGAGGGTGTTGCGATAGACCAGCAATGAGCACCATATTACAATACTGATTGTGCTAAATATTCATATTAAGTACCTGCATATGAATAATGAGACAGTAGTGAATGAAATCCGTCAACGGTATCATATTGCTAGGCTTCGGGCGTTCGAATAAACGAGCAAAAATCATAGTTCCGGAAATTAGCTAACTGAAACCAGCCAGATTAACTGCGAATACTAGGCCGTTTACTTTTACGGGAAAATTTATGAGAACACTGAGCGATTAGTTGGAGTATTTATTCCACAATAAGCTGGAAGCGGATGATCCACTCGGTAAAAAACTGTTTATACCATGCTTTATCACGCAGAACGCCATCAGATGAGTTCTTATTTACCATTCTAACCGACATAGAAAACATTATAAATGCTCGACCCTTGGACAGCGAATGCGATGAGGCGCTTTACACCTAACCACTTTCTAATCGGAGCATAAAATGGACATCCTTCTCCTGGATAATTTTATGGTCGCGATCTTTTGCTAAGAAAGTCATGGCGAATATCACAAATGGTTGCTGATAAATTCTGAAAACGTTGGAGCAAAATGGCAGGAACGCTGTCATCAAATCAAAATGGGAGATCTGGTGGTGATAATGGATGAAAATAGTCGAAATAGTTGGAAGCGAGGAATTGTCATAGATTCAAATGTGGGCAGTGTTGTAATGAAAACCTCAACCTCAAATAATTTACCAGCATCACGAATGGCGTCATCAAACGAAGATTCGTCTAATTTGTTGGAAATAAGGGATCGTAAACGGAGACCTTTTCTAAGAAGGGACAAATATTGGCGACACTAAGCGACAGTGGCATACACTTTGTAAAATCATGATACGTTGAGCGCATAGAAGGCAATATAAGAAAAAATAAACGAGTCGAATATTTACGAACATAAATAAAATGAATTTTCTGTTCGTTTCGACGGATTCCAGAACATTCTTGTACATAGATTATAACGAAAATTTTACTTTCAATTTCGAAATAAACAATATTTGCCTTTATGCCAACAGATGTGTATTATATATTATTGATCACCCTGATCTTTTAAAATAATCAACTTTTGGGCGATTTTAGCGACATCTTAAATTTAATATAGAAAACCGCTATTATTCTACTATAAATGCCTTTATGCTATGCCAAAATAAAACGTCACAACTATAATTTCGTAACTTAGTTTGTGTGGCCATTTTGATAAATTCAGTTTCACTGAAGCAAATCGGTGTAACAATTTTCAAAGTGGAAAAAATTCAAGGCTCTAACATTCGAGGCCCAAGATATATGCTCGAGGTATGAGAAGATGGTAACATTTTTGAACGATATCTAAATAACCTGAATTGTGTTCGGGTGCCACATACAAATAGAATCAGAAATGTAACAAAATTGTAACGTAAAACTATAAATAGGAGTTACTCAAGCCACCTTCTAAACTAGAATATAATCTACATATTACAAAGTATTAAATTAAATATTTTACAGAAAGCAATTATTTAACATTTTCGTCTATAAGATAATTTAATTTCTTCTTATAGACTCACTCATGTAGTAGATGAGTTTTTTTTGTCTTGTATATTTCTATGTACTCGTATCTTGAATACGAGTGGTATATGGTAAGGATGTATTATAAGAAATTAGTTCGAGCAAGAAACTTGTAGTCATCATCACTTTTTTTAAGTTTTAATTTTGTCTTGTTCTTCCCTTTTTCTTCTAATTTGAAACCGAACAATGAAAGCACTCCCATCTAACGGGTGTTTTTTTAGGAGGTTTGTTTTTCCGATAGATGTCGTTTTATTTTATGACAGTTGTTTTGACAGCTCAAAGTGGCATTTCTACTCAGTATTGTTTGGCAAATCATTATGAATAGGTTAACTCCAGAACAACGTTTTCAAATCGTGGAAATTTATTTTCAAAATCAGTGTTCAATTAAAAATGTTTATAGAGCACTTCGTGAATTTTATGGTGCACATAATCGTCCGTCAGAGACCACCATAAAGAACGTAATTACCAAATTTCGGTCTACATTCACTCTTTTGGATGCCAAGCCACCGACAAGAATGAGAAGAGTTCGTACAGAAGAAAATATTGCTGTCGTTGAGGCCAGTGTCGAAGAAAACGACAATTTATCGATTCGTCGTCGTGCTCAGCAAATTGGACTTTGTCCATCGACTTTATGGAAAATTTTACGTAAAGATTTGGGTTTGGTGCCATACAAAATTCAATTGGTGCAAGAATTAAAGCCACACGACCATCGTTTGCGCCGTGAATTCAGTGATTGGTCGTTAAATCAATTGAACGAAGATCCATTTTTTTACCGTAAAATTCTCTTCAGTGATGAGGCGCATTTTTGGTTAAATGGATACGTCAACAAACAAAATTGTCGCATTTGGAGCAAAGATAATCCACACGCCGTTCTAGAATTACCAATGCATCCTGATAAATGTACTGTTTGGTGCGGTCTATGGGCTGGTGGGATCATCGGTCCATATTTCTTTAAAAATGAGGAAGGACGACGCGTTACCGTGAATGGAAATCGATACAGAACCATGTTAAATGAGTTTTTGTTGTCAAATCTTGAAGATATGGATATGAATGAAATGTGGTTTCAACAAGATGGTGCCACTTGCCATACAGCACGTGAAACAATCGACTTATTGAAAGAAACTTTCAACGACAACATTATTTCGAGAAATGGTCCGGTGAATTGGCCTCCGCGTTCGTGCGATTTGACGCCACTCGATTACTTTTTGTGGGGATACGTGAAGTCATTGGTTTATGTGGATAAACCTCAATCGATTGACGCTTTGGAAACCAATATTCAACGTGTCATTGCTGACATACGCCCTCAAATGCTTGAAAAAGTGCTGGAAAATTGGACCTCCAGAATGACATTTGTGAAAAATAGTCGTGGTAGCCATATGCCAGAAATTGTGTTTAAATGTTAAATGCCAAAAAATTATCTACCAAATAAAAAAAAATTTTGGTCATTTCATAATTTTATATGTGTTTTATTCAAAAAAAAAATCGGCAACCTCTTAAAAAAACACCCTTTATATAAGCTAAACATATTCAAGATAAAAACATTTAAATCTGAAACAATATAAAATAAATTGTTACAAGTTAGAGAATTTTTTACATGCTGTCGACGTGTCTTTGAATTTCTTTCTAAGTTCATGTTTTGCGATGTCAACCATATATCGATTAACCGAAACATTGAGCTTTTATTACTTGTGCCCAAAGGGAAGTGAAATTTTGTACTTCAGCAACATTATTGTTAATTAATATCTTGATTGTGTCAATTGTGAATTCTATTATCCAATTTCTATTATGTGGAGTACCACCTATCACAAATGAAAATTCAATTGTTTTTATCTCAATTTTAATATCTACGACAAACGTTTTTGTGTTAGTAACGAGTGGTCCATCTAACGTTTGTAATTTATTTTGCCTCTAATTCAAAGAAGAATGAATATTTTTCAAAGCGGTTCGTTTTATTAAAACGGGCCACGTATATAAAGTTAGCCCAGCATTCATCCGAGAAAATTGAAAAAAGGCAACACTAAACTATTACTGTCAGCCCAGGATTTCCGCCATATCAACTTCTCATCCAAGGAAATAATATAACGACCCATAAAACAATTTTGACCCAGCTATCACTATAGCGAAAGTTAACTATCCGATCAATGTCAACCCAGAAATTGCGGCCACATAATGTAAAAATCTGTATCCGAGGAAAACACTGTTATCCCAGTATCTGTCTTATTGATGTACAATAAAAAAATGTTTTATAGATGTTGAATAGAGGTAACTCCGTATTGGGTTTCTGGTTGCACCAGTTATTTTAAAATGACATATTTTAAAATATGTCCCCCCCCCCCACAGTGAGGGTGGTTTTTAGATGGAGTACACCCATATGGTTATTAATGGTTGATTTCAAGTAACTACCATGCGTACGAGCGGCGCAATAATTTTCTGAATTCCAAAATTCGCTAAACTAAGATTCACTTAAATTAAAACAATCGTTAAATTACTCAAAGTGCAGATACTTGGTCACATTAACAGCCCGTTTTATAAAAGGGCGAGTATTTCTAAATGTGACGTACCAACGTCTTGAAACTAAGTTAATTTATAGATACTTCTGTGCGGCCGAGTGACACAATTGAGCTTTAAGCTCAAAAAATCATTAATTTACTCAAACTATCGATATTTGATCGATGAAAGGTTCGGATTAGGACGAGTATTTTTTAAATGTGACGTACCATCATCTTGAAATTAAGTTAACTTCATGAGACGTCTGTGCGTCCGAGCGACATAATTGAGCTTTAAGCTCAAAAAATCATTAATTTACTCAAACTATCGATATTTGATCGATAAAAGGTTCTGATTAGGGCGAGAATTTTTTAAATGTGACGTACCATCATCTTGAAATTAAACTAACTTCATGAGACTTCTGTGTGTTCGAGCGACACAATTGAGCTTTAAGCTCAAAAAGTCCTTAATTTACTCAAACTATCGATATTTGAACGCATCTACAGCCGATAAAATGAAAGGTTCGGTACGGTATGTCGATACGTCACATTTAAAAAATACTTCCCATATAACTATAGGTTGACAGTGATTGCCTGGGATGATAAATATATCGCGATAGTTTAGTGTTGCCACTGTGTTTTTCTGGGACGATTCCTGGGCTAACTTTTAATACGTTACATTGCCATTAAGCATAAAACACAATTTCATTCAACTTCATTCAACTTCGTGGCATTACAGGCAATGAAACTACCGCCTCCTCGAGCGAAGTAGATTCACAAATGAAATTAACTGGTTGGAAAACGTGGCTAATATCCTTTACAACGCTTAAGGTGAAATGTTTTATCGGTAAGTCAAATTTGAGTAAAGCCCGCCACTCACTTTCCCTGAGAAAATATCAACTATAGATGCCTTTCACGTTTTCTGAGGGTCAATTGCTTTTAACGTTGATTCAAGCTGAATCGGTTTGCTAAGGCGGCAGATCGTAATAAGCGTTTTATGAATAATAGTTGTTCAATCGTCATCTTCTATTTCTACCTCAATCTCCGTGTGCAACTCTTCAATTTCACAGCGGTGTGAAATTTTCGCACAAAAAGTGCAAAGATTTGAGAAGTTAGTGTAAATAAAATTAAACGATCTTGGGAACTGTATTATCATATTATTCCCAAGCGTAATACAATTTGGAAGTACAGAAAGTATAGTGAGAGAGAGAGAGATTTAGAATATAGCGCGGTTTAGATAGCGGTAATAAAGCGATTAAGAGCAGTTTAGAGCCACTTAGAGCAGTTTAGTGAATCGGTTCAAGAAAAAATTCGGTCTTCAAGTTGATGTACTCGTACATCTGGTAATTAAATGAAATACTGGATTACAAAATTGCTCTCCAAACCGCTCTAAACTGCTTCAAACTGCTCTAATCCGGTATAAACTGCTATAAACTAGTCTATACTCCTTCAAATCGCTCGCAAATCCCCTTTTGTTATCAGAATTATTATTATTCAATAATTATTCTGATTGGAGTAGGATTAAAAAGTATGGGGGTGTTTAGCTCCAAATTTTCTCGAATGGTTTTGACGAGAAGCCCCTATAATTATGGAGGTTATAGCATGAACCGAAATGGTCTAAAGCTCTATACTACTCCAAACTGTTCTAACCCACTCTAAACTGGTATAAATTACACTAAACTCCCTCGAACCGCTCTAAAATGACCTACTATCCCAAAATTATTATTATCCAATAATTATTATGATTGGGCTAGGATTAAGGAGTATGAGGGGGTATAGTTTCGAATTTTATTGAATAGTACAACCACCCTACTATTTTGAATCGGGTGAAACAAACAAAATAATCACTACTATCACTACTACTATCTAAACTACAAATCACTCTGCACTGCTCCGAACGCAAAATTATTATTAAGTACGAATGGTACAACCACTAACCAAACCAGTTTAGTTTTGATGAGAACCATTTTGGGGGAGCATACACCGAAATGGTCTAAACAGCTTTCTTCTTACCGGAATTATTATTAACCAATAATTATTCTGAATGGGGTAGGTGCTCCAAACTGCTCTAAACCATTTCTCTAAATAGCTCTAAACTACACCAAACTGCTCTAATCCGCTCTAAAGTGATGTAAATTACTCTAAACTCCCTCGGACCGGTCTAAAATGCCCTCTTGTTATCGGAATTGTTATAACCAATAATGATTTTGACTGGGGTAGCAATAAGGAGTATTAATGGTGTAGTTTAGAATTTTTTCGGATAGTACTTTGGGTGTACTGTAATAAATCAGGCGGTTCAAATAAAAAAGTCACTCTAATTTGCTCTAAACTGCCCTAATCCACACTAGTTTTCTCTGGCTCGGTCTAAACTGCTCAAAACTGCCCTGTCACTCTGTATTACTCCGAACCGCTCCAAACTGCTCTAAACTACTCCTAAAAACCGCTCTAAACTGCTCCACAATGCTCTAATCTACTGTAAACTGCTATAAACTACTTTAAACTTCCTCGAACCGTTCAAAATTGTCCTCTTGCTACCAAAATTATTATTAACGAATAATTATTCTGATTGGAGTAGGATTGAAGAGTATGATGATGAGGGGATTAAGTTCCGAATTTTCTGGAATGGTATAACCGCCAACATTTTAATGGAGAAGCCAGTACCACTGTGGAGGTTGTAGCATGAACTGGTTTAGAGAGCATACAACTTAAGATCTTACGCTTTCACTCGCTATGAAGATCCCAGACAAAAATCAAAACAATTTAATTTTTTGATCAACTTTGGTATATTGATTTGGACACTATTCAATGATTAGAAAGGTTCAGACTTTGGGGATTAGCCGACCCACTAAAAAATTATAAGCCTAAGATAGTTTCCACTTTTTATGTACCACATTTCTCACACTGTAAGTTCAACCTTAATCAAGATTCGAATGGTTGCAAGACTTCGAAGTTATAAAGCCACAAATTAAATTTCAGTAAAAGTTAAAGATTAAAATTTTTGGTAGATTTGTTACACCATATGGTGGTAGTCTTTTTAATGAATCCAAGGGGCTCTTAACAAAATCTTTTAATAAAACAGTTTTTAATCTCTTGCGATAACATTGGTACACGAAACCAGGAAATTTTAGTGCACATTTCATGGCAAGAAGAAGAACGATCTAAGCTTTTGTAAATCACTCAGTCCAATTCAGTCCCAGCTCCATCCAACCCAATTGTTGTAACAATTCAGTTTAAAAACTTTAGGTTTGTTATCTTCTTTTGTTGATGTAAATTGGGCCCAACTTCAGTAAATTGAGTATACTCGTTCTGGCACGGAATCCTGCAACTGGGAAAACTGTCTGATGGACTTGGAGCCTATTTCCATCAATTTTTGACACATACTTAATCCCACTCAAGGCTCCAGGAAATTTTTGAATAAACTTCGGCCAATTCAACCAATCACAGGTCATATCTCATTCCAAGTCAAGCACACTAAATTTCACACTTGATACGCGATGTTCCAGGGATTTTATGAATTAATATCGATATGGAACTAATTTGTCCAAAATGTCCACTATGAGTGATCTTTAATTAAATCCTGTTGAAACTGGGCGCAGAACTGCATATAACACCAAGTATGGTTGGTCTTCCTGAATGAAACACACCTGAAATATTATATGATAAATTGAGGTCGCGAATACTAGAGTTCAGAATAGTGAGTGGCGATGTTTTTGGTATAACGCCGAAGTGTTTTGAAATTTTGCTCTTGCGAGAACCACAGCCAAAATTTTGGTTGCCTTGTATTTTATAGTCCTGATACAGTCACTTACAATTGATTATCCAATTTTATAAAAAAAAAATTTCTTTCAATAGTCATCTATTTATTTGCTTTATCAATCTACACAAAATTCTCGTTCTATTATAAAATATTATCAAAGTTTGTTAGGAACGTAACGAAAATTAATGTTAGGTATATAATGTAAGGCACTTGACCTTTATCATTTATCTATATGCTACGTACCATTTAGAGTTGGAAAAACAGGAAAATGATCAATTTAGGGACGAGCCTCATTAACAACTGACATATTTAATGGGCCTAACATAGCGATAATCCTTAATATGCAAATTTTGTCTGTACCGATTAATTTTAATTTAAATGTCATTTTGGAAAAAGCTGTTAAATTTTCGAAAACAAACATCACAATAATACCGAAGCCATAAAACGAAAGCTCTGAAAATTTATATTTGCAGCTATGTAGAGCAAAATCTATTATCTAGAAATAAATTTTCGCCCTAAAACTATTTAGAAAATTTATTATTGTGACTTTTCATTATACTTGGGTATACAAAGTTGTTCGAACAAAATGAACAATTCTATTTGAAAAGCTGGAGCTTTTATAATATACTAGGTCGTACAGTCGTATAATAAATTTTAACATTTCATGAACTTTTTAACATGTTTCATTGCATAATAAAATATGTATCCGAAATAGAGTCGAGTGGAATGAAAAAGTTGTTCATGTGCCCGATATACACAATAATTGAACAATGACATGTATTTATGTATGTAATATGTTAGTATTTGAATTAAATGAACATTTATGTCGTTTTATGTAATTAAAAATGAATTTTCTATTTATAACAATATCGTGATGGTGATGTGGCGGGCATGTGATAGCATCAACCACCTACATACGGTAGCAGCTTTAACATTTTTATGTTAAATCCTAAATGATTTATGTAGCACCAACAAAGAATTATGTTTCGGATTATGTTTCGTATGTTAACGCCTAATATATAGCAATGTGTTCGGATACACCATACAAAAGCTAATAGACAATAACTATAAATATCTCTATTATTTCACCCGAATTTCAATATAAAATTATTCAGTCCAGTATCTTATGTAGACACACGTTAGGTCCTAAATTAATTTAAAATTAAATAATATCACAAATAATATTATACGTGGAGCGATCGAAGTATTACGTTTTCCCTGATCGTTGGAACTCTGCGATGACCGGAAGGTATTTAAACAGAGTCACGAGCGCGTGGAGCTTTTACAACTTTCACCTTATTATGAAAGTTAACATAACGTGAGAAAGCTTGAGTCAACAGAATTAGCAGGCACCCGCGAGAATGTGCGAATTCAACAAGTATTTTACTGTTTTGGATTTTTCTTGATTGGTTAAGCAAATTTAACTTTCTTTCACGTAGTAAAATAAATTACTCATATAGTAAACATAAAAAATTTAACCTCGAGATTAGTGAAGATTTACCATTCGCTATGTCGCCGAAGTCAAAAAAATAATTTAAAAAAATCTCTTTGTGTCTATGTGTGCTCCTGTAGACTAAATGTTGGTGGTTCTCTATAGCAAAAGATCCCAGTGATTTTTGCCCGAAATCGGCTCAACGGAAGTGGCAGCTTTCTTTTAATTTTTTGTAAATACATATCCTGAAAAGTCTATAGCAGTTACGAAAAAACGAATAAACCAAGAATATTGTAAAGTAAATTTTAAAAAAATTTCTCAGGTCTTTTTTTAAATTTTACCGGAAGTAACGAGTGATTGTTTGATAAAGCAAACTTTCTTCATTAAAACTCGGCATGAAGAATGTGAAACTTCTTATAAATAAAAACTAGATTCATTTTTTTTGCCGAAATTGTTGTGTCCATCAAGCTAGCAGGAGCCAAACCAGCTACGGCATAAGTAGCTCGTACATCATTGTGCACTATACAATTCAGCCGGAACCTTATAAATCCAGCACTATATGATTTTGGTAGAAATAATATATAACATAATAATATAATATAATTCCAGCCGGAAAAATACCCTCCACAGCCAAACTATGACACAAGACACAGCATGATGGTTTATGCATCATTGTACACTATATGATTGTTCAGCCGGAACCTTATAATTCTAGCCAAAATTTGATAAAGCTAGCCAGAACTGTATTACAGCCAAACCAGCTGTGACACAAAAAGCACAATATATTGTGCATCATTGTGTACTAAATGTTTTATCAGTCGGAACCTTATAATTCCAGCCGGAACTTTATAATTACAACCGGAACCATACACGTTACAGCCAAAGTAACTAAAGCATAAGAAGCCCAATGTATTATGCATCATTGTGCATTCAGTCGAACATTATAATTCCAGCCAAAACGTAATAAAGCTAGCTGAAACCATACACTCTACAGCCAAACTAACTATGGCTTAAGCAACTCAATGGATTGTGCATCAATGTACACTATATGGGTTTTCATCGGAAACCTTATAAATTCAGTTAAAACCTGATAAAGCCATCCAGAACTATTCTACAGCCAAACCACCTATGTCACAAGTAGCACGATGCATTGTGCATTACATAATTTTTCAGAAGGAACCTTATAAATATAGAACTATATGATTTTTCGGTAGAAACCTTATAATTCCAGCCGGAAGATTACCTTCTACATCCAAACAAACTATGACACAAGAAGCATGATGGATTGTGCGTCATTGTACATTATAAGGTTGTTCAGCCTGAACCTTATAATTCCAGCCAAAACCTAACAAATCCAGCCAGAATCATACTACCGTCAAACCAACTATGGCACAAGAAAAAAGAAACTCGCAAAAAAAAGAGCGTGCGTCATTGTGCACTAAATGTTTTATCAGTCGAAACATTATAATTCCAGCCGAAACCTAACAAAGCCACCTGGAACCATACACACTACAGCCAAGCTAACTATGGCATAACCAGCCTA
Source organism: Nephrotoma guestfalica (assembly GCA_963691935.1). Classification (NCBI taxonomy): domain Eukaryota; kingdom Metazoa; phylum Arthropoda; class Insecta; order Diptera; family Tipulidae; genus Nephrotoma; species Nephrotoma guestfalica. The sequence continues at coordinate 28,036,125 of OY829915.1, forward strand.
ATGGATTATGCATCACTGTTCACAATATGGTTTTTCAGCCGGAACCGTATAAGTCCAGACAAAACCTGATAAAGCCAGCCAGAACCATTATACATCCAAACCAACTAAGGCACAAGTAACACGATGCATCACATCATTGTGCACTATATAATTTGTCAGTCGGAACTTTATAAATCCAGCGCTATATGATTTTTCAGTATAAACCTTATAATTCCAGCTGGAACCATAGCTTCTGCAGCCAAACCAAGAAGCACGATGGATTGTGCATCATTGTGCACTGTATGATTTTTCAGCCGAAGCCTTATAATTGCATCCAAAACCTGATAAATCCAGTCAGAACCATAGTACAGCCACACCAACTATTTCACAAGAAAAAAAAGAAGTTTGTAAAAAAAGAATGCATCATTGTGCACTAAATGTTTTATCAGCCGGAACCTCATAATTCCAGCCGGAACCATATTATTTATAGCTAAACTAACTATGGCATAAGAAGCATAATATATTGTGCATCATTGTGCATTATGTGGCTTTTCAGCCTAAACATTATAATTCCAGCTGAAACCTAATAAAGCCAGCTGGAACCATACACTTTACAGCGAAACCAACTATTACATAAGCAGCCCAATAGATTTGCATCATTGTGTACTATATGGTTTTTCAGCCGAAACCTTATAAGTCTAGCCAAAACCTGATAAAGCCAGCTAGAAGAATTATGCAGCAAGACCAACTAAGACACAAGTAACACGATGCATCACATCATTGTGCACTATATAATTTTTCAGTCGGAACCTTATAATTCGGAGCCATAGCCTCCGCAGCCAAACTAACTATGACACAAGAAGTACGATGGATTGTACATCATTGTGCACTATATAATTTTTCATCCTGAACCTTATAATTTCAGCCAAAACCTGATAAAAGCCAGCCAGAACCATACTACAGCCAAACCAACTATGGTAAACCTAAAAAACACAATGCTTTGTGCATTAATAGATTTTACAACCGGAACCTTATAATTTCAGCTGGAACCATACCCGTTACAGCCAAGCTAACTATGGCTTATGCAACCTAATGGATTGTACATTATGCACTATATGATTTTTCATCCGAAGCCTTATGATTCCAAAACCTGATAAAGCCATACAGTACCATTTTACAGCAAAACCAACTACGATGCATTGTGCAGTATATAATTTTGCAGTAGGAACCGTTTAAAACCAGCACTATATGATTTTTTGGTAGAAACCTTATAATTCCAGCCAGAACCATAGCATCAGCAGACAAACTAACTATGGCACTAGAAGCACAAAAGGTTGTTATTATTTTCTTGCCGGAACCTTATATTTCCAGGCGAGAACCTAATGAAGTCAGTTTGAACTTTATAAATCCAGCCGGAACCAAACCAATTATGGCACAAGTACCACAATGCATCATTGTGTACTACCTGATTTTTCAGCCGGAACCATATAATGCTATCCAGAACCATACAAATCTAGCCGAAATAAAATGTTGACAAAAATAATTCTGGTGCTTGCACAATGGTCACAGTGCAATTTGGATGATTTTGGACGAAGCCAATTACAACCAGCAAGGCCAGTCGGAACCAAATTGGTGTGAACCATTCGGAATAAAGAACAATAAGCAAGTTTGATGATCATTGTGAACAAGCTAAAATTTCAACTGGAATTATTTCCAGTTATCCTGATTCGCTAGAAGTGTTAATTAATTAAAAAGTTTCTAACAAAAAAAAAAATAACTAAAATCGTTTATTTCGCGGAAATAACATTTTATTTTCTAATAATTTATTGATTTTATTTTATATTTCATCGTTTACAGTAGAAATTTTATTTGCAGATAAATCGTTTTTGTCTGGTTTGGGTTCTTATGAATAGAACAACATGTAGGCATCCATTTTTCGTGAAGTGTTGGTGTTGGTCTCGGTTTTTTGTAAATCGCCGTAAGTTTTCCATATGTTTCTAAATGCATTTGCATTTCTAACGGCTCCATTTTTTAAAGCTTCCATTTTGAGGTTGCAATATGGAAGTTTTGTTTCTATGTTTTTCATTACCAACACGCTTTGTGGGTTACGGAATTATAAGGTTACGGCTGAAAAATTATATAGTGAACAATGATGCACAATATCTTGGGCGTCTTGTACCATAGTTGGTTTGGCTGTAGTATGGTTCTAGCTGACTTTATCAGGTTTTGACTGGAGTTATAAGGTTTGAACTGAAAATCATATAGTGAACAATGATTCACACTCCATTGTGTTTCTTGTGGCATAGTTAGTTTGGCTGTAGAGAGTATGGTTCTAGCTAGCTTTATTAGGTTTCGGCTGGAATTATAATGTTCGAATGACAAAACATATAATGCACAATGATGCACCTCTTATGCCATAGTTACTTTGGCTGTAACGGGTATAGTTCCGGCTGGAATTATAAGGTTCCGGCTGTTAAAACATTTTGTGCACAATGATGCACAATATATTGTGGTTCTTGTGCCATAGTTGGTTTGGCTGTAGTATGATTCTGTTTGGTTTTATCAGGTTTTGGCTGGAACTATAAGGTTCCAGCGGAAAAATTATATAAATCACAATGAAGTACAATCCTTTGTGCTACTTGTCCCTTAGTTAGTTTGGCTGTAGTTCCTGCTTAAATTATAAGGTTTCTACCGAAAATCATATATTGATGGATTTATAAGGTTCCAGCTGAAAAATTATATAATGCACAATGATGCACACTGCGTCGGACTACTTGTGTCATAGTTGGTTTGGCTTTAGTATGGTTCTGGCTGGCTTTATCAGGTTTTGGGGAATAAGAAAGTTCCGGCTGAAAAATTATGTAATTAGTTTGGCTTAGAGGGTGTAGTTCCGGTTGAAATTATAAGGTTTCTACCGAAATATCGTAATGTGCTGAATTTATAAGGTTCCCGCTCAAAAATTATATAAAGCATAATGATGCACCTTGCTACTTGTCCCATAGTTGATTTGGTTCCGGCTGGCGTGACGGATACCTAAAATCTCCTATGTCGAGTGCAGATTAATTCGATAAACGTCTTACTAAAACAAATGTCACTATTTTCTCACAAATACGATTAGGACGTTATTTGGCACTGTCTTTGTTCGAAATTAAATAAATACCATTAGACTGGATAAAATAAAAAGAAAGGATTTTTATCTTATTAGTTTTGGATTTGTTCGTGTATCAAGACTTTGTAAGTCTTTAAGTTTTAGTTTGTTATCCCCTATTTTCATGATACGATTAAGAGGTTTTATAGTGTTGGCTTTAATTAAATTACATTGTATCAAACTACATGAAACTGTAATTTATCCGACCGTCGTAAATGGTTAAGTAGTTTTTACGTTTTATTGTGTTTTATGCCCGAAATATATTTATAGCCGATATGCTAATGGATAAGGATGTGGCAAATGACTAAACATATTTTTTTGTTTAATTAAATTCAATTCTCTTCTAATACATTTGAATATTGAAATTCAATTAAGCTCATCCAAAAAAGGAACAGAAAGCCTTTTTTACCCAAAATGGAGATAACAATAATAGGAAAATTTCTAATAAGAATTTTACCTAACTATAGGGTCAATATACAGATAATGTAGTCATTCTATTTTTATCAATCAAATGGACCAACAACAATTTGCTTTCCACATATTTGCCTGTTCTTGGTAGCATCGTATAAGAAATTGGAAAACCCATTTTTCAAGTTTTTGGGAATTTATTAAATTGTATGTAAGGCATATAAAGTGTAAAGACCCCGAACACCATGAAATGGGTACAGTAAAATAAAATTAAACAATGATATATTTAGCTCTGCGTAGGCAAATGCTTTACCTATATAACACACACACACACACACAATAGGCAGTGCTAACAACAATTCGACTAACATAATAGGAATTAAAATCAAATTTTATTTGTAGCATTAAAATTGGTGACCTAAGACAAAATTTCTAGAATTCTGAAATTTAGTTTTGCTAGATGAACCACAGCCTTATCTTATATAATATGAGTTTTGGAACTCAGTAATTGATAATCTAATTCTGGATCTACAATTTGGCAATGATGATCTCGGTCGTCTTGTTCGGCTAAATAAAAATTTGCATATCATTAAGTTTGGAAAATCGTAAATTTTGAATGAAACTCCAACATCGGGCCATACAAAACTCTTTGTACTCGGTTATGCTTAAATTTAATATAAACTAGTAGTAGTAAAACTAGTGAATTTCGCAAAGCTGATGGAACCCGAATTTTTTTGGTTGTTGTCTTAGGTAAGTGTGGTCATCCCGAAATGTAATATTCAAAATTATGTAATTATCTAATTATCTAAACAAAAAACTTTATCTTTATATCCTTTTATAGCCACCAAGCGGCGAATATAGCCAGATCGGCCAATGCACTAGCTAAGTTTCCACTATGTGGAAACTACGCTATGTCCATATCAGGTGGAAACAACCTATTTTTTTATTTGCTTGTTTACCCGAAATATAGTTAAATAAACAATTTAAATAACAGGTTATTTCCATCTGATATGGACTTATGGTAGGTTCCACATCTTAACAATTACATTGTCTATATATGCCTCTTGGTGGCTATATCTCTAGGTAATTCAGTATGCAATTTAATGTGGGTCTCCATAGTAACTACAGAAAAAATTGCTCTTCGGGTAAATAAACCAATTACAAAATAGGTTGTTTCCACCTGATATTTTACCAGAACTTGCTCAAAAACGTTTATTTGAGAAAATTGTGAGTAACGATCTTTAAGTTATGAGTGCAATTCGAAGTGACCATCCTTACAGTAGAACCTTGACCATCTCTACTACGGTCACACACAGGACACGAGCCGTCCTAAAAGTCCTTGTTCAGACAAGTATTCTTCACAACCGCCCGAAACCATTGCACCGACTTAACAGTCACCCAAATACCCAAGTAAAACAAAGAAGAATTATTTTGGTAAATTTAATGTTCCATGAATAAGCAAATTGTGAAGTTACTGCCCTCAGTTTACGTTGGCGGTTGCGACATTATCACTCCATAGGATTGCTAGTTTCGATATCTTGCGATGGAGTTTATTCTAGTTTTCTTATACAATTCTGATTATGACCACTTGCTAGAGAACTAGTTAATTCCTTTAATCTACGGCATTTTAAAGAAACCTGATGGAGTTATACCGGGAGAGGAGAAATAGTCGGAGAGTGACTGATGATGGGCTAATGGCGGTTTGGTATGACATAAAATTATCAGCCAGGCCGTAATTGGGAGGGCACAAATCATGGAGAAAGGGTCCATTATGATCAAAACGCGTCTTTATAGTTTAATCCGAGCGGAAAATATTCAAGGGGTGTTTGGTAGTAATTATCGGGAGGGGGGTCCTATACCCCAAATATATATATAATTTCAATTATTGATTTCAGTGAAAATGGTTTAACAGTCGCACATAATTGTGCAAAATTGTCAAAATTGCAGGTACACCTACCTTGGCTAAAAATGGCGTTCTTTTATTATTATTTTTTTTAAATATTTATGGCTCTTGTTTTTCGACTCGAATCCGTATACTTTGAAACTGTTTAGGATTGAGTTAACACTCGACTCTTGAAATTTTGTGGATTGAGTCGAGTTAACGCGAAGTTGACTCGATCCCGTATATATTGAAATTTCAATCCAGATTCAACTCTTAACATATACGGGGTATAGATAAAGTACTTAAACTCTTGAAATAAGGTTATAAACAATTTATCTTTCAAAATCAGGTTCGCAAGAACAAACTTAAACCCTATGCGTCTAGGTTCGAGGACCCAGGGAGTTTGGTATATAAATAGCCAAATAGGGCAAATGGCAGCATTTACGGAAACTAAACCCATCTACCAGAGAAGAAAATTATGTTAGGTAGGTGAAAGCTACCGAACGGATGCCTACCAGCAAAAGTCTAAACTAATGGTCATATCGCTAGAAGAATGCTAACTATAAGTGTTAAGTACAAATACCGTCTACAAAAAGTACTGAAGTCAATTAGGAAATATAAAATAAACGCAAGTAAACGGCGACGTAAAGCTTCACGAATAGAATAATCAGACTACCTAGTAGTAGCAGTGCAATCGTAGATAACCAGAGGCGGATCAAAACCTGGATCTCTACAGGCCGTCTGTAAAAGCTATATGCGAAACACCAGAGGAACCTAAGCCAACCGGGAATCGGAGAAGGAGGTATTTCATTTTTAAATTACCTAAAACATTAACCTTAGAATCGTGTATGGAAGCTGTACCCATAGACTACTTGTTCCACAGCACCATATTTCCTGGATATTTTTCGATGTACGCTATTCCTTCACTATAGCTTTGTTGTCGAAATGAATTCCGATATATACGTGTTAGGGCAGAGGCATTCACCTGTATTTATGCAACTTATTATTTATTTGGCCAATATACATCTATGATGGGGAAAATGTGATTGAACTGATCGGTGGGCGAGATCTGACTACAGCTGCTTTGTTATCGGTTGATGTAGCCAATTCTAAAGATTACGATTCTGATAACGACGATGATAGAAATTATGACCCGGATTCTGACGATTATGGTTTGGATCACCCATATGCAAATGATAAACCACTTCAAGACATTCATTTTGTAGTATTTAAACAGAATATAAAAATATTGATGTTTAGTGCACAAGCAGCAATCAAGGCAAGTCGTGGCCAGAAATATACGGGTCAAGGCAAAAACGACAAAACCATTTGGTGGTCGATGCCTTCTGCGGCGGAGAAATAGAGAACTAAAGAATTGAAAAGGAAGAGATTCCTGTAGCACTGAAACAGTCACTGAAAAGCATGACACCTTCAAGCGTCTTTTCCCAACCGCCATTGTTGAATGCATTGTTTTGGAAACCAGTAGAAAAGCCAAAAGGACCAATAGTAAGCCAATATTGAGACCTTGGCGACTTTACGTTGGCACAGAGGAATCAAATTTAGTGGCAGCTATTTCCAGAAATATAGGTGCAGCCTTTGTCAATACATACCATCCAAGCCCAGGTAAGTATTGGATTAAAATATTTTGGCTTATAGATGCGAACACAAATTATCCTGTATCAGCAGAACTTTATTTGGGTCCCAACCAAACGATGAAAGATCCACTGGAATTGAATTTGACATGCCGTAGTAATGCGCCTTGCCCAACTTGCGTGGGCCCGCAATACGACACTAGTTGGTACAATTAGATTAAATAAACGCGAAATACCCTGACTGTTCGTATCGGTCGGAGAAGCTAAGAAAAGAGGTCCGTTTGCTTCCGTTTTCTGCTTCTCGGATGAGGAGTCGCTTGTGAGACCCAAAAAATGTACTTCTAATGTTCACTGTAAATGCAATCGGGGAGATAAATGGAGGAAGAAAAAAATGAATGAACACAAAGGCGGCGTCGACACACTCGATAAAATGGTGCGCCACGCTTGACGTGGCTCGACTAATTGTTCCAGCTATGTCATTCGACTTGGAACAAAACAAAATTCGAGAAAATAAATTTTTTTCTAAAATAATTGGAACTTGATGGGCTACAAATTTAAGTCCGTTCCTAAGCGACCGACCTACAAATGCAGGTAACTGATCAATGAAATGTTCATTAAAATTTTACTCACATATCTCTCTCCACCAGTGCATATAGATAATCTTACGCGCAGATGTGAGCAAAGTAAAAAATTCCGGACGATGGTTAGAGACACGAAAACAACTACCGTTTGTGATTTATACCTCAGGCCAACGTGTGCCAAACACTATGCTTGAATTTGCAAACCGTGTTTCATGCGAAAGTTCTAGGAGCCTAATTCCGACGAATAATTTTCTGATGAGGATGATGCTCAAACCCCGGAGTCCAAACAACGACAGGCTCATCAATACATTACTGGGGAATTGAGTTTCCCGAAAATGGGATAAAGCTGGTAGAAGGGTACACGATTCTAAGGTTTTAAGAAATAAATATCTAAAATGCTAGTGCTATCAATCGCAATAAAATTATGATCAGCTGAGAATGATTTAGTTTGATTAAACATTTCAATACATACGAGTATTTATTATTAACATAAACCTGGCTATAGCTGCCGATGTCCAAAAACTTTCTCTTGCAGCAGGTTAATCTTAGTTTCCTAAACTAAGAATGAATTAGTCTTTATACAATTACCGATATTAGACACACGTTCCTTACTGATCGCTATTAAATCCGTTTTCTACTCTTACTACTACTAAGAGTTACAGAACATAACAATTTATTTTTAAGCATTCTCAGTTGTGGTATGATATCAGCTGGCATCCCTTTATTCGTAAAATAGTATGTTGTTATCTGATGGTTTAACGCGCTACATGTACAAATCTAGAAGGAACCTGCTAATTGATATGTGGATTGGCGGTTCGTTTACCTGCACATTATTCAAATTATTTACGACAATTAAATAATTCTAAACCTATTTAACACGTTTTAAAGTAAAATCTACCAATAAATACTACAACGTTCATAATCTACCGGCACTTTCTGACATTTCAAGTGACTGAGTGCCGTGCACAAAAAATGTTAATTCTAATCCAGTATACGACAAATTGGTTAAATTACAAAAACTCATTACATGGGCCCTACAGGTCATATCGAAACATGACTTACTGATTTGAGTTCACAAAGATAATTATTAAATACTCATAGGTAACTAAAACTGCCTTAATAACTTTTAGGTTTCACTATGTATGTGAAGTTGGCCCAAAATACAACCCAGAAAAATACTATGGCAACTCTAAAATATACGAATTATATCTATAAGTTAGTGTCAGGCCAGAAAATATTCCACGAGACGCAATTTACCCCAAAAAATATCTATCTCTACAGAAAAATCCGCATATTTATACTGTCAGCCCAAAAATAAAACTGTCGCTATACTACAAAAATGTCATTTTTGGGGGAATCGGAGGTCTGGAACTCTCTCTCAACTTTGAGATGCTTTTCTATTAACACACATGGTCAAACATGGCCGTTTCATACATCCCACAGTCAAAATCATTGAATAGCAAATGGCTTGTAAAGGGTGATCCAATAGGAGGCACTTTTTCCAATTAGGATTCTCATTGGAATTCATGCGTCACAACTGTCATGTTCATATGACATTTGTGTTCAGTATTCATTGACATTTCACCATGAATAGTCTTACGCGAGAACAAAGTTTACAAATTGTGGAAATTTATTTCAAAAATCAGTGTTCAGTGAAAAATTGTTTTCGTGCTCTTCGAACATTTTATGGTGTTCATAATCGTTCAACTGAACATATTCGCGAAACAATTAATAAATTTCGAACCACTTTTTCATTATTGATTATTCATCAACCGACTAGCGTACAAGTCGATATTTTGTGAATATTGCTGATGTAGCTGAAAGTGTACGTGAAGACCGCAATCAACCAATTCGTCGCCGTTCTCAAACTCTGGGTCTCTCGTATGGCACATTGTGGCGTATTTTGAAGAGAGATCTTGGTTTGAAGGCATACAAAATACAGCTTGTTCAACAATTGAAGCCGGTGGACCTTCCTTTGCGTCATCGATTTGGTTTATGTGCGTTGGAACAGATCCGAATTGATCCGTTTTTTTTTATCGAAAAATTGTGTTCAGCGATGAAGCTCATTTTTGGCTGAATGGATACGTCAACAAACAAAATTGTCGTATTTGGGCTGATGAACAGCCAGAAGAGATTCAAGAGATTCCAATGCATTCTGAAAAATGCACTGTTTGGTGCGGTTTATGGGCAGGTGGCATCATCGGATCGTATTTCTTTACAAATGCGGAAGAACAGCGTGTAAACGCCAATGGCGCAAGCTACAGAACAATGATCAATGAATTTTTATTGTCAACAATTCAAGATATTGGTGTAGCTGACTTGTGATTTCAACAGAATGGTACAACATGCCACACAGCAAACCATCGATTTATTGAAAGAAAATTTTAATGGGAACATCATATCAAGAAACGGACCCGTGAATTGAACAGTAGCGGACAACATTTAAAAGAAATTATTTTCAAACATTAAATGTCATAAACCGAACTTACGTCACAAATACAATTTTTGATTATTAAATTGATTTGAATGCGTTTTATTTCAAACTAACTTCAGGAAGCTCTTATTGGATCACCCTTTATATGGATCCTTATCCCGGATGATAATGGCCTTATCAAGCAAATAACATATTCCGTTATATCTTTGAACCTCTGTGAACAGAGATATATATACATGGTCAAACATGGCCGTTTTCATACATCACACAGTCAAAATCATTGGATAGCAAATGGTTTGTATATGAGACTTATCCCCATCGTATGGTAATGGCCTTGCGGATGTGTTTTACTGCTAGTCTTATTAAGCATATGCGACATTTGTGATATCTATAGGCCTGTGTGGGCTGAGATACATTTGTCGAAACATGAAGTTTTTTTTTATTTTGGAGTTTATTATAGCAATATGGAATTTTTATTGGTCTACCACAAACGTGGTTTGAAAATTAGAAAATCAAACTTTATGAGATCCGAGATAAAATTTTATATATATTTTTTCGGGATGGATGTTAATTTTCTATTATTTTATATTATTTTTCGGGCTGAAAGCCTTCTTTTAATTAAGCGAGGACGCAAACATTTCCCGCCATTTGACAAAAACTTTAAAAAATTTAGTACCACCAAACCAACAATTTACCACATTTTGCTATCAATATCGCACTAATAAAAAATACATTTTTATCTCATTACAGATTGCAACCAAACACACAAATTATATTTTATGTCACACGATTTGATTCAACCATAATTCTAAATTTGAACAAATCCAGAAAATCTAAGCAATAAAATTAAAACCGCAAATCTTCGTTAGCGGTACTGCCATAATCAGACAAAAACTCAAAATCACATTAAAAATCCATTAAATTGAGAGAATCTCACTGTTGATGTTGTGAATATAATTTAACTTGGAGGTGGCAAATTTTTGTTTCTTGCAAATGATCATACGACCTCAGTATGTCACACGTAAGTATTATTTTGTATTAGCAACCTTAGTAGTCGGTAAGATTTTGACATTAGGCGATTGGTTTTATTTAACAAAAAAAAAACAAACAAAACATTTCGTTTAGTGGTGCCCGTGGTGGTTGTGGGTTATAAATTTTTATTTTTTAATTTATAAATTTTAATTTTTATATTTTTTTGAAAATTATTTGGTTTACCCGAAGAAAATAGAAAAAGGTATGTGCCAAACATGGATTTAATTGAATTCCAGATAAAATTTATGTGTATTGATTTTTCCTTATATCAACGAAAGAAAATTTAATTTTCTTGACAGCTTCAAATATAAATTAACCGTGGATTATTACCTCTACACATGGTCATATTAATATTAATTATTTAACGTGAAATATAATAAAATCGCCTGGCCGAGATTAATGATAATGAATCACGCATTCTTTTATGGTGCTGTTTACCTGGGTGTTTACACATCAATCTTTATTATTAAATATGTAAACAGTGGTAACAAGATAAATGAATTAGCTGTCTACACCATTAAGCATCGTCTTAGCGCTTTAACCGTTGGATAAAACGGAACTTTAAAAAGTACACGTTCATCATATGATAATGATTAAGCGTTTTTATTCAAAGTATTGTGTGGGTCTACGAGTATTTTGGAATATTCGACGTCATGACGTCGATAATTGCATAGACAATTGCTTTTGGCGTCGACAATGTAGACAATTGGCGTAGAATATGTCAAGAATGTAGAAAATTGGTAGATAATTGTAGAATATTATATTGTTTTATGTTTTTACTTGTAAATAGATTAACTATCTATAAGACACGCATCCTTATTGGACAGTTAAAATTTAATTTATTGAGTTTTGTATACAGGTGGCATATGGAGAACATGGAAACTATTACCATAAACGAATTTAACATAATTTATACATATATTATAAATTATGTTAAATTGCCTTTCGTTAAAAGAAGCACATTAGAAAGAGAATGTTTTTTAAATTCGGATATAATTTAAAATTAGAATGAACTGCCTCCTCTATGAACTTTGTACATACAAATTATTAAAAACCCCCTTTCATTTATTGAATACTTTATTCGATTAGATCGAATGGTATTGATTGTGGACGGAAATTTTCAACGGAGTGGCTTCTAAATCGCCACTTTAAAAGCCAATGCAACAATAAACCGAAGCAGTACGCATGCAACAATTTGCATAACGAGAAATTGCATTCGGCCAAAAAAATAAAGCGTCCAACAATCGCGTCTACGCTAGAATTAGAACCAGGCGATAAGAAATCAAAATCGGCAAAAGAGAAACCAAAGGAAGGGCAATTTAGTTGTGCTACATGTAATAAATCGTTCTATCGGCAGGAAAATTTGGATCGACTTACAATAAATTTAAAAACAACATTTCTGTAATTGCAAGTGACCGAACTTAACTTAATATTTCGCTGGCACATACATTTCCCAGTGATGGAAACCCCTTCGTTCACCTTAGTCACTTCTTTCATATAGAATACGATTTGTTTGCACGCGGGCGATGTGGAAAAGCTAATGGGATTCGGTAACTCAAAAAATGTATCAACATATCGAACGATTACGGTTAATTTTCCGCCCTTTGTAACATTTAATTTATTTTTCTTCATCCATCGTATATAAAATTAGAGCAATTTGTATCCACCGCCATTAAATGAAAATCCACTATAACATTCGATGAGCTAAGAACACATTCTGGTTTACAGATTTCTATGGTCACCTCCTTTAGATCTTCGTTTTTCATAATCGATTTATTTAACCGTATCCCACAATACTAATGTTACATCTATTCGGCAGCAGGATTCCATTGTCTTTTAAATGCCGTTTTCGTGTATAAATTACGCTGGCGAGCATCCCGTCGAACAGTAAAAAATATCCCATCCATCCGACACAGGAGGACTGATATCGTCTTATCTTTTAGTTCTTCTGGATTACAACCAGAAGAACTAAAAGATAAGACGATATCAGTTAATTTAGTTACACCAAATGACAACGCGTTTGACAAATTATTCGATTCTCTGAATCCAGTGATTGACGTAAACGGCCAGATGCGCGTAAATGGTCGACTACAAAATTCAGATCTACCAGTTGCCGCACAGAGACCTCTAATATTAACCAGGAACAACTTAGTCACTTTACGGATCATAGAGGATTTGCAAAAGGTTGCATGGGGGCACCCAATTCACTATAGCCTATCTGAGGAACAAATATTGGATTATAGATGGGAAAAGGGCTGTACGCAAGGTAATTCAGTAATTCATTAAACGCTTCCGTCACAAACAACACAAGGCAGAGCGACTTATGACTACCCGCAGCCAGGATTCAGCCACCAACTAAGGACAACTGGAGGAAGGGCCTACAAGGTATATAAAGGCTGCATAGCATTATTTATACGCATAATGACAATAGCAATACACATTGAGATAGTGAGTTCACAAACAACCCAGGCTTTCATTGCAGCATACAAACGGTTCATTTCAAGAAGAGCATTGTGCACAAACATTTACTCCGACAACGGAACTAACTTCGTAAGGGCTGATACGGTATTAAAAAAGAACTACGATAACCAATTGGCATTCATTCCACCTCACACTCCTCACTTAGAAGGCATTTGGGAGGCAGGTGTTAAATCAATCAACTTTCATCTCAAGAGAATAATAGGGGAGTAAACACGGACCGTGGAGTAATTATATACTGTCACGGCCCAAATTGAGGCATGTCTCAATTCTCGACCGTTGACACCACTGAACAACAATCCTGATGATTTAACGGAGTTACCACTAGGGCACTGCCTAATTGGAGATTCTCTTAAGACACGACCTTACGGAGATATTGAGTTATTAGTTCTAAAGGTAAAGTGGCATTTGGTTGAGCAAATGGTAAGAAGCTATTGGAAACTTTAGTCATCTGAATATATTCATCTACTTTAAACCCGAACTAAATGGAAAACAAGGCTGCTGAACTTGTTAATCAACGACTTAGTACTGTTGAAAGACGAACAATTACCCGCCACATGCTGGAAGTTGGGACGAGTACTAGACACCTTTACAGGAAAGGGTGGATTGGTTCGAGTAGCAACCATAAAATGTGCCGACGCAGTGTACAAGAGACGCATCGTGAAATTGTGCAAATTACCCGTTGAGAATGGAACTGTAAGAACACTACTAACCAGTGCACCTAATTCCGATCCAATCGAAACCATCCACCAGCATGCAGAGTACAACCGCGCGCGCGAGCAGAAAATCCTGATAGGAAAACTTCAACAGTTTTGCCGATATTCGCCGCCTGTTGCATCCTGGGCCTAGTTTAAGCCAATATTACTCTGTTCACTCATTCAGCGGTAATATATTTCGAAGGGTTAGGCAGGCTTGAAATAACAGCAATAAAATGGAAATTAATAATCCATTATAATTTAAATACCATTTGGAGTGAGTTAAACAACTTCAAAATTGCCAACCCCATCGTTAAATAACTTTCATGGCAGTATACCAACTTAATGTCGGACAATAAATTGCTATTTGAAGGGAGCAAAGAGCGAAGAGTTAAACGTGGTTTTGAAGATACGGTGGGATTGGTCTTAGGAGATAAGTTTGGCGTTCTCAGCCAGCGCGAGGCTGAAGAGTACGAATCACAATTTTATAAAATCAACAACAACGGAAACCATCTCTTAGCGCTCATTAAAAACCAAATGACCGTAATTGATAACAACATCAAATTGGTGAAACATAATTCCGAGCTCACGGCTACAGCAATAAATAATTCGATGAGAGAATGCCGAATACGAGCAGAATTGCTAAGCATACTCAAAATGACGCTAATATTGAAACGGCTCGAGGATACATAACAAAGCCTAATTAATCGACGTAGTTGACCAGGCTAATCAAAAATATTTGCACTCATCCAAGTCAATTAGAAGAAGAATTACAACTACGTTCCAGGACACAATATTCACGATCTTCAGTATCTATACCAAAGCATGATTATACGGGGGCGGGTGACTTAAAACAACATAATAATAGAGGTCACCCTTCCAATGTCGTTCGCATGGGACTACACATTGTTGGCCGTTATCCCCGTCCCGAACATTAACCACAGCAGTTCATTTCTATGCGAAGTCTCACAAATCATTCGCTCTACTAGCACTCCGAGCCAATGTGAGATTTCCATTTTACAATCCGCCAATCATTGGATCAAGTTCCACACTCCGAACAAGTGGATATATGTATTACCCAATGAAACAACAGCCGACTTCATATGTGGCGATAAGGTGCGAGGCTACAATCTTCAAGGTTCTGGTTTTCCCACATAGATGCGAGGTTCAAAGAATTGCCATAAGACCAATGCACTACAACATTAGCAATCCTGTTCACAAGGTAACCAACATTATACAGGGCGCTAAAAATATAAGAAAATTTACTACTTATATCGAAAACAGAACAAAAGACCGAAGGTCTTTTAACAACTGTAAACACGACCAACTGGAGGATTAACTAGGAACTCTCAAGAGTAACGAATGATGATGGTATTCACCATTTTTATCGCTATATCATGATTCATGTACTATTCTGGGACGCATTGATATTTGGAATAATATTAATGATAAGGCGTTTACGCAGAAGAACGGTTGACAACCACCAACCACAAGGGTTGTACAAGGCTTTGTATATAAACAAAAAAAATCGAATAAATTAAACTGGAACAAAATTAAAAAGACAACCTTGCTTGTTCTCTTCTTTAATTGAAAGTACGACGTTTGATTTAACTGAAAAGTAGGCAAAGCTCTCACCAGAGGTAAGCGCTTTTCCCATTAAATAAAACTGAATGGTTTTTAATTGGTTAAGAAAAATTCTGATTCCAATCTGTGGTTGGAATTATGCACATAATTTAGACAGTTGGATTAGATTATTCACTGACTAAGGATTAATCTACTTAGACCTTCCTAATAATATTAGCAAGATGCATGACTCACGCTGAAATAACATTTAATTCATTTTATTTTTCCACGTCATACTTAACTGCGTCGTGATCAATAAAATATTTTCATACTTTGACTAAGGATTGACCTAAAAATAACATCATGCATGATCCGTCCAAGAATAAGATTTAGGAAATCGAAGTGTTAGTCGCACTTAAGCTAATTAATATACTTTCAATGTGCGGTTTTGCTCGACATATTTAACCCCGTTCTGAATGATTAATAGAATTTTTTAGTTTAACTTTTTTGTTGGCAAATTCTTACTAATTAAATTTTTGGAAACAAGATTCTTCCCTTGTCAAGTTCCGCTTGTTACCAATAAAAAAAGGTTTTAGGAAATTTTTCATCACCGTTCTGTCTTAGCTGAAACGCGCAATCATTTGAAGTTGTATTAATTTATCATCATTGCTGAACGATAAGCCAAACTGGCACAGGTAGCTTTCCGTTCGACTAACCGTATACAACCGTATCTTACTGTAATGTACAATGAATAATTAGTTTCCAATCCGCGTCTCAAACAATTTTAAAGAAAAAAACATTCCAACAAAATGTTAATCTATTTTCTACCCATTCTCTTCCAAGTAAGATCGATAAGGTTTCCGTAATACCAAGTTTAAATTTGTTTTCACACGAGACAGGTAGTCAATATTCATTAATTAGCTTCAATGATATACTTAATCGGATGTGGAAATCAATTTGATAATTTGATTGAATGCTTTTCAATTTTCCCTTTTTGCGTGCGTTACATGATAATATTATATACGAAAAGTTAATGAATTGGAAATAATTGTGTACGCATATCTAAGGAATAGGCTCAGTGATCCGAAATGACAGTAGCTTTGTATGAGAAATACCCAACAAAATGAAATCAATTCATGTTCAACATAAAATCGAAAATTTGACAAATCCTGTGCACAATCAAATTAATTTTCTATTCCACATCAATTCGAATTTATAATAAATGTTCGTCAAAAATATTAAATGTCACCCTCTACCAATATGTACATTTCCATATATCTATATACCTACTTACTCCTCATAATATACCAAATCTATTAAAATTCTATTATTATGAATTTTCAATTTATCCTCTCAAAGTTCGTACATTGCAAAATGTAAAGAATCAATAAAGACGAACATTCTACATAAAAAGAAGCGACTCACGATTTTTCCTCAAGCATCTTATCGGTGGATGTACCATAATGTACAGGTGTGACTCGTTTAACGCGTTTATTTTCTGTCCGCGCTTTAAAAAGCACTTTCAATAAGCTTGTATTCAGTTGACGACAACTGGTGCTTTGTAGGATCAAATTATTAAAATTCTGATAAAATTCTGATCTCATTTTTCTCGACGTTTTAAAGGTCTCTGATCCCAAATTTGAAAAAATTGTCCGTTCGTTTGGATGGTTTGGACCAATGATATTTCAAGAGGGTAGGGTACCTTTCGTAGGAAATCACCGAAAAAACCGTAATTTTCACCGATCAAACCGTAATTTTGACTTTAAGAATGCCACAAAATTAGTGCAAGCACATTTGTGTTTTAAATGTCTAGAATAAAGTCACAAGCCATCTCTTGGCCTTAAATCCAAGACCCACGTCGATACTAGTAGGTGTTGTTTGTCCATATAGTAAACACTTTGTGGAAATGGGAACTCAATTAATGATCAGCATAATTTTCAGAGTCTTGCTTTTTGAAAGTGAATGTTCTCGATTTTGCAGCCTTTTTGTGTAAAACTTCCAGGTTGGTGCAAATTTATGAAAATCAAAACAGTCCAACAAAGAAACGACATACTTGGTATAGAGTCTTCTTATCTTAAACTACCTTAATTTTATCAGACACTGTAATGGCGAATACGAAAGATAATTTGTGGATTTATGTTATAGATTCCTAATAAATTCCATATCAATTCTCACGATTAAAAAATCGGCAAACGAAAACTTTGGTTTTTAAAAACCAAGAAAGCTAACTACAAGCAAATTTGCAAAAATCCCATAAAACTTTTGTTTTTTAAAGTAGGCAAAAGACCGTACGATGCTTATATTGCATCCAAAATAAAGCGGAAAATAATGTGCGCAAAGTGCACATCGCTTTACGAGACATCATTTGGCCTCGATAAAAGTTATTTATGACAATAAATAACGGAAAAATATGTCATTAAATGAAGGAATAAAAATGCAGCATTATCTGCGAGTTAAGGAAACATTCAACCTGGCACACGGAAAATGTTTTGCAAAAAAAACTTGCAAAGCTGTTCCATTAAGAATGCGCTGCTCTAACTAGAAAGATCAACAATTAGAAACCCTGAGAGAAACAGTTTCTGAAACCCCGACAGAAACAATTTCTCCAAAAATATCTTTTAAGGCTTCCTTTCTTTGGACAGCTACCATCCGCTTTGCGAATTTTTTCGTCTGCGTTGTTTGAGTCCTGACTTCGCATCCATATATCATAGAATGCTTAACCGACCTCAGAAGTCTTCGTGCTTCTTGGATTGGACTCTAATAAAATTTGCTTTGTTTCTATCCTCAAACCCAAATAATCAATGTAGTTGTTTGTTTCGGTGAGGGACGACAACCCATGGTGTTTCATCAATTTCCGCACTCTTCAATTCACAATTTTTTTTAAGGAGACTCAGTGTTCTTCGTCACACAGCACGGATTCAAGTGGCTGGCAGAGATCGGAACCTAAGACTGATCTTTGTGCGACTGGTCTATTGAGGTGCCGAACCGAGCGATCTAGTTTTTAATAATTCGATGTATATATTTGTGATTTTAACGAACTTTTAACGTTCGGGGTTCGCTAATAGGACGATTTACCTGGACAATTGTTTCCCAACTGCATGCCTAATTTGTTCACTTTTAAATAGCGCCAGTATTGAAGTTGCCACTTCAGAATGTATCGTGCTTGAACGGGAGATTTCACGTCACTTTAATTGCAAAAGCCATTCTGAGCTTTATAAATCTCTCCTTCAACTTTCTACCTGTGTTGAGTTATATGTGTTATATTATATGTTAGTCAGTATGCTAATTTGAGACTCTCTGTGTTGTGATGATCAGTAATAGTTTTTGTCCCTTTAATTTGGAGTGAAAAATTTCGATTGCAAACACCTATCACACATTTTAAGTCCTCATCTTTTCCCAACTCATCTGTTTACTTTGCCCTTATCCTTTACCAACTGTCTTGCTTACTGTTTTAAATAAATTTGCGTAATTCCTTGTAATGGAACACCCGAAGGTTCCGTTAACAGATCTAGAAGAAAATTAGAAGGCGTAAGGTTTGCAAATATTATGCTGTACATGCATAAATCGCATATCATAAAATTGCATAGCATTTTATTGCATAGAATTTATCGCCCGGAGACAAAATATGTCTATCACCTCTTGACGACGCAACCACAAAGTACCGTTCAACAAGAATCGTAAAGCAGCAGTCTAAATTCCTGTGAGGTTTCGACTACTGGTGATAGTTTTGAGGATGGCACTAAGGGCTTCCTTACCTCCTTTGATATGGTCCAAAGTCCAGGTCCAGAGTATATCTCCAACTTTTGTTGGCGTATCCCGTCGATTTTGGTGTTATCATCTTCCGCTTGGCTTTAATTTATTAGAATATTCCACCATATATACTATATATCATTCCGTATCTGTAAAGGCGACTTTATCTTTGGTTCATCTCAGCAGGACTGGTATTAGTTCTTGTAAAGTTGGTCCAATCAATTTTTGTTCATTGAGCCATTCTTGTTATTCAGTTTTCGAAGAGCCTTGTGTCCTCGTTGTTGCTGTTATGGCCGAGATCCATATTCGTAAATGAGAATTTGGAAAGTAGAGGTTAATCTCCGATGTTGTTGGTATCGTTGTGCTTGGCGAGCCCTGGTTCAGCCGACTTCCCATTTCTTCGATTAGGTTGTTTTACGTTTTTCAAAATACGGATTGTTTTCTTCCAACGGTGAGATATTATTTCTAATCATTGTATTCAAAGACTGCTCTTCATATTTTCTATAGAGTTATTTAAAGTTGCTGTTCTCGACTCTAAATATTTTTTGTCTTAATTAACAGTCGCCTGTGGTCTCCTGATCTTGCAATCGATTTTCTATGCTCGTCATTATTTGTAAGTTTTCGTTATTAGACACCCGTTGGTTATCGCCTCATTTTATTGATCTAAGCTGAATTGGTGCTGGTTGGTGGTTGGCTTGAAATTTCGATGTTCGCTCAAAGTGTCGGTTTGTTCCTGACCGCCGGTTGTTGTCGTGACTTCGAAAGACCAATATTTTATCAATGCACTTGATATACACTTCAATATTTTAATGGATTTTTATCCGCTAAGTGCGGGCTAAGAGAATAACAGACTGAAGTGTTGTTTTGAACTAAATACTTTTCATTCAATTTTCTGAGCAAACAAAGTTTCTATATTACAATTACGCTTAAATTTTACTAATCGAATATAGAAGTATGTTTATGTTATTGCATTGAACATATTAATTTACCTTGCTTAGCGGAACTCTGGAAATACAGGTGTAAGTTGATTAACCTACTTGTATACTCATCACCACTTTATTTTAATTCCTTATTTGTTTGCGAAACACGTATACGTTTCTATTTCATACCTTTTTTCTAAATGTGTATGAAAAAGAAAAAATATGTTTTTGTCGAATTTTGATAGTATGTTGACTAAATGACTAATTTAGGTCACATTAGTTTCTCTTTCTTTTTAATGACTAAGTGAAACATGTCATATGCGATTAGTATAAGGCTAATCCCAGACATGTCATAAACGATTCATCTCAGACTTGTCACTAACGATAATTAGTGCCATTTCCTGTTAACTTCTATATAAGTGTCATGTTTGACTGTCGCTGATGAGTCATTGGTGTGTCGTTAATGACTTCCCTGCTGAAAGCAAGCTGTTTACTTTTATTAAATGGAGCTTTGCCTAACAATTTATTCCATTAAAATTTAGCGTCAAATATACCATTAATTATGTATGATGTAATTGACGCTTGAACGTCATGAACTACGGTAAAGCACAAAGCACACCCCTGTATATTAAAGCCTTCTACCCTTAAATAGCGTCACATATAGTCTTTCTGCAAACATAAAACAATTCATGCTTGCGTATTCTTATATTTATTTTACTTTAAATTAAAATTTTAAATGGAGCTTTTTTACATACATAAGAAAGAAAGTCGAAAGCTTTTATATATTACGAGTATATCTAGAATACAAAAGGGGAAAATTAATAATTGAAGAAAAATTTTTTTTTGTTGTTTTGGTATAAAAATGTAAGTCAATTGATTTTTATGTTTATGTATATGTACGTCGTTTGGATTTGGAAGTAAATTTTTATAGAATCGTGTCACGTATCAATTCCGATAATATCCCTCAAGTACCTATACTTGATGTGTATATAGGTATAGAAAAAATCTTTAATTTAATGTTTTGCTTTACACAAAACGTTCTGAGAGAATGTACAAATGTTTGTAATTATGTATGTACAACATGAACAACTTTTGACTATGGCTTGTTTTCAATATTTACCCATGTAAAAGTTTAATTTCATTTGGGTAATCTATAAGGGGTTTGTATGCGGTACGCATTTATATAGATTATAAAATGGCCTTGTACCCTTGTTTAACAAAAACTTATAGATTATTTTTATAGACGCACATCAATGTTTATAAAAATAATTTAAATAAGATTAATGAAAAATGTGTGAGATAACCCATCTTCCCCCCCCCCCCCCCGGTTATAGCATCGTCTGCATCGTTATTTACCAAAAGTAAGTTTAGTTCAAACGTTTGGCTCTGCCTGCATTCTCGGCACAAAGGATTTAAAGCGATACAGGTAGCTGACGATTACGACAGTTATTGTAAAATATCAATTTGACGGTTAACAACACTTTATTAAATTTACCCAGCTTTCGGAATATTCCCAAAAATGCAGGTAATTATTTCACGATTATCACCAAATATTTCACTTAAACACAACAACATTAATTTTCACAACAATTACTAGCTCACGATTTACAATAAGTCGCACAATTAATTTCAATTTAATCACCAATAAAAAAAGTTCCCTCAATTTTTATAAATACAAACGGCTTCGGTTTATCCAACACGTTTTCGAGTAATAATTCTTAGCATAAACGTCAGATATTAGCCTAAGTGAGCAATTAACATTTATTTCAAGTGACCAGTCCAAGTGACCAATTTTGAACAACACTATCCCAAGCTACTTCTTTAAACAACCAGACGTACTCCATGAAAATACACTGAAATACAAAAACTGAATGGAAACCCACAACGGTGCACATCTAACAGAACAAACTGCGAATGACCACTCTTTAAAGAATATTTTATAACTACTTGCAAATTATCACCTGGAATAGGTTTATTATGATTGATTGAATCGTGAAATCTCAAATTTTGGTCGCACACGTTCAAAAGCTTGAATATTTGATGAATCAAAGCTGCAACCAAATACAACAATCGACCAGGTATGCAGACTCATCACGCAATTCGTCACGACCTACTCACGCAATTCCTCTCTAACATCAAACTTAAATCAAATGTACTCTAAATCATTCTGATCACAGGCTTTTACAGCTGTCAATCTACAAAGAAGTAGCCATTGATAACATATCAAATTCAGAGGTGTTTGGGTCGAACCTCGAAAGTACAACTCATTTGTACCACAAATTCAATAGTTATAATTTCATGCTTCAA
This sequence comes from Nephrotoma guestfalica, assembly GCA_963691935.1. Lineage (NCBI taxonomy): Eukaryota > Metazoa > Arthropoda > Insecta > Diptera > Tipulidae > Nephrotoma > Nephrotoma guestfalica. Next base: position 28,058,894 of record OY829915.1, read on the forward strand.
CCAAAATCACCATAGGAATTGTATTAGACGATGCACCTGATGATATGGACGAGGTGGGAACTGGCGTATCAGAGACAGTTGCAAGCACCTCAGCAAATAACTTGTTTCACTGTCATTAGATAATGCGGGTGAACACAGCAACTGCAGAAGATGATTAGTCCAAAGTCTAGTTTGTTGATTTCAATAGAATACAAGTAGTTGGTGTTGATGCAACTTGTACGTCATATTGCTTATTTGAAAACACGTAATTTGCGGATGATGTAGATCCAGTATCATGTTCAATAGCAGTATGTGTGAATGATGACGTGGAAGCATTCTTTCCCGCACACCTAACGCATGACAAATTTACTTTATCAACAATGTGTTCAATCAATTATTCATTATTTGCTATTTCATTTTTTAAAATTTCAAAACATGAGCTTTACAATCAGAAGGTTCAGCAACAATTCATACTTCAATTCAGCCATAATGGAACACTAGCCGATAAAACCCTGACCACATTATTTTATCGTATCCGACAGTATCCTGGCACTTTCCACAATCCATATTATGGAACTATCTATTTCTCAACATTTTACGTTAGTTAATTGTCTAATTACGTACCTATTAGTTAATTGTCTAATTACATTAGCGCCAAATTAGTTTAAATTTTGTTACTAAATCACATAAATTATTCGTTAGTTCGGTTCTTCCATTTGGGACTTGACTACTTTGAACTTTCATTGTGAACGCACCCTTAAACAAATAACCAAACTGTCAGTGTCAAAACATTCAGTAAAGAAAACATTTTAATCATGGTGAATTACACGAACGAACAACGTTTACAAATAATTAAAATTTACTGCAAAAATGCAAGTGCAAGAGCGTTAATTCCATTTTTTGCTCGTAATTATCGTCCCAGTGGACAAACAATTCATAGTGTAGTGAAAAAATTTGAGTCTAAATATTCGCTGCAGGATGTTCCCATGGCAGTGAAACAACGGGTTGGTCGAAGTGCCGAGAATATTGCTGCTGTTCAAGCGTCCGTCGCAAAGGAAACAAAACAGTCGATTCCACGTCGATCTCAAGAATTGGGCATCGCTCAGACAACACTTTGGAGAATTTTGCGAAAGGATCTTGGCTAGCACTTCCATTTTTGGATAAACGGCTTCGTCAACAAACAGAATACGCGTTATTGGTGCGGTGAAAACCCTCATGTGCTTCAAGAAACAAAACTTCATCCACAAAAAATAACTGTATGGTGTGGTTTTCGTGCTGGTGGTGTCATTGGATCGTTTTTTTGTGATGATGAAAATTACCGTCAATTGGAAATCACTACAGCGACATGTTGCAACATTATTTCTTTGGTTAATTGCATGAGCTAGACATTAATGATATGTGGTTTCAATAAGATGGTGCGACATGACACACAGCGGGTCTAACATGACACACAGCGGGTTTAAATTATTGCTCGATGCCAACAAGCCGGCGTCGTTAGAGAAGCACAGAGCCAATGCTGAACGAGAGATAGCGGCCGTTTCCGTCGAAATGTGTGGTCGAGTCATCGAAAATTGAGTTCAGCCAATCGACACCTGCAAACATGCCCGTGGTAGACATACGAACGATGTCGAATTCCATACATAAATGTTTTGATTGTACTTCAAGCCAATAATAAAATTTTCGAGATATCTCAAATGGTTTGCTTTTTATTAAAAAAAAGTTGTCAAGTCCTTATTGGAAAACTCTTATATGGACCGATGCCTACGCTAGTCTAAACTAAGAGGACCACCGAATATGAATTTAAAACTGATCGTAATTTTTACAAGTAATTTTAATTAAAAAACTTCAAATAATTAATCGATGAGATTCCAATTAATCATGAATGATGACCATGGAAAGCATAACAACAGATCAGAATACTCGTAAACCGTGTACAAATTGAATCGCCTTTATTGGCATTTTCCGTTCAATTCAGGTTTAACGTGTTCGCCCTGCGTACTTAAAATAATTCATTTGACATCCTCCACAATGTGGATTACCAGGCATTCTCTCCTTCATTTGCATAAACGAGCATACATTACCCGATCCAACGACAGCGACCGTGCAATTACAGTGTAAGTGGATTAACTATAGCGTGTAACAACATTAAAATGTTATTAACAGTTTGGTCATATTATGTTTACGGCTTTAAGTCGAAATAAGTTCCCGGATTGGATGAACAATAAGGCCTATAATTATGCCATTTCTTCATAACAACAGGTTGACAAATTGAGAACGACAGTTCAACGTACTCTGCACATTTGAGCACAGGCCATAATTGGAAATTCGTTTGGATGAATGAAAACTAGACTTAAGAACAGTGTTATTACTCCCACTGGAACTAACCATTGAAAATTCTGTAAAAACTGTGGTAGCGTTTGCGTGTGACAAATTGGTATATGGCAAAAGTTCAAGAATCTCATTTATCAGTTGAACTTATTTTATTTTCAGCATCAAAAACTATTGTTGAGGAGCTCATTAGCATTTTATATTTAAAAACTAATTTAAACTTAATTAAAATTGAAACAATAAATAGCGAAATTTGTCAACTAGAAATTCCAGCATTATTTATTCCTTGTCAATGCTGCCGACATGAATGTCATTAGTAAGTGCCATATACTTACCTAGCTGTACTTGATTATGTGGATGGGATGGTTAAAATTAAAGACCACTTCCAACGCCCGTTAGGGGTTTAGCGATTAACTCAACCAAATAAATTTTATTAATTTACAAGAAAATTACAACACGACATAAAACGGGTAAGTAAACTCCGTGGTTAGGTTTGACGATCGAACCCATGTTCTTTAATCTTAAGTTTTAAATAGGCAAGCCTCGAAAGAAGTCTGAATTGAAAACGTGCTGGTTAATATGAAAACTATTGATCACTTTAGTTTAGTCGACAATTTAGTCACAAATTTCAAATTTCGATGTCAGGTGTGGAGTATATCAATAAAAAAATTGGGATTGTCTGAAATTAACGTTTAAAAACTACAATACTGCGTGCCTGATACCAATTTTTGAGACTAAATTACAGACTAAACTAACTTACTAACAACCAGTTATTAAGCGATGGCGTAAAACACAGTACACTAAAATTTTATTCTAATTCGCAAATTCAATTTATGGTTTACCAATTGAAGAATTACACGACGTTCAGCTGACAAACGTTTACATTAATTTTGTGGCCGATTTGTTTATAACAACAACCGCTGGCTTAAACTCGACGCAACTGCGACATTTTTAAATGTCAAAAACGTTGTTCTCTATAGCCTGCTGAAGACTCGTTAATCGCGTCTCGAATGTAATCGCCGTAGTTAGAAACCATATATTTTTACTTTTGAGTCACGTCGGTCGCGTCGAGTATATTTCAAAGGTAGAGCTTCAAAACATTCCGCATACTGCGTACAACCTCCTTTCCCAATCGTCAATTGTCGAAGTGTTTGTTATCAATGGTGAATAATTAACAAATTAGGATTAAATATTAGGCGCAGTAGGTTTTATGGATACACTGACAACTATAAATAACTAGTACAAACTACCGGCAATTAGTCAGTTATTTAGTCGAAAAAATGGGTTTGAGGTATCGGGTTTCGGTAGTCGGCTTTATATGGGGTAGACAATGGTTTTACTGGGTGCGCAGCTAACTTTCCGTTTTTTTTAAATGGAAAATTTCAATAGGAATATAAAAAATGATTTATTCAAAATATCGTCCTTCACTATCTACACATTTTTGCCATCTTTCTGGCAATACATGAATTCCACGATGATAAAACGACTCGTCTTTGGACCGAAACCATTCATCCAACGAATTTTGCACTTCTTCGAAACTGGCCTTCGAAAGTAATAATCCGTGGCGGCCTGGTCTGGCAATTGATGGTGTCCTGGACGATGGGAGTGCGTTGTCGTGCTGCAATATCACTCGTTCGTATCTCGCGTCCCATTCTGGCCGTTTCTGGACAGTTTCGACCTGTTTCAGAAGCTCATAGTACGCGATTCCTTTCTGGTCCCATCAAACGCATAGCATTTACTTCTTTCCGAAGTGATTTGACCGTGCCGTAGATGTTGATACTTCGCCAGGTGAAAGCCACGACCTTTGGCCACCACCGCATTTGGGATTCTTAAAAAGATCCACTTCTCATCTCCCGTAACAATTCGATGCAGGAAACGATGCAAAATTTTGCAAGTGGCTCTTCGATTTTCCATCTATCTCTCAGTCAACTCATGCGGCACCCATTTTTCCCCAATTTGAATTTTTACCATAGCATGTAAACAATTAGAAATACCTTAGCCCCTTTAAATGTTTTTTATCTTCCGGAGCGCTTATTGTCCTCAATGTCGAAATTGCCACTTCTGAAGCGTTTAAATCAATCTTTATGGGTAGTTTCGATGGTGCATGTTCACCGGAGGCCTCCTCAAGCAAATGACGTCCTTCAGTTGCATTTTTTTTTTCAAGTTGAAGCAGAAAAGCAAATGTTGTTTGTTTGGCACAAAACTCGACATTTTCGTTCTTATAAAAAATATTTTTGCGTTGCAATATGTGCTGGTCACCAAATGTATTATCTTTTAGTAGATAATACGAGTACAACTAATACAAGCAGTGTTGTGCCGTATTTGTCTACACCGCGGAGACAATTCATATTCTACATGTGTATAAAATATATGTAGTCAATTAAAAAGTTGACGTCGGCAATGTAGAGAATGTAAACAATGACGAAAATTATTGATTGTGTTACCAATCAGTAAAATTTTATGATTTGTTTGTTTATTTAGCCATTTCGGCTTCACCGAGTTTATTCCTACCCGACATTTGAAAAATTTGATATTGACTTGATTTTATATGGCATTGAAGTACTCCTATATGTATTTAAGATATGATGCTTTGCCCAGAATACGAGTGACGGTTCTTAAATTAACTAAATCACTACGCACAAAATCATCACGTATAGCGTAAATTTTATTCCGGTAAAACCGCTCAAATATCTGAATTTATTTGTAAATCCAGCAGGTAGACAATTTTTCATATGCCGTCATATCTGTACGCCTCTCTTTCGCATAAGAAATGGATGTTAAAATTGGGTAATGGAGGTCGCTACAGTATTCATTTCGAAGATGTACGCGACAGCCAGCATTGTACAGATAACTTTTTCATTGTCGCGCACTTTGCGTGAAGAGAAGCTGCTTAATATATATAATCTCGAGCTCGACGAATTGTAGAAAACGTTTTCGGAATACTAGTAGGCAGATTCCGAATTATTTTAACGACCATTAACCTTGATCGAGAAAGAGCAGCAAAAGTAGTAATAACATGTTACCACTTACATAATTAGTTACGTAGGAAGAAGGGCGCTTATTTGGAACAAGGTTTAGATGTGGGAGATTAATCAAATTGATCAAGGTAGCAGTGTATCTTAAGAACACAATTTTTTGGTTTGAGACGTTCAACAAACCAAAAATCGTCGTCTTCTGCTAAATTATAACGGGATAGATTCTGCGAGTATTTCATTACTGCAGGTGCAGCCCTTCATCACATCTTGAGTTTCCTCATACATTATAGAAATGCTCTCGTGCTGTATTTCTTTAATTCGCGCCTATTGTATGTACGGAACGGGTTTAATTGCGCACCATATCACCGAATAACATTTGCCTTTTTATTTTTATTCGTGTTTTTTTTTAAAGAAAGTATTAAATTGTCCAGTGGATTTAATGTCCCTTGAAGGTTAATTAATACCCTCCTTTTCATTCACGCACAGCACACACCACCCATTCACACTATTACAGTATACCACTTGTTGTGTTTATTAACATCACCGATCGTAATCGATGACGAAAAATCGCTTTGCATCCAGCCTCTGGTGGGATTCGAACCCAGTACCTCCCGGTCCAAGTGCCGAAGCTTTAACCACTGCACCACTTGTCCGGTTTTTAGTTGTCACAATGCCAGAAAACTTCTATATTTATTCAAAAGCTCAGAGTAAAATTCTTTATTATCGCCGGCTATCGCCATTGTACGAATTTAAATATTGCAGCAGTCATATATGTACGAGTATGATTGACAAGCACAAAAATACACTCTCAATCACGATTGCGCAATCTCATGATTGAAGGGAAAAAATCAAAAATGTTTGATATTCCGTCAGTCATTTTTACACGATTGCGCAAGCTTTCAATCATCCCCATAGAGGATATGGGGCAAAAATGATTGCGCAAACACGATGATTGTCACATGATCGATATCGAAAGTAAATTAATGCTGTAAATGGCGCTATGTATAATAGCGAACCAAAACTATTAAAAGATTAGATAAACAAGAAAATCCTGAAAATTCAAGAGGTCTAAGCCAAACAGTCTATTAAATTTTACCAAAAAAAATTCTAAACTAAAGCTTTAATTTGAAATACTGGCAGCAGGTGAATCTGGCGAGTTTATATCCGCCAGTATTTCTGTTTTTTGCAGGTGGCAGTTGCCACTTTGACCATTTCAAAATAAACTTTTTGCCTGCTTAGTTTAGTTCGACGATTTTTCCGAAAGTCTTATCTTTTGAAAACAAATCACCAAAAACGAAAAGTGACATCATCAGTTATCCATGTGACAACATATGGCATTGCAAATAAAAAATTGGAAAATATCTTGAATTATTTTAAACATATACATATTGGAAATTCGCAATTTGAACTGAAAAACCGTGAATGGCAAATTCAAACTGAAAAACAATAGGCAAAACAACAATAATCTACATTGTCTACGAATATTCTACATGCTCTACGAATTGTTGACATTATCTATGCCAAAATGAATTGTCTACGCTATTTTCGACACCATCATGTCGAAAATTCCTGATTAAGCGACACTGAATTTACAAGCACCTACATCTATTGAAATTTTTTAATTAATATATTATATATTATTTTATGGGCCTGCCATCTGCTAATTAATGGCGCTACTACAATAATTTAATATGTAAATTAATACATAAATATTCAGTAGTATCAATATTTTTAATAAACATCAATGCACTTTTCTATCGGCAGATCCATCTATGATTCAAAGGAAGAAATATATTTTTAATAGCTCAGGTCAATCATCTTAGGCGGTAATAAATATTCGCAGAGACTCAGGGAGCTTATCCAAATTTGATTGGATTTCTAGAAGCGCCAAATAATTATTGCGTGGTTGGTGGAATAGTTATTTTGAATTATGTATTATTACTTTAAAAAAATATTTTAGTATCGAATAATTTTATCTCGTTATGAAACGCTGGATGTGGCACATTTGGCTGAATTCATCAAGATTATGCGGTATGGTTGCTGATATTGGAATAACACTGAGTGATTTATTTATGACTGCTTTTCGAATTAAGAAAGAAATAGGAATCACACTATTTTCAGCTTGATCGGTTAAACGAAGGCCGAGTTATTTTGATTATAGCAATTTTTATTTACTTATTTCTGGGATTTTCATTTGCGGGATTATGAAATCCGGAATTTTGGTTTACGCCATTTTAATTTCTGGGATTTTGATATCCGAAATTTCAACCACCTCTCGTTTTTAGGAATAAACCAAACGGATAAACGGTTAACGGTAGATGAACACGATCCTTCTGAACCTTATATCAAACGTAAGTCCTTTATAAATATGACAGTGGAAAATAGACATCAATCGCGGGTAAATAGATTGCTGTTATAAATTTACTTCAGAAACATAATTTATTTGTGATGGTTTAAAACATGACGTAAGATAAGCTTACCGTCAATTTCGTTCTAAATTTAGCATATTTCATAAATACATAAATTCATATTTCATATCGCACCATTTTACGTATATAATCATAAATAAAAATACAACCGAAAAAAAGGATATATCGGTGTTCTTGTTATATCCTTCTAATCGAAAAAATAAACCAATCATATTTTCGTTTTGGAAAACGTACATAGTCTTAGATGCCATCCATATACGAGTAAATGTAAACGCGTATACTGTAATTTTAAAGATGGGAATCAAATGTATCATTTGTTATAAATTTTTATTACATCAATCATTTCAAAAAGAATATATAAAAACAGCGACATCTTCTTACATCGGTTGTGCCTGTCGAGTTGTTTTTGTCTGTTGGCTGCGAATTATAATTTTCTCAATTACACGCTTCCTAAACCCATACTAGGGGATATATCGCACCTACAGTGTCAGGCGCGCACAGCAAACACACTTTCATATTATTTAGATGTATGCTAATTAGCATCATCAGCATACATGTAGCGTGTAGCTTCAATAATATAATTTTTGAAAACTTAATTACAATATCCTTCTTATATACTCAAAATATTATGAATATTCATAATGTTGAACATCTAAACATTAACAACTTAGCTTCATCCTTATTCTTAGTACATATATACTCGTATATTGTTGTATTTCGTACTCATGTCTTAATAATTTAATTATTAACGTGCGTACATTTTTTTGTTTACCGCATTGTAGGGTATGTTCAAAATCAATATAGTCTAGAAATTTTTAATCGTGTGGTATTTAGATAATCACTTAATTAAATAAATAAGCTTAAATATTGGATAATTTAGGGAAAGCAAGAGCATTACGCTCACTTAATAGTGATCTAGTCGGTAGTCCGTTTATTACAATGAAAAAGCAATTACATAACTATAAATAGAAGCTAATAGAGAGAGAGAGAGTGGGGGATTCCTGTTGGTGCTCTAATTTTGTTAGTGGAAACCAAAATAATTCAATTCATAGAAGTTTTAAGGCTTAAGAGGTCGAACGATTATAAAATTTCCTTTTTTCTCTGAATTTCAGATAGCATTTATAATTATTGTGTAAGCAGTTTTTAAAATTTATGTTATTTTACACATAATACCCATAGCATGTGGACAGGTTTTGTTTTAAACATTTATGACTCAAAAAAAGTGTTTGATAGCGCAACCTAACGGATGTAAAGTGAACCAATTTTAAAATTATCAACAAATATTGGGAAAATCGTTCGAGACCAATATCTTCCAATATGAACCATCCATCGTAGTTGAAAATTTAATTTTCAATCTTTTTTTTTAATCCTTTTTTCATAAATAATAAACTTTTCAAAATATTTTCTGAAAAATAAATAACTCCTACGGAAGCTGCTGCTTCCGGTAGACCGATTTTGTCCTAATAACTGTGATCGATCGTTTGGACTGTGAAGTGCCAATAGACATTTAGCCGAGATGGGCATTGACGCGTCATCTAATAATTTTTACGTGATCGCGTCGACAACGTCGATTACGTGTCAATAACGTCTACTACACGTGGACAACGTTAACTACTCGTATAGAAAAAGTCGATAAATACCAGTAATATTTTTAACTTTTGTATCCGGAGATTTTATTTAATACAAATTGTTATTTCTATAAAAAATATTTCGATGTGACTTATACTTTATATAAGGTGCGCAACTAAATTTCCGGGTTTCATATATGGTGCTAGCGATACATCTAGTTGTTGTTTATGTCAGAAGTTGTGTTTTGTTTATAGCGTGGACAGTTGTTAACGATCACCAGTTGTAATACCAGCACCAGTGTTGTGCAGATTAATTACGTTCTTATTTACACGTAAATAATTGTATTAATTACGCGAAATTTATACGTTACATTTTTTAGTAGACAACATCTATTGAAATTTTGATATTTGAATTTTATTTTTATTGTTGGATAAAATAATTTTTTGGGTTTTTAATTTCCTTTATATACTATTACTCGTAAATCCTTCGAATTTTTTCAAATGCCTGTATTTATTGTAAAACTGTAAACACGTACACGCTAAAATTCTAATTGGGTGATCCCTATTTCTTAAACCGTCACCTATCAAACAATATCCACCGCTAGTTGGTCCAGCGAATAGTTCCTAATTTATATGGACTATATCTCAACTCCTTAACTTAGAAAAATTCTAAAAAAATTGTACGTGTTCCTTAATAATTTGTCTAACAAACAATGTGAACCGCTAGTTGGGCCATCGAATATTTCTTGACTTCTATGGACTATATATCAACTCCTAAACATGGAAAAATTCTGAAAGAAATTGTACGTACTGCTTGGACAGTCACCTATCAAACGATTTGCACCGCTAGTTGGACCAACGAATAGTTCCTGCTCCTTAAACATTCACCTATCAAACGAAGTGCACCGCTAGTTGAGCCAACTAATAGTTCCTAGACATAGAAATATTCTTAAAAAATCGTACGTGCTCTTTGAGCAGTCAAGGAGGCTATCAATCGATGTGCACCGCTAGTTGGATCAACGAATAGGTCCTGACTTCTATGGACTATATTTCAACTCTTAGACAAAGAAATATTGTAAAAAAAATCGTACGTGCTCCTTGAACATTCACCCATCAAGCGATCACCGCACAAAAATTCCTACATTCTTACTCTCAAATCCGAAAATTTCGATTGTCATGGCAGCTTTTAACTATCGTGATAGGAAGAATTTTCGGGGCTGAGAGTAAAAATGTGGGGATTTTTGGGCTGAGAGTAGAAAATGTAATGATAGCAATAATTTTGTTGCCATCGCATTCGTCTGAGACTGAATTTAGCCTATCTTCATACACATATGAAAATTGGACTTACTTCGCAAACATGTTTTTATAACTACAGGGTGTCCGCCGGGGAGGTATACTACTTTGTTTTGCCGCCATTTAGGCGAATATTAGTATTGACAGTTCATACTTGATAGTCGTGAAGTAGACACGTGGCAAATTCTTCCACAAGACCTTTTACGCCGCCGTACATATGCCAATAGGATGTTACAGCTCGCCCAGGACAACCCCGATTTTCATGAAAAAATCATAATGAGTGACGAGGCACATTTTCATTTAAATGGATATGTGAATAAACAGAATAGTCGGTTCTGGGCAATGGAAAACCCTCACATTATTCATCAGTCACCTTTACATCCATTAAAAGTGACAGTCTGGTGTGCAATTTGGTCAGGAGGAATCATTGGACCTTACTTCTTTGAAAATGAAAACGGCGTAACGGTAACTGTGAATGGGGAGCGATATCGTGATATGATTGAAAACTTTTTAACGCCACAACTGCATATTTTGGGCTTGATTAACATGTGGTATCAACAAGACGGTGCCACATCGCATACAGCCAGGATTACAATGGAATTACTGCGAGAACTCTTTCCATAACAAGTTATTTCAAAAAATGTTGATGTTGATTGGCCTCCACGGTCGCCTGATTTGACGCTCCGGACTTCTTTTTGTGGGGATATCTAAAAAGCAAGACTTATGCAAACAAACCAGAAACGCTTGAGCAACTCAAACAAAATATTCGTGATGAAATTAATGAAATACCGCGTGAAATGTGTGAGAATGTAATAAAAAATGTGCTCAAAAGGGCTCGCATTTGTGAGGCTAACAGAGGCGGACATTTATCTGATATTGTATTCCATACATAATTGCCGACATTAAATAAAACATTTATCAATATAAGATCAATATAAGATTTTTTCGTAAATGCTTGACTTTTTAAAATATTTGGAAAAGCAAAAGGTCCTATGGAATTCGCCACTTCCGGTACACCGGTTTCCGCAAAATTTCTTTGGAATTTTCTATTTTTTAGAAACGGCTTAAGTATGAAATTTTAACCATTTCAACCTGTTTAACTGTAAAAAATCAAATTTTTGGTTATAATCGTCCGCCACTACCGCTTACGTTTTGAGAAAATGAGCTGGAACAATTTTGTTGAAAATTTAATTTAAAATACTTATAGTATATTAAATCGATTTTATCGTAAATGCTATTTCTCTCTCTGTCGCTTTCTCGCTCTCCCTCGCTCTAGCTTCCACGGGCTATGCAATGATTTCCCACCTACGCGATGGTCGCCCAACTATCTCGGTACATCGCACACTCTCGCCAGTATCGACATCCTTTATTCGCAGTTCATTTTTTCCGGTTAATAATTGGCCGAGTTCTGTTCGAGGTGGCCATATTCTGGAAATTGACCTAAAAATCATTTTATAACTCCATTCCATCCAAGATACCTAATCCCTCATCATAATCGGATAATAAATGGCCGGGTTCCATCCAAAGTGGCCATACTTCACGTTTTCAACCAAATATTCAATCCAAAATAGCCGAATTCCACCCCAGGAGGTCATATCCCAGAACTTCTACAAAAAATATTTTAAGAATCCCATTTCCATTCAACAAGCCTAATTTTTTATCATGATGGTTTAAGAAATGACCGAATCCCATCCTAGGTGGTCGTATTCCAAAATTTCTGTCTCTCCACAATCGGTTAAGAAATGAACGAGTTCCGTCCTAGATAGCCATAAAATCCCATTTCCATCCAACCAACCCAAACATCGTAGTACGAAAATACAGGGTTTTCTTAAAACTGTATTCTGTCTATCTAAAAATTTTAAAACCTAAATTTGTTTTCTTTTTTAATTGATATCTCGAAATCCGGAATTTTCTCATGATCGGGGATTTAAAAAAATCCTATTTCCATTCGTCATATCTAATCTCATCAAAATTGGTTAGAAATTACCGAATTCCGACCCAGGAGTCCATATTTCAGAAATTCCAGAAATCTTCCTAGAATATCTTTTCCATCCAACATATCAAATCCCATCATGATCATTTAATAAATATGCGAGTTACTTCCAAAGTGGCCATATTTCAGAATTTCTTCCAAAAATCATTTTAGAGTCACATTTTCAAGCAAAATATCCAATCAAAGCATGGTCGGTTAAGGAATAGCCGAATCCCACCCCAGAAGGCCATAATCCAGAACTTCTGTGAAAATATTTTTAAGAATCCCATTTCCATCAAACATGGCTAATTAAATGGACGAGTCCCATCCCAGATGGGCATAAAAGCCCATTCCCATGCAACATACCTATAAGCATGTTGATTAAATTGTATTCTGATTATAAAAAATTTGAAAATCTAAATTTCTGTTCTTTTTAAAATGATTTCGCGAAATCTGGGATTTTCTCATGGTCCGGGATTTTGACTTTTGGGATTTCGATTTCCGGGATTTGAAGCTCGTGAATTTCCAAGCAAAATTGAAAAAATTAAATTCGGGCCTTTACTACTCAGTTCGATTTCACATGAAATGTTCACACGATTTTACTAAAGCTCCATCTTTAAACTCTCCAAATTATTTTTATGTGAAAATGATGTCACGCGGTAAAATCTCATTCCACTTTGAACTACTTTAAATAGGCTTTTGATTCTCGTTAAAATAGACTGAATAATTTTCTACTAAAAATTTTATTCAACAGCAAATATTGTTTGCTATCTCCGCCTTTCTCAATTTGAGCTAATTTGTCTGCTATTGACCGCATCGGAAGTCTTCGCAGAACTGTGCTACGTGGTCAAGTGAAATTGCCAAAATTACATTCACGATCCCCAAGCCATTATCAATATTGGTATCAAGTGATACAGACCAACCAATAAACGTCCAATTTGCATATGCCTACAACAGTCTAGCGAACGTAGACTTACAATTATTTATTCAACCTATAAATTTTATTAATCTAATGTCCTTTCTTATTGAAGGATATACATCTATTTATACACTCTTGTTCGCAATTTAGCACTACATCCGAAATAAATTATTTCTGTCAGTAACGAATTTAGATATTTTTTGTTGATTGAAAAGTGCGAACGGGCGAAATTTATTTCTACTTCTTTATACAAACGTTAGGAGGGACACACGTATGCTTCATCCCATGACACATGCTAGATGTAAAACAACAACAACACACATCTGCGGTAAACTTAATAATGCACTCAATGTCAAAGTTAATCAAATATGTACAACATAAATATAATACAGTTGTTGTTGCTTCTATATTATTATGTTTGTTTAACAATATCCGCCGCCACAAAAAAGAAAATCGTAAATCGAAAAAGAAAATGCTTTTGGGCGCTGTGTTACATTTACATGGTTGCGAAAAGCTAAGCGTCTATCATGAATATATATTTTTTATGTCAGATCACATTATTATGTTATAGAGTTATGGTTTGGGGGGGTACAGTTCGTTCTGGTAGTGAGCTTTCGATTTCGTTTGATGAATCTAAATTTTTTGTACCGAAAATTATGGAACATGATTAATTAGATCAAGAACTGCTCTGGGCCCCTTTTAAATTTTGTTTATGTTTACTACTGGCCTTGAATTTCTGGTAAAGAGTATAAATGTGGTGGATATGAAAAAAAGAATTTGTACATAAAAAACAGTAAAAGCTTTTTCACTAATGAGAAATTATAATAAGCTCGTATACATATATATTGGCGTAGCATTCATTGTGCTGAGAACAATTAAGAAAATGTATGAATGTGGTATTCGACTAAGGAAAATTTGAGTAAGAAAATAATAGTTGGATCACTTACCGTTATATATTCTTTAATGCGGAGCGGCCTATGATCAAAAAGTCACCTTATGAACAAGCGTTAATTTCTTTTTCATGTTTCGTACTGTCTCGAATCTATAATGGACCAACCAGTGCCTTATTTTTTTCTTATGCGGATTTCAAGATTAATTTTTCAATTAAATTTTATTGTCTACACTCTTTAATTTTTTTATCGTTTTATTTATTCTTACAATTATGTCACTGATCATCACTTTACGCACATTTTGTAATATACTTTCTTGTTTCTTTTCTTTACATATATTTATTTATTGCACCCCTTTTGTGATCTCAATTACGATCCAATTTTCACTGTCTTGCCTCCCATTTTTCTGGTAATCTAATTCGACCTCTAATTTCATCTTTGTACACTAGCACTAAATTTTTCATATACCGATGCCCTCTTTGGTCGTTTGGTGTTAACTGTCTCAGGCTAGCTCAATCTATACCATTTTCGCACAAATACTGTAAAAGAATGAAAAACATTTTATTAGTGTGGCCTCATTTTATTGTTCAAAAACATTGTTCTTTTAGTGTTTTATGGGAGGAATTAATTGTGTGCCTAAAGGATGGAGAAGTAAGGTAATATAAAATTCCGCAACAAGAATGCAGCATGCCCCTCAACATTGACCGTGGCGTTATATAATTAAACAGCACTTAGCACTCTATTTGAATCCTCACCGGTTTTATTCTATGGTAGAGAAAACTGAGGGGTAAAGATAAGTGAGTGGTGTAATCGAAATTCGGTTTACTTAAATATTAAGAAATCTAAAATCATGTCTTTCCATCGTAAAATAAATCGGTTAATTACTTCGTACAAAGTCAACAACGAAATATTGCAGAGTCAATGAGATCATAGATTTAGGTGTTACATTTGTCGAAAATGCCAGTTTCAATATGCGGATTGAAAATTCTATTTCGAAAGTAAATGCCATGTTTGAATTTGTTAAAAGATGGACAGGTGAATTTAAAGATATACAAACCTTATGTTCATTCTATTTCGCTTACGTTCGAACTCAACTGGAATACGCTGAATCAGTCTGGAATCCATACTATGATGCACACATTAAAAGAATTGAAAGCATTCAAAAGAAGTTTCTGATTTTCTTGTTAAATAAACGTGACTGGGATTATGACCACAATTTACCATTCCATGAAAATGTGGCTCGGTTACCTCCGTACTCAACAAGACGCTCGGTTTACAAAATATGCACGCTTGAAAGTAGACGACTTCTCTTAGCACATTGATTCAGCCTTGGAAAATGTATCAATTCATGTACGGAACATTTCGAAACCATGAGCTTGTAGCACTAGAACTATGGAGAAAGTAGCCCCATTATCCTAAAAAAATCCTGTTAAATCAAAATTTGATTTATATTTTTGTTTGTTTTAAAGTTTTCTGTTTGAATTTTCGTTTTTAATATATTTTTCAAAATTATGGAGGGGAAAATCCGAACCAACCATTACGAGAATATAATTTAACTACCGTTACATACGGCACATCAGCGGCTCCGTTCTTAGCAATAAGAACATTACATCAGCTAACAATGGATTCGAAGACTATTCGATGGCTACAAAAAACTGGCGCTGATAACCTACACGATACACTACTTCAAGGTCTTCAATCACATTACTTCAAAAGCGTCAATTTCGACTGAGTAAGAGGTCAAGCAGCCACCAAAAGTTGTTGCAGTCTGTACAAGGGTCAAACAAATTGGAGTTTGCGGAAGCTGAAACCATTAAAACTTTAAGAATCCATTGGAATCCTATCTTCGGCTGCTTCAGATTCAAGAAATGTGAACCAAAGGAGTAAAAAAACTGGGTGAAACCCTATCAATTCCACGTTGGATAGGAACTGTATCTTCTGCCAAATAAAACCTCTATTACAAGGGTTTTGTGATGCATCAGAAAGGGTATGTGCAGCTTTCATCTACAGCCGAATTGAATTCTCAGATGGAACAGTCGTAACCTATCCTACGGCAAAAACCAAGAGAGTACCTATCCAAGTTAAACACTTTACTACGCCTGGAACTTTGCGGAGTGCTTCTTCTACCACGTTTAATTAACCAAGGTCAAAACACTAGAAGTGAAACCGGCAGATATTTACTTATAGACCGGTTCCACCATTATTTTGGATTGGCTACAAAAACCAGTTATCAAGGGTATCATAAATTCAAAACACCACTAAAATCGTGTGATGGAAACCCATACCCTCAACACAAAACCCATGTAAGAATATAATGAAATAATGAAGAAACCCGTAATAAATGAAACCTTGGAGATGTTTGACACGAGTATTGATAAAACGGACCACAACTATTTTTCACTTTCTCAATAATGATGCTACATCTGACACCATAAACAACTAATATGAGTAACTGCTCATCTCCACAGCGTGCGCCGATGAAATACGTGAAATAGAAATCAGGACAGCATTAACCACAATCGTAAGGGCAGTTGGTGTTTTCTTTGCATACAAAATTGAGACTTTAAGAGACCAACAATTACTTAAGAAGAAGAGCACTATTTCCTCACAGGATCCGCTCCTGGAAAACGACAACCTTTTAAGAGTAGGGGAAAAACTCAAAAATTTGGATCTCCCGTTCGGAGAAACGCATCTTCTAATTATACCCATCTAACTAGCTTAATTATTAATTTGGAACATATGTCCACGCTTCATGGTATTAATTAACATTAATAACATTAGCATTTATCAGGAAAACGTTCTGGATAATAAAGGGATCTCAAGGGATAAGAAATAAAATTCAAAAATGCATTGTCTGTTTCCGGTTTCAAACTAAACCCACCCAGTCGGTTATGTTGGTCCTTTGTACATACGGATCTCAAAAGACAGTGGTTTCTGATTTAACAGCAAACACCGTCCTGGCAGCATTCAAAAGATTTATTCCCCACATATTCAAAGATAACGATACGAACTTCATTAAGGCAAACAAACTTCTAATCCAAAATCAAAGGCATTGGGCGAAAATTATCCAGCATCATTTTTCAACACAGAACACATTACATGGCAATTTATAGTTCCAAGCGTTCCACATTTCGAAAGATTATGGGAGGCTGCGGTTAAATCACAGAAACATCATTTATGCCAAGTCATTGGAAATCAAACGTTTACGTATGAGGAATTATCCAACACGCTATGTCTGAATTCACGTCCTCTATGTCCTATATCTAACGATACAGGATGGTAATGCTTTATTAGCTCCTCCAATATATATTCTAATTGTAAAATGATTTATTAGACAAAAAACCAGGTATACTAACCAACATGAAGAGTTATGGGGATATGAAGTCACCAAAGCACAGAAGAGCCTCCAGTTGCAATCCATATATTGTGATATCATTGTCCAACAACTCCAACTACAGATTGACTACAATAAAGTAGGCGAGGAGTTGGAGACACGTTTGGTATTCTTCTAAATGACACCTTTGACATCTTGTATCAACGAGAAGCAGAAGATTACAAATAGCACTTTAGTGTAATAGAGCCGAATAAGCAACATCTCATCCAGTTGGCAAATTAACTAAGATAACTCCATGCAATAGTTAATTCAAACAAAATAATAATTACACTTAAACATCTTCAAGGATGCAATACAAAGACGAATCGGAAAGGATATTATCGTACCAGGCATTCTTCAGCAAATGTTGATATTGAAATCATGCAAGACACACAACAGAATATTATCGAAGTAATGCTTCATTGATCTCTGTTAAATCCATTACGCCCTCAAGACGAAATGAATCAGAACATCATTATCTAGTGATGTCATTGCCTCGCAGAAAGCAAGTAGACCTATAATGAATCGGCACCGTAACATCATTACAAGCTTTCGAATACTGTTGGTGAGGCTCAGCCAAATTTGACAGTAAACGATTCAATAATAATAAAGGATGATCAGCTACCTGCCACATGGTGGATGTTGGACCGGGTCCTTCAGTCTCACGCTGTTACGGATGATTTAGTTCGAGTCGCCACAATGAGTTAATTATTAAAAGTATGCCAGCTACCGATCGAAGACGAACTCAAAGAAGCATTGCAAATAAATCCTTTTAACCAGGCCACCGGAATACAGTTCGAGCAATTAGGCAAGCTAAATAGTGGCGACGAAATGGACATTAGTTCATTACAACTTGACTTTCTACTGGGAGGAAATTGAGAATCTGAACCTCACCAGTGGTGAACCAAATAATCATACAAGAAAATCAGAGCAGATGTCTGATTTTCAAATTGTCTTTTTCTAAGCTTTTGACCTTTTCAAACAAGGGAATTAATGTTGCGTTTTTCAGTCTTTCAGGCACAACCTTCTGGGAAGGTAAGATTAAAGTTTTGTACAAGAACTGGACTAATATATGATTACTGAGACCATTATCCGTTGATAATTTTGATTCTAATAAGTTAATAGAGCAAACCATGAATAGAGTTATTCGAGGCAAATTCGTAGCAACGCTCGTAAAATGATATATAAAGTCATTGGAAATTTAAAAATCATTTGACATAAGTTCACCATTATCAAATAAAATATTTTTAATTAATGACGTTTTAGGATTTCTGACTCATTTAGAAAAATGATGTGGACCGTTATTGTGGCAAATTTAATTTAGAACATTTTCCTACTAATTATACCGAATCCCCTATAGGAATAAAAACTATCCTCTTGAAGTCACGAAATTAGTTAGAGAGAAACGGAAGGCACGAAAGACCTGGCAAAGGACAGGCGCCCCGGAAAACAAAAAAATCATCAATTATCTGTGCAATAAACTGAAACAACTTATAAAAGAAATTAAGAACAAAACTACTAACAAGTACTTAAGTGGTCTTACCGAACATAAAGACCCTGACTACTCTCTTTGGAAAGCAACAAAGGGATTGCAAAGGACCAAAATGCATGTGTCACCTACTAAAAATGAGGAAGGAATCTGTGCCAAAAGTGACAAGCAAAAAGCTACTTTATTTGCGGCTCACTTGGAAGAAACCTTTCAACCGTTACCTAGGCAAACTGCAGATGAAAACACAACAACAATTAGCAAAATTGATGATCATAATATACGATCCGTATCATTACAGGAATTGAAAGATAACTGCCTTCGGACTAAAATAAGTCCCACGACAGTGGAAGGTTGCTAAAGTAATTATGATTACCAGTAAACGACAAAAAGTCGTACAGGCCGATTTCACTACTTCCTGTGAAAAAAATTATTTGAAAAATGCTGCTCAAGAGGCTCGAGCCAATAATAGAAGAATGAAATTTAATTCCAACACACCAATTTGTATTTAGGGAAAATAAAGTTCACATAAGAACGGACATAATAGAAGACGCACTTGAGAAAAAGAAAATATGATCCAGTATCTTCTTAGATGTAGCACAAGCTTCCGACAAAGTTGGGCACCAAGGACTTGAATTTAAATTGCATCGGGATCTGCCTAAGCAGTTCTATCAAATTCTTAAATCTCACATTGCAGATCGGCATTTCCGTGTAAATATAACGGAGAATACCCTGAACTAAAGAGAATAGCAGCACGCATACCACAAGGTAGCGTACAGGGCTAACAGCACCAGAGATATGCCAAATACAGAACGTGCTACCATAGCAACATTTGCAGACGATACAGCTATTTTGGTAACTGGAAAGAGTATATCAGAACCAACGACAAAACTTCAACAAGCAACCAACTCAATGAGTAGCTGGACAAAGAAATGGCGCATTAGCCTAAACGAAGCAAAATCGGTTCACGTCAACTTCACAAACCAGAAAGTTAACTGGATTCCAGTGAAATTTAATTCAAGGCAGGTTCCAAATACAAATACAGCCAAATACTTTGACATGACTCTCAATTGCAAGCTTAGATGGAAAGAGCATGTTAAAAAGAAAAAAATTATTGAATATGGCATTCAATTTTGAGGTTGTTCCAAGGATACAAATGTTTGTGTGCTTTACGTAAAAGCTCCTTTGGAAGCTGCCACTTCCGGTGGGCCGATTTCGGTCAAAAATTACTAAGATCTCCCAATTTATGGAAAAAGCTTAAGTAGTATAAAATTTCATCACGATCAGTTAATCCGTCTAGAGAAGCTACAACAATCACAAAATTTTTTTTTAAAAACCATTTTTTTTACTTCAGTGATACAGCGAATGATAAATTTCCAAAATCTCAAAGTCGGAATTTTTCATGATTTTACAAATGTCCACCGCGGCTTCTCACGGTGACTCGGATCTGAGTGGTCGAATTTCCAAAGACTCTGCAGTATAGATCCGGCGGAATTTGAGCGATGTCGATTATGGCTTATTGGCATAGACCTACGACTTGAGAAAACCCCACAAGAAAAAATCTAGCGGGGTCAAATCGCACGATCTTTGTGGTCAATTCTCGTCACCTCTGCGAGAGATAACCCTGCCCTCAAATCATTCAGGCAGAATGTCCATCGTTGCGTCCGCTGTGTGACACGTAGCCCCGTCCTGCTATATATAGTTCAATTTGGGTCAAAATAAATCGGTTTGCATTGTTCTGCTCGTGTGGATCGACGTCGTCCCATATTCGGCAATTTTGCTTATAGCCATTCACCCAAAAATACGCCTCATCGCTAAAGATACTTTTTCGGCCAAAATTGCGGTCCTCTTCCAAACTCTTCGAAGCCCAGTGTAGGCCCAAGTTCTGACACAAAATTCGCCATGTTAAAGTGTGTGAAAGACCGAGTTCTTGTGTACGGCGAGGAATTGACTGCCCCGAGTTCTCCTATACTTTTTCACGGACCGCGTCAATGTTCTCGCCCGATCTGGCGTTCCTTTGACGTATATGTGAGTGTTGGCTGATTGTTTACCGAACCGGTTGTTTCGAATTGGGCTACTAAACGTAGAAGAGTCGGGTTTGAAGGGCCACCGCGTCTGCCGTAAAATGAGCGCAACGCGCGCAACGTTTGTACTTATTAACACCCATTTTGATAAGTTTTGTCATTTGGACGTGCTGCTCAATTGTGTTACTTGTCATGCTAATTTGGCATCAGTGACTGAAAAAACACCAGATTAGACAGACGCCACCAAAACAACATGGCCCCTTTATTTGTCAATGATTATGAATAAAATAGGATGGCATTCCTATCAAATGTTTCGCCTTTCCTCACACAGCTAAATATAATATCCAATGGTATGCAAATAATGTTCGGTCTCAAAGCTTTTCCGGTATAGTGAAATAAAAATCAACAAGTGTTTCACCCACTAAAGAAATAAACGGCTTATTATGAAATGAAAAACAAGACAATAAAAAGTTCGTCTAATAAAGACTTTAATTCATATTGAATTTTTGACATCAATTAGTGAACGAACCCTACCTTCATTTAATATTTGCGTCTCCCACAAATTGGAAAACCTTTTTCATTCCAAATCGTTTTAAGTTTCAACCACAATATTGAAAGCTTAATTTTAATTTTGTTTTTGTATAAAAATTTATATTTTTATATCTCAGAAAAGGTAACATACGGTTTGTGATGAAGGAAAGTTGCGCAATTTAATTTCCATTGTGAATATGTTTTCATACCCTTTCATCCGATTTAGAGTTTATTTATATAGTTAGCATTCTATGCCAATTTACTTTTAATCAGCAATCTCGCAATGAAACAAAAGTGTTTAGAACACGCGAGATTTGATAAGGTGGGTGTAACTGAGGAATCATCAGAAATTTGTTTGATTCAAAAAGTATAAAAGCTTAAATCAAATCAATACCATATTAAAGCACCTTACAATGAATATTGATGTATACAGTATAATGTACTTACAACTTTTTATGGTGGAAAATTGAAAACTGATTATTCATACACGTAGGGCGCAACACGTTCTGATAATAAATATGTTTGCTTCGTAAACATAAGAAATATTAGGCACAGTGTTAATAGAAACATTATCCCTAATGGGTTTATTAAATTTTTTTTTGTTACGGTTTGACATGTTGATGAATAACAAGTTTTTACAAGATGTTAGAATGTTTAAGTAAATTATGACGATCTTATTTGACAGGTAATATAAATATAATTGCCTCAGGTTAGACGGAAATGATGAACTACGACAAAAATACACATAAGAGCTAGTGACCTTATCTAACCTCTAAGAAACTGACGGGCGGCAAGAAGCTAATAACGAAAAATTGTGTTAGTGGCTTAGTGCCACAGTCAAGACCTATAAGGAACATTGCACTAAAAAAGTTCAGCGGCATTCCAAGGTCAACCCTTGTTGGTAGAAAATGTTGTCTTTTAATTCTTTGTGAATGTTAAACTTTTCAACATCATTGCAAAAGCTTAAAAAGCCCTCGTTGAGGCTGCCACTTCTAGTACACAATATCCACCAAACTGCACAAGGATCTCCCAATTAATGGCAAAAATGTGGTATTTTTCCAAATAGTCAATAGCCGCCCAGACTGTAGAGATAACGAATTTTGGTGAAATAAACATTTTGTATCAAAACTCGTTATTTAAAGAAAAATTTGAAAAAAGTAAAACGTAAATATTTTTTTTTATCAAAATCCGTCATTTCCGGTAATTTTAAAAATGATCTGATCCAATTTTATTTGAAACGTAATTTACAATCCTTTTGTTTTTAATCGTTTTTTCGCAAATGCTATATAATTTTTAAATGAATTTAAATAATTTGCAAAAAACGAAAAAGCTCCCATGGAAGCTGCCACTCCCGGGTAGACCAATGTCGGCTAAAAATCATTGGAATTTCAGAATTTACGGAAAGTAAGAACTTTCCTCCCGGTCAATCAATCCGTATGGGCTGAATCGGGGCCGTATTTTTGTTGAAAAACAGATTTTTCTCAAAAATCGTCATTTCCGTTTAAATTTTGAAAAACTGATCTGAACCAGTATTTACGCATATTTAATTTAGAATCTTTTAGTTCTTCAATTCATTTGCAAGAAACGAAAAGCTCCTATGGAAGCTGTAACTTCCGGCGGACCGATTTAAGCTAAAAATTACTGGGATCTCCCCAAAATAACTTTTTTCATTAATTGGGAGGTTCTTGCGAAATTTAGTGGTGGAAATCTGTGTACCGGAAGTAGCAGCTTCCATGGGAGCTTTTCAATTTTTGTTTTTCGCTTTCGAAGTCAAAGGAAAGTCAGGTGTTGGCCACAACATATTCCCCCCAAATTTTTTCAGTTGGGCTAATAACCGCTTCAATATAATATATATGGCTCTTGCCGTTGCGAACTTGAGTATTATGAATGTTTGGGCCATCGATGAAGTCTCACAAAGGAGGAAGTCTCAATCGCAATGACTAAGGACTTTGAAGAATGGAAAAACCTCGATAATAATATTTGACCAGGATTAGACCTGCTCCCAGACGAACACAGAGCAATTGTAAAAGTACTAAGGGCCGTAGCACAAAAAATGAATGAGATTGGCGTATAATAGGTATAGGTTATATTTGACCTATATAAATTCTTCTTCTTCATAAAAAAGCGATGATGACATTTCAAATATTTTCTTTAGGTGGTAAAAAGCCAGACACACGGCGAAAGATTGTAGAAATGAATCGCTGAGTGCATGCTGCTGTGCGACAAATTAGAAACCTGGCAGAAACCACATTACTGGTAGGGACAAGTTCCCAGCATAAAAAACAATAACAAATCGCTGCAGAAAGGGAAGCTACTTCAATTAAAATTAAATCACTGCGTAGCTGTCCAGGAACTCTTATCGCATATACATGAATTGAATCAAGCCGCCGTGTTGCATGGGCTAGTAACAGCGGCAAGGCTGCTATTTGATCTAATGTGCTCCAGATCTAAAGTTATTCTGCCTCCTAACGAGCCACTTGAGTGATTCACCCACTTCCTTGATTGTTTGGTCTTCAATACGTGTTTTCTACTAAGTGAAATAGCAGTATTCTGTGCAAATGACCAACATGCCATTCTGTGTGACTTTCGTCGATCATACCCTAGGAGTAATTTTCGAAATGCAGAATGAAATACAAACACGTTCGCTGAGGACATTTACATGTTCATGCTTCAAACTCCAACCTGAGGGGCAAATCTAACTCTAAGACAACCCAGCTGAAAGGTACCGCCACCAAAGCATTTAATCGTATAATGCCTAAAATAGGTTTAACGCGTCATCTGCGGCCTACTGGTGAAATAAGAAAATCATTGAGAAAATCAATCGATCTAGACGCCCAATGTGGAAGAAATAGCCACTATTGGTGGCCATTAAACAAAACAAGCGTTGATGGTAGTAGTTCCGCTGTGATGAGGTCGAGGACGATCTTTGAGATAGTTCGTTCAAGTGTAACACCGACGTGCTCTATCCTGATAGGTAACCTACTTGTCTCGTTAACCGACGGCTATTCTTCCTAGTATCATCGAACCAGATATTGTACCACCATTTACGATGGATAAACTAATATCCGCTTTCAGTAAAATTCCAAATTTCCTAGCTGCAGAGTCGAACTACCAAACATCACAATACAAGAGAAAGCCCATGAGTTTTTTGAGCGTACAAATTTGTCTAAATAATGTACATTTCCAGACAACTGGAAAATACAGAGGTTGATATTGCTTCCCAAAGGTAAACCACATTCAGCAGACACATCATTATTTCGAATGATTTGACTGTTGGATGGAGCCGAAAAATTTCTCGAAAGGCTACTCTGCGACGGATTAGAAGAAGTTCCCGCAAGATTTAAAAACTCACAGATCGCCAATATGATTTCCTGAAGGCGTGTTCAACGCTGACTGAAAATGCCATCAGCAGTTAGAGATGGAAAGGAGCCAAGGAACAGAAAAAAAGCTGCCCCATTGTTACTTTAGATACTAAAAATGGTAAACACACCAAATGGGAAAATTTTATGAGTGCCCTTAATACCAGAAATGTGATTTGCTACATCACAAGATTAATTGCTGACTATATTTTGCAGTTCCCCAGAGAAAATATATGAAAAAAGAGCAGAGTCACTTGTAGGAGTCATCATGGCTTTGCTAATGATATCCCAATTTTCGCAGTCTGTAAGCATAAGAACGACAGTGATTAGTGTCTAAAGAACTGTTTCGAACGATGCAGCTGCAGCCTGCATAATAAAGAATTGCATTGGAACCCTGACATAAATACCTTTTAGTTCAAGATCAACCGCAAAGCTAAAGATGGAATTATAACCAAAAGGAAATGTTATTTGAATTATTCAGGTTATTGGATTCATTAGGATGACTCTCCAAAATCTAAATGCAAACCTCTGTAAATCTGCAGCGTCCCTGCCGCTAAAACTACGTCCCTCTCCCTAACCTAAAGAAGATCAAAATTCCATGGTGGATCAAACTTTGATTTAATTTTACTTTTGTAAAGTAAGTTTGTTAACAACAAAACACAACCGACACCTACAGCACCCAAACTAACGTTACCAAGGCTTGAGCTATGTAGAGCCAGTTTACTTCCTTCCTTACCTCCTTACTTCCTAGAAGACAATCCGATTAACCATTTTATCATACACAATTTATGGAACGACCCTCAATATATCTTTGAGACCGCAATCGACCCAGCACCAATGGTATTAACGCCAGATCAGTTGGAGCTGAAGCAACACGTCTTGGGGCCACTGCAGTAACATCAAGTAACACCCTTGAAAATTTATATATGAGTCACTCAAATTTCAATACCATCAAAAGATTTTAGGTGGCAAAATTCACCGATAAATACCGAAAGAGGATTGTAAGCAACCGAGAAGCCCCCACGGTGGGGGGAATCTCTTGATTCACATGGTACAGAGACAATACTTCAGAAAGAACATCTGCGATCTTATAAACCAGAAATGAGTGGCACAACAAAGTAAGGTTACATTTTTTCCTAAATGACAATGGTTTGCGTGTTGTTGGTCGAGTGCAAAACACAACTTGTTGGAGGTATCATGAGAAGCTTCTGATTATTATCCGAATTTGGTTGCAGCAAATGCTAAGTAACGTACATTGATGAAGCAACTTTTCATTGAAGAACTATCAACGATCACTTCACTAGCAAAGTCCTACTTAAATTCAAGACCACTATTAACCCTCGATCTCCCAGATGTCACATTTTTAACTCCCGGATACTTCCCAATCAGTGCACCGTTACGGTCAATTGACACAGTCGTCGAGTCTGATGAACCCACAGATGGACCAAGCATGCTTTTGTCTTGTTTTATGGAAAAAATTAAGATTCTGATATTGAGCTAACTTTCTTGAAATTTGGATGTAGTCTTACCTAAATACGCGTTAGACAGAAGACTTCAGACAAATTTTACTGAGAGTACTGAAAGAGCGCAAGAACAACCAACCAAAACAATTTATTTTGTAAATAGATTTTCCCCTTCACATTTTATGTGTTCCCCTGCGAGAGATGTCAACTCATCAATATTAAATTATTTGGCTTCCATGATCTCGCAAATAGTTTTAGTTACATGTGTAAATTGAATATGTTTATTAATAATATCAGTAGCAAAAAAATATTTTTGTTCTACCTCTAGCGGTGAATAGCGAAAACACATTTTTCTGCTATCTTTTACAGCGTCAAAATTAATGTCCTATACTGCAGTAAATTATTTTAGTAAAGATTTTTTTTTTTCGATATCTTTACTTATCGACAAATTTAATTTCTAGATTAGTAGACCCATTACACGATTTATCCAGTAAGGTTTCGTAAGGTTATCAAATTGATCTAAATCTAATTTTATATTTTTTGATTTGATTCATTCACAGTTAATTCTAATGGATGAATCCAATGGTAACGGATTGATGAACGTGTTACAGGCATCAACCAATCCAACAGCGCTTGTCACGTCACTATCGAATGAAGATTTGAGTCAAAGCTTATCTGAATACACAGACGCAGACGAGAGTATGTCAGCACCAACCGAATATTTAGCTGAGGTAAAAAAAAAAGATTTCTTTAATTAAGTTGGCAACATTTTATTTTAATATTTTCTCAGTTTTTATCATCTGTAATGATTAAGGACTACACGAATGCTTTAAAATACTGTACATTAAGTAAGTTCGGAGTAATAATAAATAGTTTAAGTGGGGGGATAATAAAATTCTATTTTACAGTTCTACAATTTGAGCCAAATAATGCCACCGCTAAAGAATTCCATCCTTTAATACTCGAGAAACTTAAAAGTGAGTTTAATATAGGCGCCAGTATTATTTGCAAACATTAATTTTCTTTTTTACTTAGAATTGGAAAATCCATCCAGTGACAGCGACGAGAATGATAATACACCGTCGAAGGAAGGTGATGCTGAGTTGGGAATTTGTAATAAAAGCAATATAGGTGAAAGTGGTGGAAGTGAAACAAGTGGTTCGTGTAGTAATGCATCGGAATCAGAATATTCAAATACCTCAAGTGATTCTTCGGATGAAAAGGTTTGTTTTACAGTTCAAATTATATATAAATTCTTTACTTATCGTCAAATAAATTTGGAGAGGTTGATAAACATGATACTTCATTTAATTTTAAGGTTATAATAGTCGTTTGACTTATTTGTTACGTTACTCTAGATTGCAGGGCCTATATTCAGCAGAATCTTACAAAACTTCTTTCTTACCATTATTTATGCCTTGCGCTAGTCATAAAGCTAACCCAATTGTTTTCACCATTTTCGATTCTCTTTTGCTTTCCTACAGTTTTACAAATCTCGATGGCATCGATCTCCAGTGCCAAGCTCCAAGAGGGTCACTGTCACGTCGTTACCAAGGTTATAATAGCTCATCTTAGGTTGTGGCCCATTCCACTGTTTGAATTTTAAATTTCATTGTAAAGAGGACCAGTTCTGTCTTTGACAGATGGCTTGGCTCACACATCTCATACACATTTGCTGGCATTCACTTTGAGTGGGTATTTTAAATCTCGTGGAACAAGCTATCAGATCCATTAGAAAATATATAACTTTCTAGGGACACTCCTTTGGGTCTAAGCAGTAAGCAGTCCACCAATATCATTGAAGTTTATGTTGCATGCTTAGAAAATACTTACAATGACTTTGGAATACACCTAATGCGGAATACACCTCTTTCCTATTGAGCGTGTGAAATGATGTAGTTGGGTTCAACACGCAAAAATCCTAAAATTTAGCCCAAAACATAACTCCTAAAGAAATGTTAAAATTCCATCTAACCTTTTAAAATTCCAAACTACTCAGTACCGAGTTCTTTTACTGCAGAGGTCAACCAATCTGATAATTTAAGCTCGCTACATGGGTTGTGGTGTTGTTAAAGTTGCTACAAGAATTATAAAATGGCAATCGGGATACAAATATACAATTCGGTACATTTAATGAAAATGAGGAAACATTTTCAATTTACAAACAGCGTTTGGAAAATTATTTACAAATGCGATCTGTTACAACAGATGAACGCAAAGTACAAATATTAATTAATTGCATCGGCACTAAGCATTATCAATTGCTTCGTAGTTTAACTGCGCCAGACATGCCAAATACAAAATCATATGAGGAGTTAACTCACTATGTTACTCTCACTATTTCTCTATGTTAGAGAATCATTTTTGCCCGAAACCAAATGAAATTACAGAGCAGCATAAATTTCTGCTTAGAACACAACACGAAGGTGAATCAGTGGCACACATATGTGTCAGTGCTGAAACATTTAAGTGTTTTCTGCAATTTTACGTGTACATCCTGCAAAAAGTGTACAGCAGCAACTCATTTAAGATCTCAGTTTATACGGAGCATTAGTGACGCGGAGTATGAATAGAGTTGTGAAAACGGCATTAGCAATGGAAGCATCGAAAATTCAGAGTCAATCAATGCAGAAGGTACACCAAGTCAAGGACAGCGCTGAGATATATCAGAATGAATAGTGGCCAAAACGAAATGAAAATACGTCGAAGAGTTTTAACGATTGTGGCTCAGGCAAAGGCGACAGCAACAATAGACTGGGTACTGTCTGAAAACCAGGGCACAAAGCGAATGATTGTAGAAGCAAGGATAAATTGGACTGTAATCAGTGTAAATCAGCGGGTCATGTTTCAAATTGTACGCATGAAGAAATACAGAAAATGTTCCAGCACAAATTCGACGAATTCAGAGAAGAAGTAAACGAATTTCAATTGAAGGCGAATCATTTGAAATGGAATTTGACACGGGATCTGCCATATCAGCGAGAAATTATTACACAGTAAACTATCGAAGGTCCACATAAGGCAAACTACTACGAAGTTAAAGGCATACAATGGTAATTTCTAACCAGCGTGGGGGTTGGCGAAGGTATCAGTTACCCAAGACGGTAAATCTATAAGAGGAAATCTATATATTGCAGATGCCAGATTCGATAGTATCCTTGGTCCGGAATGGATACATATTTTTGAACGCAATGACGATTTATTCAAAAATAGAATTTGCACAATTCCACAGATTAAAGGTCAATTGAAACTTCGTGAAGGTGTTTCTCCAACATTAAACCAAGAGCAGTTCCGTACGCTATACGCCATTTGATTGAAGACGTAATTGAAAGACTAGAAGAGTCTGGAACCTTAGAAAAGGTCGAACATTCGGACCGGGGAACACCAGTGATGCCAATAATTAAGTCGAAAAATCAGATCAGATTGAGTGCCGATTAGAAAGTGACACTAAATAAGGTAATAAAGGATGACAAATACCCAATTCCTAAAATCGAGGACATGATGCACAAATTGGCCTATTTACACATGGCTATGAAAGAAGAAAGTGCACATATACAAATAATAAGCACGCATAAAGGCCTTTACAAGGTTCATAAACTAATGTTCGGAGTAAAAACGGCACCCAATATCTGGCAACGCTTTATGGATGAAAATATAGCCAATAATCTCAGTGGAACACAGTATTTCTTTGACGTCATTATTGTCACCGGTCGTACATTGCCTGAGACGATGGAACGAGTACAGGCGCTATTAAAAAAATTACGTTGATCATTTAGAGAAGAAATTACATACTTGGGCTACACCATAAGTGAGGCCGGCATCCAGAAGAATACGGATAAAACTATAAAGCAATCGCTGAAATTGCACAACCGAAGAACGTGTCGGAATTGTGTCAATTCATTGGGATGGTAACATATTACAACAGTTTTATCCCCGATATGGCCCGAAATCCCCTTTACAAACTATTACGAAATAATGTGGAATTCAGGTGGGATGAAGTGTGCTAACGAGCATTTGCTGACATTAAGACGGAATTCCCGGAATCAAGAAGTGAGTCAAATTATAGCCAGCTTCGTTAGGAGGCGACAGCCATTTACTGGGCGCTTCTAAAATTTTTCAATTATTGTTATAGACGCGAATTCACTTTGATTACGGATAATAAACCGTTATAGCAATGATATTGAGCCCAGATAAAAGCCTACCGACATTAACATCACTACGACTACTAAGTTACGCGCAGTTCCTATCCGGGTTTTAAATACAAAATTGTTCACAGAGAGGCCAAAAACCACATGAATGTAGATTTTCTATCTCGGCATCCGGTGGTGGAAACCGATCAACCAAGCGACAAAGAAATAGTTACAGTGTATCAATTTGCGGAAGATGTTCTACCAATAACGATTGGAACAATTTCAAAGACAATGAAAAGTAACAGCATTCTATGCGATTTGTACAACCGTCTACCGATTGGAAGTAATTTAGAAGGTACACCATTTAAGGGGCAAGAAGCTGAACTAACTTTACAAAATTGATGCATCTATAAAGGTATCCGGATCTTAATTCCAATCACACTACATATATATTGGCATCGTCAAAATGAAGGCACTAGCACGAAGCTTTGCAAAAGAACCATCGAAGGCGCCAATACATAGGTCAATACATAGGAACTTCCGACTAGGTCTTGGCAACGAATACACATAGATTTTGCGGGGCCATTAATGGAACATTATTTTATGGTGGTAGTGGATGCAAAACCAAGATGGTTATAGGTGGTGCCCATGTCAAATATCAGAAGTTTCCATACCAATAGATCATTACGCGAAATTTCAAGATTTTGCCACAAATGGGCATGCAGAAAAAGTGTCCAAGCATTAACATTTGCATTATGAATTCAACAACAGGGAAAAGTCCAGCTGAACAAATGCTACGATTTAATTTACGATCGATCATCGATTTGATTAAGCCGACAGAGAGGGTAAATGATTATACAAATAGCAACCCATCAAAGTGTCACAGACGGGAGCTGAGCATAGGCGACACAGTTCAAATCCGTTGGTACCAAAATAAAACGATCAAATGGAAATTTGGTAAGGTTATACAGAAAGAGGGTTTCTTACACTATCTTACTGAAGTCGAAGGAAAACTGCACCGCCGACATATTGATCGAATGCGAGCCACGGGGGTTAAAGGAAATACATAAGTTACTCGAATTTATTAAAAAAGTAACCAAATATAGATGGACCGATGGTTACAACAGATCGCGTTTTTCCTACGAAGAACGACTATGACAAAACTACTACAACCGGAATGGAAAGTAAAGAATTTACGAATGAATTAACTAATCGGCAATCAACGGAGTCGCAATCGATGGAAGTTGTTTCATCAACGTCAACATCAAGGCAAGCAACGGGTAGCATACAAAAAGGAGTTGAAATTACATCTAGGCATGTACGAATGTTAAGCCGAGTGTGTCGACCACCAAATAGAATTGTGAGAAACAGCTTGCGTGAGAAACAGTTTAACCTAAATTGGACAAATTATGAAAATATAACAAAATAGCCAAATTATTATCAAATCGTTAATTTCCTTTTCACCTAAAACCAGCAAATTTTTATCCACAACCCATGCAGCGGGTTCTTTACCCTTTAAACTTTATTTCCGCTGGAATGTGAACTTTTGTGAAAAAAGGTACAAAACTGTATTAAATGTCCGCTGGTTATATAACAGGAATTCTCTTTCGTGAAAGGGCTGCTACTTGCGGATAGTAGCGTATCCCCTTATTTTCAACTGGCTAATTTCCGCTGTCTTATACGACTTAAATTATTCACATGGTGCGTACTAAACTGAGTCCTGATCCAAATTTCGAATTAGCTTTTTAGCCAAATTCAAAATGAGCTTTCAGTTAGCTATAGTTTTCACACTGGAAAAGTGCATAATTTACTTGATTACGCGCACTATGAACACACAAGTAATACACAAATTTATTTTGTTAGATTTTATATATTTTAACATTTTATCACAGAAAAACTACCGTTACCCGGATAAACACAAAAACTAGACTAACCTATTACCTGCTCGCATCACGTTTAATTTTTGACATTCTCTTTTGCTTTGTTTCAAACTGGGGAGCGATCCCGTCGAAAATAAACATTTTAGTACAAAGGGCATTTATAATTAGTTTTAATAGATGTCGGACAAAGCGCTTAGATGATTTGTGTTATATAAAATTAATGAAATTGTTAATCGTTGGTGGTGATTGTTCAGCGGAATAGAACAAACACGCTGAAGCCGATTTTAATCTATCCATCGCGTATGCTGAAGTTTTTCTTTGATCGAAACACTAAATTGCTTACATCTGTCTTACCCAGAACAGTATAGGTAATTTTGATGGCTATTAATCCTCGAGATGGGTAACCAGAACGGAATAGTCTGTCGTAAATGTCAAGTACTACGTAATGCACCGAAACAATTAACGTATTTGCCGCACAAATATAGCAATTGGTTCGGCACTTTGCGAAAGGCATTAACTTCGGTCAGTAGGGTTAAATTATTAATATCCTAATAAAAATAACAATAAATGATCTTTTCAAATTTGTCAAGGTCCCAAAAATGTAAAAGAAAAAATTTGTCCGTTCGTGTGGATGTCTTTACCGAAGATATCTCAAAAAATGCCTGTTCAATTTGAATTTTTGTCGCCAAACTTCTTCTATTTTTAAGTCAGAGAATTGAAAAGCTCTTGGGACCGGTACGTGCGGGTCGAGTACCTATCGTAGTAAACCACTCAAAGCAATACCAAATACTACGCTTTACTGTATTTGATATATAGCAAAGAATACTCATGTAGTATATCGTCTACAAGGTCTTGGATCAAACAACATTTTGACAGCTCTAATATATTTCATAAATCTACCGTTTTGGCGCTGTAATTTACAAAAATTCCGATTTTGACTGGCCACCAAGATCATTCCTTTTTGGGTTACGTTAAATCATTGGTTTACTCCAATAAACGAACAAACACCCAATGACCTTATCACCAATATTATTCGTGGTATTGGTGAAATAAGTGCAGATTTATGTGAAAAAAATTGCCACAAATTGGTGTTCCAGAGCAGAATTAGTAAAAAAAATTCCAGATGCGGTCGGTCATTTAGATGAAAGGATTTTTAAATAAAAATGTCATGGGCCATTGGCTAAAATACCATTTTATCTTTGTTTCAAATTAAAAATACCTTAAGAAGTTTTTCATAATCGTAGAAAACAAAGAGGCCATTTACTCACAATATATATCTACCACAAAAAGTAGAAAAATGCACCCCCCCCCCCCATTTGTAACCCCAGGGTACTTAAACCCTTACAAAAATAAGAACTTCCTTAGGTCTCTTCTTGGTACTTATAGTACAAAACAAGAACTTATTACTACTCATCGCGCAGAGTCGCATCGAATTGATACTAGATTTGGATGAAAATTGGCAAAAGGATAGTTTTGAGTAGCAAAAATCAGTTTAGATGGTCTTGATTTCGAAAAAATTCGTTTAGAGAGTCCTTTAGTGAGACCCGGTTTTCATATTTCATTTTTTTGTTAACTTAGCAATTGATGAAATTGAATGAAACATTTTGAAGAGTATAATAGGAATCGATTGAAATAGACACTGCACACGGGAGTCCTCCAGTGGGAGTGCGGTTTTCGTTTTCTAATTTTTTCTCTCAGCTCAAACAACTTCGATGAAAATTGCTGAAATATGAATTGCAACGGTTCCAGAGTCCCCCAAAAATTTAGTTAGGAAAGCTTCTGGTTAGGCCTGAGTTTCGTTTTTTTTAAATTTGTTTGCTTCCAACGTTTTTATTAAAAATGAAATGAAAGAATTTTCGAGTGCTATATGAACTAATTGCAATTGGTTTCGATCTCGGGAAAATTTGTCGTAGATAGGGCCGCCATGTTGCATAACTTTCCGTGTTGCTGTATCATGTTGCGTGATATTCATCCGTGTCGCACTCATTATGATTCCGTGATGTTGCTTAATGTTGTGACCAAGTTTTATCATATTTCGACCAGTTGCGTTTCTGGAGGCGGGTAGATATGCATTTTGTTTCGTAATGTTGTGCCATATTGCATCATGTAGCATTTCATGATCATATTCCTTTTAAAAATTATTATTATTTTGCTTTGTTTCAGTAATTAATCCATTTAATATAATTAAAAACCATAAAATCCCATGGTTGTGTGAAAGGTTTTGGAAAATGTTTTTTTTTTCTTTGAGTGTCCCAATTTTGCACATCGAATCGATTGCGTATTCCTATTTTTGGACTCCAACAATTTTCATTAAATTCAAAATTGTCAAATGTCATGAACCGACTGCGACGGGATGGGATTCTAAATTTAGTTTCGGATATGTTTCTGGAAAATGGGTAAATTGGTGTAACTATGCCATTTCTCGAAAACGAATGTTTAAATCAAGAAAACCACCAGCTCGAAAAGGAATAATAATCTTTCCTCGTTATCTTATGTGGCAATACCAATTTCTTTAATTTATCACTCGGGTCAAATAGAAACGAATCGATTACCTAATGGTTAGGTACCTGTTTAGGTAGATGTCGCTTATAGATAAATGAATTCTCCGCTTAGTTTTAAATTTAGAATTTGGAATTGGTTCTGCTAACTTTCCCAAAGCTAGCAGAACCTCCCTGTCTGTTCATAAAGAGCCTTTAAATTTGCATAGGATTTTTATGGATGAATTCTGCTAACTTTAAGAGCTTTAGTTAACCTTATTTGGGTTACATTATTAATGAAATCAAATCATTTTAGTAATTATGATTATTGGTAATCAAACATAAACATTTCTATAAATATTTTTCCTATAGGAATTGGATATAAACTCAAACAACTCAAACCATAGTATACCATCAGACAGTAGTGACAATACAACGCATTCATATTCCAGCTTACTATTGGAGGAGGAAGAAGACGAGGATGATGTACAACAGTTGCCTGCTAATTATGTAAATGAAAAAATTGGTGAAAATCTAATACTGGCCGATTTGAAGGACGCCTTTAATGGTAATAGTAAATTGGGGAAGTTGAAATTAAATTTCTAATTAATTTAAAATCTAAACCAATTTTTTAGGTAATTACATTTCACAATCGTGCAGCGATTCGGAATCCCCAACAGAGCCATTGACACAAAAAATTGCGGCCATACTCCGTTCAAAATGTGTACCAAAATCATCCGAGACATAATTTGGAGCATGCACAATTTGTAAAATGTATTTTTTTTGTATTTTTTGTTTGTTTTTTTAATCAAAATTAATATTAAACTTGTAATCTATATATATTAGTACCTAAAAACACAAATATTGTTAATTATACGGACAACAATAATTATAAATGTATTTATATTATATAAATGGAAAATTACCTAAATTATAAATGAAAAATTATAGACTTATATTTTATATGGCCTAGAATAATATTTATATAGCTAGTAATGTAATTTATATAACTAGATTTATATAATTAATTAATTTAATTTAATTTCATCATAATTAATATCATTTATAAATAAGGTAATCCTTTCAGTTTAAAAGATTAGCGGGCCTCATTTATAAACCAGCCTAACAAAACGAAACTAAGAGTTGCTAAAAACCGCTACTTGTAAAATCGTTTTAAACGCTGACCAACTATAAGTTGACCCAGGAGTTTGAGTTGTGACTCGGTATTGGCCGAATGGTCTCAAAGAATAATTAATATTATAAATTAAACCCATTTTTAATACATTAATGATTAAATTGTTCCAATGGGAGTTCCAATTGCATTTTAGTACTAGTACTAAAATAACGCGCACAAATAAAATTATTCTAAACTTTGCAGAACAGCTTGTCGTATACCACAAATCGTTACATATTATCCAGATTCCATTAAGTCGGGTCACTTCCTAGATATTTATTAAGCCGAGCTATCAGGCTAAAACGCTACACCGAGGTAACTAACATACATTGGTTCCCTATAACTACATTCGATTCTCATACATGCATTTTAGCCATATCCACTGCACCAGTACATGGATATGTTTCCGTCCCTAGCCATCGTGGAGGCATGCATGGTCTAGACGACAGTACTGGACGAGTCTAGTCTACATTTATATTTTTCACTTGCATGACACGTACACAAAAGTCCGTGAAGCTGCAGATCGTATTGTTGCTCACAAATCTGGTTTTATCAGCCGACCATGTAATATTTGCATTGATTAGGCTAGATTGAAGCCTTTGTCTTTCATTTTGATATAGTACATATTCAAATATTATGTGGTCAAGTGATTCTATACTTGCACCACAGAGGCATATTCCATTATCCTTAACTCTGAATTTAACTAGGTAGCTGTTGAAGTTACCGGGTCCAGTAATGAATTGTGATAAGCAGTTATTTAGAGAAATTCTCATGTTGAGCCTCACTATAGGTGTATCTTCCTTTAGTGGATATATCCCATCTTTGCTGCCACTAGTCGACGTTGAGTTACTAATGCCTAGATTTTACAGTTTTGGCCAGCTTTATTCTTTCATTATTTAATTTTACAATAGGCGGTCTATTAGTGTCCAATTTATCTTTAAGTAATATCATTTCTGTTTTTCCGGATGACAGATCTAGTTTATTTTTCATGCACTATTCCCTTATACGATTCAGTGTCAATTGAGTCTTATTTTCAAGATCTTGTCTGGAGTGCCCATATATGATTATAACCTTATCGTCAGCATTTGCAATTTCGTCTTTCTCGCTGCAGAAACTATCGTTGAAAACGATGTTGCTAAAATTGGGGCCAATGGTTGACCCTTGTGGGCAAGCTTTTGTTAACGTTTTCGGAATTTTTCTATGGCAGCCCTCAAGTATCGCTATTCGATCATTTAAATAATCTAGAAATATTTTATAAATATTTTTAGAAGTTCCAATGGTTTTCAGGTAATTCATGATACAAGGCCATCAGACATTGTCGAAGGCACCTGCAATATCCAGGAAGATAGCATCTTCCGTTGACCTATTTTTGCGGAACCCGAATTGTTTGGCAGGGTAGAGTCCGTCGGCGTTAAATTTTAAAATCCTGTCCGTCACTAATTTTTCTAGCTGTTTGCCCGTTACTGAAAGAAGGACTAATGGTCTATACGCTTTAGGGTTAGCTTCATTTCTATCTCCTTCTTTTCTGATCACAACAACTTTACCTGTTTTTCAGATTTGCGGAAACACACCCAGCTCTAAACACTTATTGAACATACAGCCTTCAGCAGTTCTGTTTCGATGAGTTCAGGTTCAGGTGTCTTGCCATTTCCCCTAATCATCAGTGCTAATTCAATCTCTTCTTCACTGGAAGGCTGATCTTCTCCAGTCGTAGGTGCCTGCTGCATCAATATTATTATATTCATTTGTTCTTCTGAATCATTATCAGGTAGCAGAGAGTTTAGTAGCAGTTGGTTTGTTTCTTGCCATGTTGTTGTTGTTCCATGAGATAGAATCGAGCTTAATGACTCCCGATATTTAATTTTACCCGCCTGGTATTTATATATAAATCCCCATGGCTCCAAGCTTTTTTGTTTTTCGCGTGAAATCTCATTAAAATACGAGTTTCTTAGTTTCTTAGTTATCTGTTTGTCTAGTGTTTTGGAGTTCTTTCCGACTTCTTTGACTTCTTTTCGTTTTCTGTTAAGGCTAGGAGTCCACCATCCGTCTTGTCGTTTGCAGCTCTTTTACCTTGGTATCGCAAATTCGTAGGCTTTAATTATGCTGTCGGTGACTGTAGTAGCAAGTCTGTTTAAAGTGTCTTTGCTGTTGCAAAGAATTAAACCTTTCGTTTGTCTCCGTTATTATAATTCAACACTTTTCCAGAAACCTTGACCAAGATCGCCCTGTGATCATTAGATATCCAACTTGTTTTGACACTCCAATTTCTAATTTTGTTTAACAGCCCACTAGTCACTAACTTGACTCGCCATTGTGGTAGTAGGTACTATCTTGTCCGTACTTATTTAGCTAACTTCTAGACCACGATCATTAGGTGTGGTGTCAAACCAGAGAGCTGACCTGGCGTTAAAATCACCACATATCATTATTTGGCTTCCTTTTGCGCCTTAATTATAACCTCTAATCTTTGCAGATATGGTTCCGTTTCACTAGCCTGAAAGTAGATACTCACAATGAAGAAAGTACCTGCTAAAGTTCTCAATTCTACACAGACACAATGTGAGTCACTGAATTAGGTGAGCTTCGTGGCCGTAATATCACCACATCAGTGCCAGTTGCAACAATTGACCTTGCTGACATTCCTCCTATTCTACCATTTGCCGAGTGCGGTTCTTGCATACATACCACATCAATTGTGTGCGAGTCGCCCGTCGGCAAATGGTC
This sequence comes from Nephrotoma guestfalica, assembly GCA_963691935.1. Lineage (NCBI taxonomy): Eukaryota > Metazoa > Arthropoda > Insecta > Diptera > Tipulidae > Nephrotoma > Nephrotoma guestfalica. The sequence goes on from OY829915.1 coordinate 28,097,868, forward strand.
ACAAACTACAGTCTCTGACTTGCAGTGCGTTCCTATATGTCCAAACATATGACAACTGAAACTCCTAGTAGGCAATAAAAATTTAGCAATGTTGCAGGAGGACCAATCCTGGTAGATCTTTTTCTTTTGTAACAGCTTTTTGCGTATGTCCGGCTCAACCTCAATGACCCAGTGTCCTGTGTCATAATCTCTAGGACCATTCCTAAAACATGCTTTTATACCGTTCGGATTAACTCCAACTATTCTACCAGTATATGAATTTTGTTCGAAAACTGCGACTTGGGAGATTTCCTGTTGTAATAGTGGCTCAAAATTGTTCCAATTACCTAGACCACTAGCGAGGACATCAGTCTCAAACCTCTCCTAAAATGATAGTGATGTAATAATACACTCGGAAGTTTTGGGGATGTTTTCATTGCTTAGAATAAATAAGAACACTTACAAATATTCATCGGAGTGAAATGAAAGAGAACCAGTGCTTCAGTGGGTGTGCTCTTATGGACACCACTAATAGGAGAGATAGCAGGTCGTTGCAGTTCAATCAAAAACTGGTTCAAAAAGTCGGCTGAGTTGTAGTAATCCAATATAATAAAATTGAGCTAGGGTTTGAGGTGTTGGACCAATAAACAATATGAATTTACAATTCCCATCTAAGATTCCAGGGCAGTTTACTGTTTAAAATCAGCCCTAGGTACTGTTTTAGCTGTGAAGAACAAACTGATACCATTTATATTGGATGGAAACAACCTAAGGAGGAAATTTATAGATATATAGGGGACGGCCTCGCGTTGACATCCCTTTATATCCACATGATATACGAAAGTCGGGAATTTAGATACTGGAAAATAGATTTATTGAAAGATCCCGATGTGTTGAAAAAATATCAGTCCAATATAAAGAAGTATTTATCATTCGGGATTTTCGTTTCGATGTTTTCGCAAACTGCCAATCAACCCGAAATTTGGTAATAAATCTTTAAAGCAAGAGTTTTAATGAATTCAAGAAGTGACTCACCTATCTCGTTCGTATCCGTAAATCTAAGGATGTGTAATGTGAATATGCATCACTTTCAAGAAGAACTCCAAGAATTATTTTCTAAGCCTTTCTAATAAGCTTCCTATAGTGTCAGGTCGAATGACCTCTCTATCATTCGGAAATCCGCTTCTAGAACGAATTAAAAATTAAAATATATATCAGACTTAAAGAAATTAATGCTTTTTCAAACAAACAAACTGACTAGGTGTCTAATGCGATACTGTAAAGATCATCTTACCTCTTGAAGATGGTTTAAGCTACGGCGCCCATAAATGCAGAGATGATGGGAATTTGAACTTGATAATTAAATCCGATCCAGGAGGTCTTAGTAGTGAGTCGTAGTTTCCGATTTTGGCTACGAATTTGAATAAGCCATTCACTCCAAAGTACACAGATTGCCTCTACTATTGCCTCTATACAATCTACCGCCGAGCGGGTTATGCCTTCGCAACCTTTCGTGAGCTTAATATCTACAGAGCGACCAAGAGGAAACTGTTTGAGTAGTTGTCCAATATCGTCTTCAAGATACTGTTTAGGTGGAGATAGTAATAAAAGGCTCTTAACTTTTAAAGCTTCATTGATGGGTGATTGAATTCTGGCGCCAAATGCAATTTCTTCTGTCTCCCCTCATCCACCAAATATTATCCTAAAAATAAAAATTTAGTATAATTTAAAACTTATCCTTAAAATAAATTTAGATATTGTAACAAAAATTTGCAGGGAAGCTCTCCTCTCTGCAACCAACGGCGGAACTGGTCAATTTCAAATTGCCTGAGAATGTATAGTCTTCATTGGCATCAACCATTGACGGTTCTGGATGACTTCCGATAATCGGTTTTTAAATATGATTTAATACAACATACAAGATTGATATTTATTTCCTCTTTTTCTTTTTATAACCTTCTTTTACCAGAGTGCTGTGTTCAGCGTTCAATGCGTTTTATTTTTACTTTTTCTAACATTTTCATCTTAATTTTCGTAAGAATGCCCGATTCTATATTACCTAATGATACACTTAATCTGTAAATCTAATCTATCTGGTTTCTTAATTCGTCACTTATTTCGTATCCTTCCTTCCGTCTCTAGAGGATTGTCCTTCTGTGTCTTTGCGTTTTACATAGTTATTGCTTCAAGTAGTTTGGAACTGTCCTCATCGGCTGATGCTCCAGGCAGAGCTGTCAACACATTTTGGATCGGCATTGGTCTCGCTTTCCACTTTAAGTCATTCTCGAGGCACACACTCCTATTCGTTTTTTACCGTTAATCCTATTTGCAAATTTCTCTTCTATTTTTGAATTTTTGTACTTGCTTTCTACATAGATTGTCATGTGTTTAGCATGTATTTTATACTCGTGCCCGCTTATCGCTTTAATCTGGTAACAACATCACCCCAAAACTTCTGTCACCGAACCTACATCATATTACCTCGACGTAAAGTTTCTAAAGTACACTATCGTTTCCTATGTTCCGCCTCTTTAATTTGCCATCTCCGAATGAACTGTGTTTCAGGAATGCGTGCCGGGGATTGATACTATTTGATGCACAATATAACCGAAATTCTGCTGAAGTAAATGATGTTGCGTTATCTGTAACACAGCCGTCTTCTCGGTAGAAATAGCTTCCATTCTTGTAACCTTTATCCAAACTGAGAACACATCCACCAAAACTAAGAACATTGATCCATCCATTGGGCCACAAAAATCCATTGAAAAACTCGATTTATGATTGGTCATGGTTCGGGTTCTAAAGGATGTTTTTTTAGAGATTTACGTCTTTAAGTTGGCAACACTGTTTTAATTGACAACCGATTTGATAGCATTTGCTTTGGCATTAGTTTGATTTGCCAATTCATAATGAATAGACTCACGCCAGAGCAACGCTTGCAAATTATTGAAATTTTTTATCAAAGTAATGGTTCTGTTCGCCAAACTCCGAGATCGTGTGAACTAACTCCATTAGAATTATTTTCTTTGGGGATATGTTAAGTCACTTGTCTACGCCGATAAACCAGAAACGATTAAACACTTGGAACACAGCATTCGGCGAGTTATAAGCGAGATACGGCCGCAATTATCGAAAATTGCATCGCCAGATTACGCCAAGCATTAATGGCATAAATTATCTATCAAGTAAATTTAGTTTCACTGATATTCAAAATGGTTTTCTTCTATTTTAATTTTTTCTACTTCACCAGACTTCACTAAATTTACTATATCTGTATCGATGTTAAGCCACCAGAAATAAGATCGTTCCAGAAGCATCAACTTGCTAATCTCTATATGAGATGTATGAACTTCATCCAACAATCTCTTTCTACAAATTTTTGGTTGACTATTCTATGCCCCCCATCAACCTCCTTCACACATAGTTTTTTCTGGCCACCCGTTTGTTACCTTACCAATTATCTGGTCTTCCTTACAGCCTTCCGAGACTGTTTTCAATGAAATTTAAATAAGAATTATCGTCCACTCCAAATTCCCTGTTTCCCGTCACTATTTCCACTGTTTGCCTTGGCAAAACATCTGCTTATCGTTTTCCTTTCCTGCTATATATGTTTGTGGTTCGTTTTTATAGTGAAGGTTCTTCCTAATAGGTATTGTCCAAATTTTCGGACTCCATACTACTTGGCCAAGGCTTCTTTATCAATCATTGAATAATTTCCTTCAGTAACAATTGGCTTCTTTTATTTGAAATACACCAATACTGTCTCCGGCATAAATATTCTCTGTATCTTTTCGAATACTTCCAAACACTTTTCGTTTCGTTGCACAGTTCTGAATAAATTGCCGATTTTGAATAATTTACTAACTCGGCATTTTGGCTATCGCTTCTGTCTTACTAAGGTCCTTGTGAAGGCCTTCCTCGCACCTTAAATCCGGTCTTATTTAATCTCTCGAGAGCCTCCTCTAAATTAATCAAATGTTCTCGCTCTGTTTGTCCCGTAATTAGTATGTCGTCGATAAGTAAGGCTACGACGTTGCATCTTTGCAGGGCTTTTTCCATTACCATTTTAAATATGTAGGCCTGTGGTAGATCCAGTTTAGAAAATGATTTGCCGCCTTGAATCATCAATTTGGGTAATCGACGCCCCCCAAAAATTTGTTGACCATTTCCGCAGTCTTTATAGAACCGTAAACTACCATCTTTTTAAAACTGTTACAAGCGGTGTTCCTCACTCTGAGGTGTCTACTTTAGAAATTGCATCCTGAACTTATACATTCTAAAATTGTGTGCACCATGTTCACATACTGTGACTTTGCATTTTCCTGTTTGCTCTTCTTCTGGGTTCTGTAAATTTTATGAACCGCTTCGCTTTTTCTTTCCAACATCTCCCTGGTTGTTGCGAACTGCACCGCCTCCTACCTACACAACCTAGTGGTTGTGAGCCCGATTAATGTGCAGTTTAATTTTGCATCGACATTTTCAAATGTTTTGAAGCGCTCTTCAGTTTTTGTAGAGGCGGTGTAAAATTTAAAGGCGGCATACCAAATTGGGTTGCTCGCGGTAATGGTACAGGAATGGGCCATCAATAAACTTGAAAGAATTACAAATTTAAAACTTACATATCTCTTAGCAATTATTTTTTTTATAGTAACCTCATACATATAAAAGATTTAAGTTAATTACAAATGGTATTGGGGTACGGTACCTACAAACTATAAATATAAAAATGTAAATTACAAAAGAAAGAATGACAAAGGTCCAAGCTGCAAATACAACTAAAAAATTATAAAGTGTTAATATTATTAAGTATCAAAATTTTATTGGAATCTAATTATATTTTTAAGTGTACTAACTGTGTATCGTAGATGAAATTAATAAAGAGACCGACTGGTACTAGATTTCCAGACAAAAATCAGAATCTTATATTCTGTACTGGACATCTGATCAGTGGTCTCTAACTATTCAATGTAAACATTTATAAAAAATTTAAATTTGGCCGTAATTAAAATGTAAAGTTGATAAGGTTGGAATGAAATTGGCTGGCTCGTAGTATTTCGAATCAACTAGTTTTTATGTTTTATCGTTATATTTGTTTTGTACATAGTGACTGAGAGTTGCCGCATCGAATCCAAAATTCAAGGCTGCTCTCTTTTGTAACCTCTTTCTAAACACTTAGACTGTATTGCCACTAGTCTGCTGTGAGCCTTTCACTAAAAGGCTACACGATAAAAATGTACTTTCTCTCAGTCTAGGAGGTTTAAAAATCTTACATCATCTCAACTTTTCATTTTGCATCTAATTTAATCCCGAATGGAGGCACTCCAAAACGTATACACAGCTTGCACGTCACCGAAGATGACAGCTGCTAAGGTCATCGCGAATATAAAAAGTTCGCGAGGAAATTGTTCTTCGAGAAGGATGAGGCAAATTTAAGGATTTTCACTTGTTTTGAATGCAATTATTTCAACAGCAGGTTGAAATATCATCCGATATAATTGAGGGTTAATCGAGAGTCGGTTGTTTCATCATCTCAGGACCATAAGTTGTATTTTTCTCCCAAGCGATCTTATAGTATCCTATACGAAATCAGTATTATTTGAAGTAAGGGTGTCACCTGCTTAAATTCGCACCAAATGTTGTCTAATTCATGTACCTTTGTGAGTGTGGTGAAAGGAGATCTTCTAAAGAGTCGAGAACCACTCGACGATTATAGCACGAATGTATTACCGAACCTTTCCTTTTCGAGCCTCTTAAACTAATGCATCACGCCGCAGATGCTACCACACATAGCGATTACGTCTCCTTACAATTTAACAAGTACTGTAACATATTTTCAGGAATAAAATACTCTGCAATACTTCACGCAATTGCGTGTTCTGCTGCTGAACATTCGAAAAATTAGCCTTCGACATTTTCCACTATTTCAGTGCGTGTTGGACAGTAAGGGCGGACTGTTGTCGTTTGTGTTCCCCTTATCTCTGTTCCATCCAATTCGAGGAATCAGGCCATGAGTCCTTTGGTCTTTGCATGATTGGCTCCATCTGGTTTGTCACTCTGTTGCTGTTTCTTCTCGTGCAAGTTTATCTATCGGTGGTATTCCTGAAAGTACACACACTGCATTGTCTGAAACTGTCCAAACGCGCACAACACACTTAAATCGCTAAGTTGATAGACGGAGTATAACTTAAGTCTATGCAATCCGATGACTTTTGCTTCATCAGCATTCTGAAGCGTTAACACGGCATCATGCATAATGTTTCACAGAAGGAGGCCCAACACAGATCCTTGTGGCATTACACCCGTTATAGCGTATTCCACTGAACCGTCGCCTGCTTTAAAAGCATTCTTGGTATCCAAGGTAACAATCTGCCATCTGGTAGCCTTGACCACTTCATCGATCAAAAGAGTTGGTTATTGTTCGTCTTCGTCAGTTACTGCTATTTCGCTTGTCGAATGTTCTTGTTGCGGGAACAACGAAGTTACAATATTGCGTATTATACCTAGACAAGTGGATATGTTAAAATTACTGCATTTCACCTTTTTCATTACTGTTTGGTAAGGTCCACTCCATGGCTCTCTATCGACTTCCTCGCAGAGTTCACTAAAACATTTTCGCTTGCTCAAATTTATAGCCAATCTGACCTTCAATCGAACTAAACTCGAGCCGTTTGTGCCGACTTCGTAACTAAAGATGTTTTATGTGCCAAACAAAACATATACTCTCTGAAAAATTTGGATCTTCAACCGGCATTTCTGATATAGTTCGATTCACTTTTATTAGGAATGCCGCCGCGAAATTCGATGATTATGAGCGACTGCAGATGTTGCCACATTTAACAGGACAATCTGCAGTGTGGCAAAATCTTACAACAAGTACATTCAGTAAAGCATTAAAGCCACTGTGATAAACACAGGATCTCGATCTCGAGTCTTCCACTAATCGATCTACGAAATTTTTGAACTCCTCGAATGACGTGCAACTGTAGTCCTCCTACCACATACGTCATTTGGCCAACTAGCTTCATCGCAGTTTCGACATCGTCGTTATATAATAGCTGCGTCTCCTCTTATTTCACGCACAGTCAGGTATAGCAATGTACTCATCCAATACGATCTTTGCCTTCCGGCTGTAACTTTTCCAATCATGCCACAGGGACGGCTGACAAAAGCTACTTGGGTTCAACGGTAATCGCCTGCTATTTTAATCACTTCGAACATAACCTTAACCGTTCTTCTTCCGCCGTTATAATTTTGTCTGGGTTATGGATTTCGACAAGAACTTCATGCGTTCTAAACCTTATATTAGCTTACCAATGATGGTTTCAAGCATTGCTTGGTACCCCAGGGTAATTTAAGGTTGCCGGTATTTCGCAGAACTATTAAAAGATCTGCCTTTGACGATTTGGAAATGTGTTTTACATTTTCAGGCATCTAAGACCAGTATAGTGCGTCTCTTGGTTTCGGTCCTAATTAATTATAACTGTCTGTGACATTCAAGATGCCTACAGGTCATTTTAAGTTACGGAGCAACCTTAGTAGTCCTTTTCTTCTTCCTTTCTGTTCACAATTCATATACAAACTAAATTCTTCTTCCATTTATTGTTGATCGGTTAAGTTTGGCACTCCTTTTCCGATACGATCATCTTAGTAATAGCTGAACCATAGAGTGTGCTTGCTAATAGTCACGATGTACAATATTTTTCGGCTTGACAACCTTGACCAGACTTTCAATTTTTCTTCCAAGCCAGGTCAGAGTTATTTCTTTGCTTTTCGCCTTTTTGCCTCCTAGAGAAGGAAAATAGTATTTAAAAATTGTACGAAGAATAATGTAAACACGTTTAGGTTCAGTCACAAGTCATTGATAACCGAACTCTAAGGGGGCTAGGACTCAGACGTGAATGCCCAAGTGATCACCTCTGCTCAGGTTAAAAACTTCCTTTATTTCCATAAGTCTTTTACCATTTTGAAATTTTGCCACCTATTCGACCGAACTTCTAATGTGAACTGCCGTTGCCAAAATTTAAAAATAGGATAAAGTTATATACGCGTCTTTGGGGTTGCAAAAAGAGACTTTTTCCACTCTACGTTTAAACATCGTAATTTACTACAGTCCATTTACTAGGGATGCGATAAAGTTCTATAAGCTACTCTTGAAGGATATTAATCAGAATAAATCGAAGGTGGTGGGCAGGTTGCTTCGATGAGAAATTTCCAGAAATCTCTTCAAAAATTAAGTAAAAATCAAATTTCCATCACTCCTACCATTGAGCCCCACCAAGGATGAATTATTTTAAATTAGAACTTCCGATACTCAAGACCGAAATGTCATTCTTCCCAAAAAGTCCCTCTTCTTCCCAGGGATCCCAGCGAAGAAAGGGGCCTCTTAAACGAATTTTTGTAGAAACTGGGGTCCAGTGTAATCCATTCTTCGCCCAATCACCAATGCTTATTAAAAACGTTCGATTAAAAAAAAAGAGTAAAAAATGTTTACAAAATTAGGATGAGTCGCAAACGGTTTCAGGTACTCGAAAATGCGGTTCAGCCGTTGTTCAGCCGTTTGATTGATCTTTAACGTTTTGAAAATTAATATGACTGTATTTACCGTTAGAGTTACGTATGATCCACCATTCAAACCACTAACTTTTACACCACACGAAATTTTAAGTCACCGAAATACATATGGCCGTATTTCAGCGTTTGTTGTTGTTAAGAATACTTACCTCAGCTACCGGATCGTGTCACCCCTCATTTGGTTTAATAAATCATCGTTGAATAAAGGTTGGTCCCCGATTTTATAATTTTGAGTTCTAGGTTCTCGTAGCCCGTTCAATTCCTTGCCTACAATCAAAATCTCAATTTTTGAATTTACATCCGCCACGTTGCATTGCCAATACAACTGCGACAAAATACCGCTTCATTAGTTTTTACATCTAACTGTTCATTGTAAATTAGCAACTTGATTAAACTTTGTTTTGTTGGTATTTAATCTTTGCAATTTACTCTGGGCCGCACCACTTCAAACTTTGAAGATTTTCTTTTAAATGGCTCTATGATTTCGTCATTAGTATCTCGTTTGCTGATGACCGTTATGATTTGTTGGTTATCTTGCACCACTTCTTATGCTGTAAACCTGTATTAATTAAAAATGTACGGATTAAAACGTTATAAAACTCAAACAAATAATTACACGAAAATAACACGAGTGTATCATTTACAGGTTTAAAATAAAATGGTTTCAATGTAAACAAACTTATCATCACCATTGTATGTCGTTAACCGTATTGTCACACTTGAATCACGTACAAACATTTCACCAATCATACACATTTAAAGACTCGGAACAGAAGAATTATCAGCAGCGCCACCTAAGAAATAAAGCCTCAATTATACTTATAAAAATGTTACCTCATATTTTAATTTGTGCCAATCGGTGTTTAGTGAATTGTACATAAAGTGGAAATACTTCGAGCTGCGATACTCGTATTTATAAATTGAATAATATAAGGAAATTTGATTTTTTATTATTTACTGTAGAAAAAGTGATAAAATAAACACAAATAATCCAAATAAATATTTTTTTATGTAAACAAACCCAAAATTGCACAAAATAAATTTTATATAAATAACAATAAAGAACTCAATGCCTTAGGAATTTATCTAAAAATTCAGAATTAAATTTGGAAGTGATACGGAACGGGCTCGGTGGATTTAATAGAAATTCCTTAAAGTATTTAAATTTATTATTTAAAAAAAAACTTATACAACAAATTTATTATACTTAAATTCTGTGTGTATTAAAATAAGCCAATAAAAAACCCAAGAAAAAAATTGCGTACTCTAGAGTAAAGGCGCGATGATTAACATAAAATTTAAGACACGGTATTCTAAATAATTTTATTTACATATTTAACATGTTTTTAGAAAAGACTGTATTAATCATGTAACCATAATTTAATAATAATTAATTACTAAATATAATCATTTACAAATTTATATAAACAAAGAGAAGACACGAAACAAATCGAAGGTGATGATTATTGAGATCCACTTGCAAGTATTCCATGTAAAATACTGACGTTTAGTGAAATAATTATATTCTGTTTCACTTTCCTATAAAAATGAAAACTATATTTATTTATAATTATATAATTATTTTTCCATCCATATAAAAAAATATAAATAAATTAATTATGATTGTATATTCGAACACAAATATTTATTAAGAGCATGTAATAAATTAAAAAAATACAAAGTTTACAACAAAGTATAAAATTGTTTGGAAGAACTTAAATGGTGTTTGTGTTATTTAGATTAAAGAAAGATGGACGGAATCAGAAATGGTCATGGAAGTTATGATCACGGACAACTTTCAGTTCAGTTTAAAAATTCTGGAAAAGTTCTTATTCAGTTTGCACTACTCACCACAAGAGGCATCACGGTCGTTGAAAAGAATTTGCTCTGGAAGTTTTTACCCGGAATCCCAACAGTTTCCCTTCAATTGTTAAATTGGATGAGTCCCATTGAACCCTATACAAACGAAATTTCATCATAATAGATCATGTGGCACTATCAAATTTTTCTGTGAACTCTCGCACTTCCATCTGTTGAATGTTTTAGAAAACCATTAAAACTAAACTTATTTAGTAAATTTAATTAAAAACCTACTAGATGTCCCTCATAAAGGCTATATACCAGCCGAAAAGTCAACATCTTCCGCACTCAAACACTACACATTCGTCCGTAGTCATAACAATTAACTTGAGTTTCGGCGGAGAAGTTGATCTCATTTAGAATTGCTTGTCTTTGTGTAGTTCGTTTTAACGGAGATGAGTATGTAAGATTACGTCTACAAGATGTCAAGCTGGTGTTGTTTCTGGAGTTTAATTTCGACGACGATTAGCGGGTTTTCAGCAGCTTTTCTGTTTAATCTCTCCACAGTTTCTTGGCTTTGTCGAACACGCCAATGGCGCTGCCTTTATCTGATCCAACGTCGTCTTCTTTCAATTCGATTTTTCTCCGTTCTGATCTGAAAATTATTTTGAAGTTTAAAAAATACTAGCACGGAAAAACGCTAACCAAATTTCATCATAATTGGTTAAGAAAGAGCCGAGTTCCATCTAGCATTTTAAGATCTTAAAATCCCTTGATCTCGCGTTTTAGCCAATTCAAAATTTAAAAAAAAATTTGATGTTGTATTACGCGGAATGTTTTCTTTTATGAAAAATGAGGTTCCAAAAATTCCATCAAAGTTCTCGTGAGCGATAGTGTTGCCTCTTGTGGTGAGTAATGTAACTAACTTTCCCACTGGCGAATTTTCACTATTTTATACATCATGTTCCCGTTGTTGATATACATAAAGAGCGCTTGCAGAAACCTCCTTAACTTGTTCAATCATAGATTCAGTAGAGACAGCGTTCAATAATTCAGGCAGACTACAAGCCAAGTGCAATTAAATGCAGTGCAGCTAAGTCGCGATGAATGATGTTTTTCCTTATTTTGACACTATTGCGAGACCCGTGACCTTACTTATAACAAATCATTTGTATAAGCTTGCATCCTCTCATATTGTTTTAGAGGGCACTGTATAATTAGATTTATCAATATCAAATAAATTGTCCTGCATATCTCGTTTTAGTTGACTTAGGAGTTAACCACACTGAAACTCGGTTGAACCCTCAAAATTGCGTAGTTAGAGTTCTTTAAACTTCACCATAATTTATAGTTTGGAATACACAGTGAATAGGAGGTGTTTGATAGACATGGCATGTTGTCTATTTAATTTTCTAACGTACACGCATCGACAACCTAATTTTTCTGATTGGTGTCCCATCCTATCAGGAAGTTAATATTACTGTTTTAAGGATTTTCTTTTATTTTATGAAACTCAACAGTTGGAGCGTTATGTACTAAATTTGCTGTCCGAATTCAAATCAATATCGCATGTGACAACGACGTTAAATACAATCAAACGTAATACTACATATGGCTTCGAAACGACAAGTCCATGACGCAGTGCGAACGTTTGTCGTTTAAGTACCGAAAATATACAAATAGCGAAAAAAGAAATCAAGGTTTGCTGCTTGCCTAATACATTCCATATTTCGTAATGAACCGTTCGCTTTCCTGCATCGATGACCTTTTGATCACATCGAAAACCATGAACGATCATGTCAAGCAATTAAGAAGTTTTTGAAATGCTTAGCGACGCAGGTTTGGTAGTCAAGCCCAATAAGTGTGTTTTGGTAGTCAACAAAATAAGTTTTCTCAGATTCGGCATATCGACAAAAGGAATTTCTCCGGATAAATCTCGTCCTAGGTCTACAGCGTTTTAGGTTGTTCGAAACGTATAAATTACGCCTCGCCGAAGCGACACAGATGGCGTATCCCTCATCAAACACAAAACTCGCTGTTATGGTCGATGCCTTCATGGAAGCAAAGGGCGTGGTGTTACAGCAAAATATTCCTCAGATGGTTGGCAGCCATTATGTTTTTTGCACGAAAACTTAGCGACGCCAATCGAAAGCTGTTTGCGGCTTGAGACGTAGTGAAACATTTTAAATACTTTGTGGAAGGGAGATAATTTATTCCGTTCTTCGCCCAGACAACGCAGACATTTTGATTTAATGGCACAATATGCTTCCGACATTCGTCACATTTTCGGTATTGGAAGTATCATGGCAGGCACTCGAAATTTCTTATATTACGGACCAAGAAATAATTAATATGCGATGTTTCGCCTGGAACAGCACGTCCTATCATCCCTAGTCCTCCCGTCCCATGTTCGACGACCGATTTTCGAATCAGTGCATAACGTGTTGTATCCTGAGGTGCAAAGCACAGCAAAACAAGCCACAATTAAGTTCTTTTGGCGATCAATGAACAAGGAGGTGAGAAATTAGGCCACAAGTTGCTTGCGGTGTTTAGTAAATGTTTTACTGAAATTCACATCGATTTGATAGAACCGGTGTCTGAGGGGCATACCTACTGTCTCACTATGACGTATAGATTCACCCGGTGGCCAGGGGCTACACCTATTCCAAATATTAAGACGAAAATAGTTGCGGCACAAATAAGCACTTGGATCAGTGGATTCAGAATTCTATCGGCCATCGTCAAGAGCTATCAAAAGCACTGGGAATGGAGCACAAGCGAACCATATCGTACAATCCTGACTGTAATGGTATTGTCGTACGTTGACACCGGAGCTTCAAAAATATGCAATTATGTGTATCGCTGAAGTTCAGTGGACAAACTCTCTGCCTTTGATACTTATCGACGTTAGCGCAGGATTTTAAAAGCGGGGAAGATTTTAAAAGTACGTCCGCAAAGTTGTCTACGGCGAATTTACACAAAAAGCGATTCATCCCAATCCGAATTCGTGGCACAAATCCGAAAAAATTTAAAACTTTACAACCGGCGACAACATCGAATCATAAAGTCAAACTTTCGTATTTAAAGATTTAGCAACTTGTGTCACACGTGTTGGTTCGCACTTATGTGGTCCTAGCCGAATTTCAATCGCCGTTCGAAGGATCCTTTCAAGTAGTCAAACGCAAAGATAAGCATTTTACGTTACATGCAAACCACATTAATTAATAAAGAAGATCACGTATGCCATCAATCTGGTTAACAAACCTGTTCGTTTTCAATGTTCTTTCTATCGTTCTCGATGTTCACTAAGAAATATATAAATATTGTGTTCTGTGCTTAGCACGACACTAAATTGTGTTTTTCATGAATTTTATGTATTCAGGATAAACTGGAACGCGATATTATTGATAATAGTGTTGGCCTTTTTATAGTTTTGGTTTCAAGTTTAAAGCTGCGGTTAAATTAGATGTAATAATATTATCTGTAGCTCCTGATTCGTTTGGTGCTCTTCTGGTTTTAGATTTGTCTAGCAATTTATGATATCCTCCTTCACATTGTTCATCTGATACATGTAAGGATTAAACTAATTGATGGATATTTGGGTTTGACGTTGTTTTTGCCGATCTCAACATTTTAAATTTCCAGTATAGAATGTGGTGACCCCTCCGAGTATTAATTTCTCTCTGGCGAAAACAGCCCCTACATTAGTAAAATGATTTAGAAATAAATAAAAAAAAAATAGAATTAGAATTTCCTTTGAGTTGGCTTTGAAGTGAAGCCTTTTTTGTATACAATTCGCCATTCCACACTTTGATTCTTTCGTCGTAATTCTTACCTCGTTTCCTTTCTCTTCACCTTCAAACTAACAACAGTTTGTAGGTGAAGGGGAAGGAAACGAGGAAAGAATCATGACGAAAGAATCAAAGTGTGGAACGGCGGGATGTGTATGATAATTGGATTCCAAAACTCAATGTTAGCTTTGTGTCGTAAGTCATTGCCGCACGGTATTCGATTACGCTATCCTAGTTAAAGCGGATGAGTTCAATCGAACTAGTTAAATTAGAATGCGTTACAATGTAATCAGAACGACAAAAACGAAGAACGACACCTCGAAGTTAACTGTAGGATGTCCTGGCGTAAATGCAAATTAAAATGATTTATTAGAGTAAATGACCAGCTCTTCAAGTTGGACTTTCAAGTTTCAGGTTGGAAATTTTTAGGGTAAAGAATGGTGAGTCCTCAGTACCAGCCGTATGTTGGATTGGCACAATATCTTACCTTTGACATGGTATTGTTGTTGACAAACGCGACACCCTGCATGATGTTGTGTGCGTGTTCGCATGAGATGTTTACAATGTCAGTAATCTCGCGCAACTTTATATGACGGTCATTCTTAATGATTTCATAAACGTTTGTGACCATTTCTGGTGTTGCTATCTGTTTTTTGACTTTCCTGAACGTTCAACATCACTTGTACTTGTACGGCCACGTTTAAGCTCATTTACCAAATTATTAATGGTTGCATTTGAAGGTGCACGTTCATCTAACACTGTTTTCATCTCATCGATGGTTTCTTTTGGGTTTGAACCTTTTAAATGAAAGTATTTGATCACCGCGCGCAATAATTTTTATCCAGATATAAAAAAAATCAAATCTGACTTTACAAAAACGACCAACAAACAAAATCCCAGTTGAAGTTAAATAAAAATTTGTATCTCTTTAGAACTCAGGCTGAAAATGGTTCTCTGCTTTAAATTAAGAATGATAAGGCAAACTATGGTAAACTCTTAATTCGAGCTGCAAGCTAAGAAGGTTTGCTGAGATGTTTGCAAAGCTGTATCGTCTTTGTCTTCCAGATAATTTATCTCCAGCGCTCGCTTCCGAAGGCCAGCATAGGTCTTATGCGTGCTTTATAAAGTGCGAGCTTGCATGACTGCGATAGATGTTTGGTCGATACGATAGATGGTCGCAAATTCCGAAATTTGCCATGGAGATGTTCCTGGGTGTTACTAAAAATTTGGTTTTACTACTGTTCACCTCCAAATCAAGTCTTCTTGTGCAGCGATCGAGCGGTAAGAAACTGTCCTTGATTTCGCTAGGTCTTCGGCCAAGAAGCACGATTTCATCTGCATATCCAAGAATTTCGCTTGATTTATTAAATATGCTGCACGAAATTTCAATATTGCTCATCCTCACTACGTACTCAAGCACCAAATTGAACAGCACAGATGCGAGTTCATCGCCCAGTCTAACACCAGATGTTATTTCAAAGAAATCTGATACAGTTCCTTCAATTACGATTTTACCTACAGACTCAGACGTTGTTAATTTACATATATGTATATAGATGATGTATGGTTAAGTTGAACTCCCAACATTTGTCCAAAATCATCCTCATGCTAAAACACTGGTCAGTGGTCGACCGGTTGCTAGGCCGTGTTACCTTCATAGCATCACAAACATTCATACCTCCTTAAGGCAGACAAACACTCAAAGGAGTATATATGTTACGGTTAAAGTGCGAAATCGGTAAATATGCGCATACAAATTAGAAAAAACTGTTTTACTATCCCTGTTATTTTCCCGAAGGGATATCGGATATCGGATAGGTAGGCAGGAGGTAACTGAGTCCTGCATACTGCTTAGCCCACTGATGGGGTGAGGCTATGGGGATATTGAAGAGAAGTGAACAAGCATATCGGAAACATGGAACTGCATCACAATCGATTTTGAATCATGTAAATAAAATAATTATCGACTTCGCACTTTAACCGTAAGATATATATACATACATAACAAAACCCAAGTATAACAAAACACACGATACAAGCCGATACCGGTTAACGTAGGAACCAGGCAAGTAGATTTCAGCCTTATGCAGCCTTTCGCGCCAAAACCGTCACGATAAGAGGGGTTGTGCTTATGACAACTTTTCATTCGGAACCTTCAAACAACCGTTTCCTTTACTCTTTGACAACAGCTATCCGTGTGCTGTACAATTTTAAGGTCCAATTACCGGCTTTTATTATTACCACGTTCAACGTGATTTTTCCCCAAGAGATTATCATGATTTGGCTACTCCCCTTTAGTGCAGATGTTAGTCCTTAACTCCTTCCTACAATTAAAATTAAAACAAAACATTAAATATTGAAACAAACCATGATAATCTTTCTAGTTCCTCCATCGTTCCTTAGGTGATATGGTATACAGCTTCCTCTTCGAAAACAGAACATTGAACTGGGAAACGAGGGAAGTTATGAAGGGGTTTAATATAAAACACACAACTTTAATAAATATAATTTATTGATTATTCATAAGTTTTGCCTTAAAAAAAATTATCTAAATAAATTAGTTTCGTATATAATCCCAATTTTTAAAATTTTATTACAATTAAAATGTTATAAAAAATATTATTAATAATAATACAGTTAGTATAGTTTAAAGATGTCCAGTTTTACATTGAGCAAAGATTTTATGACAAAATTTCTATTATGTATATGGAAGACATTAACTAAGATGTATAATGTAAAACACAAAAAACAGTAGTTTGGCACAAATTGAGCTTTGTGTTTGTGGATGAATAAGGAGGCTACGCGTCGATGCCTCAATAACTGAACATCTCTAAATTCTTTATTGTATATTTTATGTATAGAATAAAAACTTAACATCAATTAGCAATTTGTATACAAATTAATATTTAAATATTTAAAATAATATTTGCTATTTTTTTTTACTGATATGTCATATCACACAACTATAATAATATATACTCTTCAACATACCTAAATTATACAATTAATTTTTTACTTAAATTATTTATCTTTAATTTTTAATTATTTTATATTTATAAATGAGTAGCACCATTATTTGATCGTTACAAACTATTTTAAAATTTAAACTAAAACAAATAAACTAAGTTTACTTAAAAATTGGTGTTATTACAGAATGATCTGACGGCTGGACAATAATTTACAATTGGTTGAATGTTACCGTCATTTATAAAATAATTTAGCTCTTTAATTAGGAGTAAAAGTTGGTTTTTTGTCAATTAACTATTGGATCATTACCCAAAGGTAATGTAAGATACAGTGGACTGATCTGAACGTGCGAAGCAATTTGGGATACAGTAAGTAGAAAGACAACAAATTATCTGATTGTGCGCCAAGCAAACCTAACCCTTCCTATTTGGAGGATGTCGAAGGATGAAATAAATAATCCTAGCAAAATTACAGAAAGACAGGCATCATGGAGAGGGCAGGGCACATTACAATTGTTATGTTTCTTAAGTTTGAAAATTTAACATAAACATGAATAACAAAACACATATTTTGAACACTTTTGCCGTGGACACATGGCGAAACACACCTACACTTAATAAACACATTTTTTTGCTTCGCAAAAATTAAGTTTTTAAATATTTTAATTAAAAAAATTTTCCAAAAAGGTTTAAAAAATGACACGTTCGATTTCGGCTTGTTACGCCATCATCAGACAATAAAAAATATCCATTTATACGAAAAAAAATTTTTGGGAATTTTTTTTAATTACCGTAAAATGGGGTGATATTGATCAGACGGGGTGACAGTGATTGCTGTGCTACATACTTTTTTAACCCTTTCAATAGATTTGACCTCATTTGAGGACATTGGTTTTATGGAGTGTTTTTTCAAAATTTGTATAGCCTAACTAGTTTATTTTTTATGTATTGTCAAACAAAAAAAGTAGTTAATAGGTTTAGTTTCCTCTAACATTTCATTGCGAAAACATCACGCGCAGAAACGTCTCGACTAGTAAAAAAATAGCGTATTTCGTTAAGGAGGCCAGAAATGTAAGTACTAGTTTTATATAGATACAGCAGTGTAATTAAACTTTTTTGTACGATTAATATTCTTAAATATGATAAAATTAATTAAAATGAGTTATTTTTGATTATTTGTTTATGTTAAACATTAAAAAAATAGTGTGCCAATAACTAGTTCCAATAAAGTCAAAATTTAATTATTGACACTAGGATGCCAATAATTGGTTAATAAGAAACTACAATTATTGGCACGTGCCAATTGTTATACCTTAATCATGTGCCAATAATTGTAATTATTCTTTTTTGTTATTATACTCGTAGATTTTTAATTCTGTAATTTAAAAATGCCAAGAAAAAGAGACACATTTGATGAAGACCAGGTTCAAAAGGCATTAGGTGAAATAAGAAACGGCCAAATTAGTAAAAAGGCGGCAGCCAAAAAATATAATGTGCCTAGATCAACGCTTCAATTTCGATTAGGGTCGAATTTTTCTAAAGCTCGACCAGGCCCACCAACAATCCTAACCGAAGAAGAAGAGCAAGGCATTGTTGAATGGATAAAAATTTCCCAACAAAAAGGATTCCCGAAGCGAAACGAGGATCTTGTTACAGCAGTAAAAGAATTTTTAGAAGATACTGATAGACCTCATCCATTTGGTGAGAACAAAATTCCAGGAAAGGGTTGGTTTAAAGCTTTTTTAAAACGATATCCGTCTCTATCGCTTCGAGCTAGTGATCCTGTTTCGGCAGCAAGTGCTACAGTTGCTGCTTCAGATATTTATTCATGGTTCGATACAATAGAAATTTTTTTAAAAGATCACGACTATTATGATATATTAGAAGATCCAACACGAATTTTTAACGGAGACGAGACGAATTTTCTTTTATGTCCTAAAACTAAAAACGTTTTGGCAGCGAAAGGCTCTCGAAATGTATACGAAATTGACAAAGGATTGGCCAAAGCAAATTTAACGGCCATGTTTACCTTTTCTGCTGCCGGAGTGTTAACCCCTACCATGATAATCTACCCATATAAAAGAATACCGGAAGAAATTCGTAAATCGTTGCCTAAAGGATGGGGAATTGGAATCAGTGACAACGGGTGGATGACAAAACAAGTATTTTACGAGTATATATCAAAGGTTTTGCATCCGTATTTAGTGCAGCTGGGCACTAAATTTCCCGTTGTATATTTTGTTGACGGGCACTCAACCCATCTAACGTTACCTGTGAGTGAGCTGTGTGTGAAACTGCAAATTATTTTAGTAGCATTATATGCAAATGCTACTAGAATATTACAGCCCGCTGATGTGGCAGCATTCAAACCGTTGAAACCGTCTTGGAATCGGAAAGTTTTAGAATGGCGACGTAATAATCCTAGTGCCTCTTTAACTAAAGAAAAATTTGCACCATTATTATATGATGTTGTGGAAAGTACTGTGTGTAAAGAGACTATTCAGAAGGGCTTCAAGGCATGTGGCCTCTTTCCATTCAACAAATTTGCAATTAATTTATCGAAATGCTTAGGAAGATCATCGCCTAAATCTACATATGGCAGTCGACTAAATCCCAAATCACCGGACGATGGATTTCAAACGCGGTGTGAAGCAATCGGTGATAACAAAATTCAACTATTCGAAAGTATCGACCGAGGTGAACTTCAAAAAGATAGCTTCAACGAAGATTTCGTAATTTTATATGATTTATATAACAAGTTTAAATCCAAAGGAAAATTAAATCTAAGTGTTTCAGATAAATCAACACAAACGCACGTTGAATATCAGAATATAGAAACCTCAGAAATAGACATCAGTGCCATCGATGAATTTTTTATAATTCAAGATCCGCCAAGTACGGCAAATGACGAAATTATAAATATTTCCAATGTCATTCCCATTCAACAGTCCACAGAACTACAAACAGTGACATACATAACTGTTCCTCCGCAAAGCACTACGGCAATAATTGATGATTTCCTACCTTGGCGAGAGACTCCCTTGAGAAAAGGTTGCAAAACGGACAAAATTAAAAAGCCATATGTGGTTACTTCTCCGCTGTGGATAAAACAAGCACAACTAAAAAAAGATCAACTTAAAAAAATTGAATTAGAAAAGGAAAACCGCAAAATTTTACGAATGAAAAATAAGGAGTTAAAAAATGCAGAAAAACTGAATAAATCGAAACGCCCACGCAAAGAAAATGCAAAGTCTAAGAAGTTTTCAAGTACGACAACTTCTACAAATGTGTTAGTTGCAATTGAAAATACAGGGCAGAGTAGTATTGAAGGAAATAGGGACATGCGAATCTACGAACAGTTAAATTGTCATAGCAATAATAAAAGTTGTCTAGTTGAGACTCCCGATTTTAATGAACAACTTTCTATTGTAGAACCAATTATCAAACTCAATGAAATGGATGAATCTTCCGGAAGATATCAATCTACTACAAATACGACGACGTCAAGCAGCGTGGAGCCAATCAAAGACACTCTGCAAAAGTTTGAGCAGATACAGAAACTACAAAGCATCAAAAACGATCAAAATGAACTTCTAGGTAAAACGATACCTCATGAAACCATTGTCAAACCGTTCCTAAAAAACAAAGAAATACGTAAAGAAGATAAAACGGGCTTCAAACATATACTTTCTACATCGCACAGAG
This sequence comes from Nephrotoma guestfalica, assembly GCA_963691935.1. Lineage (NCBI taxonomy): Eukaryota > Metazoa > Arthropoda > Insecta > Diptera > Tipulidae > Nephrotoma > Nephrotoma guestfalica. The sequence goes on from OY829915.1 coordinate 28,118,680, forward strand.
CGTCGATTATTAGTGAGCCACCGAAAGATCATCATGTTCGTAAACTTTTTTGTACTGATGTGGTACTGGACATTGGAGATAATTCACCTGCAGCTGGAAAGATGTGCTATCATTGCACCTATGCCTTTACGGGAAATTCTGGTTCTGAGAATTTCGGCATAAAGTGCCAAAGTTGTACGAGAGAATTTCATCTTAAATGTCTTATAAAACTAAAAATACAGTACAATCCAAGACTTATTTGCAATGGATGCAAAATATTGTGATTAATATTCGAAAATTGATTGTGATAATTACACTAGTTTTTATTGAATTAACGAGAACTTATAATAGTAGGACTATTTATTTCTATTATAATTTTTAATAGCTGTTTATTAAATCGTAAGCCCAGTATTAGTATGTTCCATACGCCATTTTTGGGTATTTTGTCCTGAGAATGCAGAATATGGTAATCGCATGCGCTCTTTCAGAATCTGTTATCAGATTTTGTATAATCGTAACCGTTTCCGAGATATTCGGTGTTTAGTTTGTTCCATATCCACTTTTTTATTAATTTATCATTTCAGTTTGTTCCATATCCAGATTTTTGGCGTATGGAACAAAAATCTAATGTATTTTAATAATATTTTTTTGTTACATTTAGTTTGGTTCAAAACCATAATCAATACACCTGGAACAATTATGAATTTAACTTTTATCAAATCTAGATTGTTCCACTGCATTACATAATGATTTTTAATAGCATACAGCATATGGATATAGAACAAAAATAGCAAAAAATAATTGAAGATTGAATTGTTCCATATCCATGCGGCGCAAAAGTATATAAGGGACCTGGTACATTGTTCCTCTTCAGTCGTGCTGAAGAAGTCAAAGTGGTAAGACCTGTAATCATTTTATTTTTATTTGTTTATTTTTGTATTTTTTTCAATAATTGTTCCATATCCATAGCTGTAGATAGTAAAAGTTCGCAAAAGCATACAAAATACTTAGATTTCATTTCTTCAGTTGTATTAAGGTGATAAAAGGTTTGCGAGATGGATTCTCTGAGTCCTCCTATGACTCCACAATCATTAAGGTAAGTGAACGTTATTATTTCGTTTGTTGCATTTAATTTTTTAATGATTTTTAAAACAGGAATGTGAATTCAAAAATAGAAGAACCCAACATAGAGAAACTATTAAATGATGCTGATTCATCGAGCGCGCCTTCCTCGGAATTGGATTTTTCAGGTACGTATAACTGTTTTTATGTATAAACTTTTCAGTAAATAAAATAAATTTCGAATAGGTGATGATACCGATGAGGACCCCAACTATGTGCCGGAGAAGGTCATGAATAATTTATGTTATGGTAAGTTTTATGAAAATCTTTAAACCGGTTTTGTTTTACTTAATTCGTTTAAATTTAAAAGATTCCAATGATGATCAAATGGCTTTGTCTCCAACAAACGATGGGGTTGATGAAGATAGAAGAGATTTACCATCTAATTCGAGTTTTTACGGTAACTAAATTGAAGTATATTATAGAATATATTATTTAACCATGTAATAACACATTCTACAGGCTCAGAAAATTCGTCTCCAAAGTTAACAAGAAAGAGACAAAAACATGTTAGTATGTGGAAGTGCAATGTAAATAAAAAGCTGAGACAGTCAGGAAAAGAATATACGAATTGGAAAAAACAACCGATGGCTGCAAGGCAAATGAAACCCGGATGTAAATCTACATGCTTTTTCCTATGTACAAAAAATGTATCCGAAAACGATCGCCAGAAAATTTTTGAGAGCTTTTGGAATCTGACCGATGATGATAAAACCAAGTTTTTCTTTAAATTTGTTAAACGTGTGCCTGTAAAGCGGCGGCGACAAGTGTCATCTGAAAAAAAGAACTATTCATATAGATTTTTCATCCAAGCTAATGAACATGTAATTCGAGTATGTAGATTGTTTTTTCTAAACACTCTAAACGTATCGAAAAGACGAATTTACTATTGTTTCGAAAACATTTCCGACAAAATAACGGGATGCCCACGAGCTATGAAAAGAGGAAAACATGTAAAAAGAGTAACGTCGCCAGAAAAATTAGATGAAGTGCGAAATCACATAAATAGTTTTGAAACTGTCGACTCCCATTATTGCCGGGCTAACTCACAAAAACAGTACCTAGAAGCGCACTTAAATCTATCCAAAATGTATCAATTATACTTAGAACGAGCGAAGGAACCTGTAACATTAGCCGTATACCGAAAAATTTTCAACAACGAGTTTAATATTTCATTCCATACGCCAAAAAAAGATCTATGCGATAAATGCTTCTTATTTAAACAAAAACAAACACCAACTCAGGAAGAAATATTGGTACATGAGACACATCAACAAGAGAAGATAGCATGTAAAGCTGATAGAGATATCGATCGAAGCAATATTGATCCTACCACATGCATTTTATGCTATGACTTGCAACGAGTATTTGGCCTGCCGAAAGGAAATGCTTCGTCATTTTATTACAAGCGCAAACTCAACGTATACAACCTGACAGGTACAGCTATAATACCCGATAAGAAGAAAATAACGTATTGTGCTATATGGACCGAGGCACATAGTGGTCGTTCCGGCAATGACATCTGCAGTGCTTTAATACGAATATTAAATCAACTGATGAAAGATTTTCCCTTAACGAAACGTATAGTTTTGTGGAGCGATTCCTGTGTACCACAGAATCGTAACAAAATTAACACTACATCGATAAAAATGTTTGTCAACTCAAATCCGCACTTAGAATGTGTCATTCAAAAATTTTCGGAACCAGGGCACTCAAATATAACGGGTGTTTTTTTAAGAGGTTGCCGATTTTTTTTTTTGAATAAAACACATATAAAATTATGAAATGACCAAAATTTTTTTTTATTTGGTAGATAATTTTTTGGCATTTAACATTTAAACACAATTTCTGGCATATGGCTACCACGACTATTTTTCACAAATGTCATTCTGGAGGTCCAATTTTCCAGCACTTTTTCAAGCATTTGAGGGCGTATGTCAGCAATGACACGTTGAATATTGGTTTCCAAAGCGTCAATCGATTGAGGTTTATCCACATAAACCAATGACTTCACGTATCCCCACAAAAAGTAATCGAGTGGCGTCAAATCGCACGAACGCGGAGGCCAATTCACCGGACCATTTCTCGAAATAATGTTGTCGTTGAAAGTTTCTTTCAATAAGTCGATTGTTTCACGTGCTGTATGGCAAGTGGCACCATCTTGTTGAAACCACATTTCATTCATATCCATATCTTCAAGATTTGACAACAAAAACTCATTTAACATGGTTCTGTATCGATTTCCATTCACGGTAACGCGTCGTCCTTCCTCATTTTTAAAGAAATATGGACCGATGATCCCACCAGCCCATAGACCGCACCAAACAGTACATTTATCAGGATGCATTGGTAATTCTAGAACGGCGTGTGGATTATCTTTGCTCCAAATGCGACAATTTTGTTTGTTGACGTATCCATTTAACCAAAAATGCGCCTCATCACTGAAGAGAATTTTACGGTAAAAAAATGGATCTTCGTTCAATTGATTTAACGACCAATCACTGAATTCACGGCGCAAACGATGGTCGTGTGGCTTTAATTCTTGCACCAATTGAATTTTGTATGGCACCAAACCCAAATCTTTACGTAAAATTTTCCATAAAGTCGATGGACAAAGTCCAATTTGCTGAGCACGACGACGAATCGATAAATTGTCGTTTTCTTCGACACTGGCCTCAACGACAGCAATATTTTCTTCTGTACGAACTCTTCTCATTCTTGTCGGTGGCTTGGCATCCAAAAGAGTGAATGTAGACCGAAATTTGGTAATTACGTTCTTTATGGTGGTCTCTGACGGACGATTATGTGCACCATAAAATTCACGAAGTGCTCTATAAACATTTTTAATTGAACACTGATTTTGAAAATAAATTTCCACGATTTGAAAACGTTGTTCTGGAGTTAACCTATTCATAATGATTTGCCAAACAATACTGAGTAGAAATGCCACTTTGAGCTGTCAAAACAACTGTCATAAAATAAAACGACATCTATCGGAAAAACAAACCTCCTAAAAAAACACCCGTTACAAGAAGTTGATTGTGTGCACTCGACTATCGATCGGTACCTGAAAACTCTAGAAATACATAGCCCGCTTCATCTTGTGCGATTACTACAAAACATGAATGCTCGAAATGTTACTTTGGTTATATTACAAATGAAGCCAACGGATTTTAAGGCTTATTCGAATCCAGCTGGTAAGTTGGACTTTACCAGAGTTCCATTTTTTAGAATTAAATCTATCTTATACGAACAAGAAGAAATCGGAAGCTTTACCTTACAATACAAACTTTCCTTCCAAGAAATCAACTACAAGACTTGTACGTTGCGAAAAAAGGCAGCTCGAAGTTCGCTTGCCACTCCACAAAATCTCTTTTCAACTGAAATTGCTACACTACCAGCACGTGCCATTGCAAAGGAGAAAGTTGCGGATATTAAAGACCTTTTCGCATTTCTGCCATTGGAAGATATAAAATATCTTACAACATTACTGAATATAAAAAAATAAACTTTGACTGCATGAATATTATTAAAAACCTGAATTAGTACATTTTTTTTTTAAGCTACGAAACAAAGCTGTGATCAAACGTTGTGAATTATTTTTATTATTATTTTAATAAATTTTGTTAATTAAAACTAAATGGGGTTTGTTTTTAAAAATGTATTTTTATTATGAGATTTAGAGCCAGATTTAAGAAATGACTCACACATAAGAATAAAACTTATTTTATCAAAATAAAATGTTCATACCACGTAACTTGTTTGGAACTTGGGGCTAGAATGTTCCATATACAGACCATTTTGTTCCACATCCTATAAAGAACACCAATTAGTGCTAAACAGGTGGATGTGGACCAAATTTAAGAAAATCTAGGTTCAGCAAAATTTTGATTGCTCCTTAAGTATTGGCCGAATTTTTCTAAAAACTTGCCTAGTAACTCCCAGATATGTATGAATTGCACTAAAAAAAAAATGAAAAAATTTTATCATCTATTTACTTTTTGTTTTATTTAACATCAAACAAAGAATTCCATTTTCCTGAGTTTCAGGTAAATGGCGGGTGGACCATACTAATATTACAGCGACGAAATACATGTAATTTTATTTTGAAATATATTTTTGTTATATTTTTTATTTTTAAAGTTGAATGTTTTATTTTAGAATAATCGTTGGAAATTATCAGTGTGCCAATAAACGTAAATTGTTGGTATGCCAATTGTGGTATAGGCATGCCAATAATTGTACTAAAAAAAGGTGCCAATTAATATACGACCATGCCAATAGATATAGTTTTTGGAACACCTTCATATTTTAGTGAATTAAACATATTTTTAATTATTATTTTGAAAATGGAGAATTTCCATTTTCAAGAAAACTGGATAACCTGTTACATAATAAAATTTATATCGTAATGATACCGTTCTCAATACAACTACTAACGGTTACTATATGAGAATTGCTTAAGAGTGCCAATAGTTGTATCCGTTACGCTATCTGGTAACACTTATTTTTATGCACACTGATGAAATAAAGCCTTTATAAAAAGGGAAATCACATAAAATATCTATACGTTATATGTTTCAAAGTAAACATGATCATTTGTGTCAGTGGTTTCGATGATAAAGGTTGTTTATAAAACAGGTAAATTATAAAGCTATATAATTATTTGTGTTGTGATGGTTTTAGTTTGATGGTTTTATTTTTTTGTGCTAAAAATACGAAACTTGTGTTTAAACTAAACATTTGTCTTCAAATTCACTGAGAAAAAAACCAAATACCTACTAGAATTTATTATCTTACTGTTTTGGTTTCATTGCAAATTATATGGATTCTAATAATGAAGTAAAATTGTATATTAATGTCAGAATAAAGTCCACTTGGTTCAAATTATATGTCATTTATTTTGTATTGATTTGTTAGACTTCGTATTATTCTTATTGCGGTGAGTATAGGTATACATGTTTGAATAAGTACATTAACGTATGTGTATTATATCTCAATTTTAGCAGTTGTCGAGTAGTACAGACACGCTCTCAATTTCCGAAAGTTTAGAAGATTTTTTTGAGGATCAGGCCGAAAATTAATGTCATTTTAGTACAAAGTTTTATGTAAAGCAAGTATTTCAAAATGTATAATTGTTTTGTTTGTAATACCGCCTTAGCATCAGTGAGTTTGTTAATCGCTCATTTGAAGTTTATTCACAAATATAAGACTAATAACACCTTCGTATGTAATCAAAATAAGTGTTATCAGACATTCCAAAATATTAGTACATTTAAGAGACATCTATTTCGTCATTCTAATAAATTTCCTGTAATTACAAAAGAAAATTTAACTAATGCGAGTAACATTACGGATTTGCCACATGTCATCCCAACCTCTATGTGTGTTAGTGATTGCAGTAAAAATTTGTCTAGTAACTTTAATGAAAAGAGTGTCAGTGGAAATATTTGCAATAATATCATGGATGATTGTTCAATATCTAATAAAATTTTACCTACACAGACCTGTGATTCAATATTCCAGCCTTTGAACCCATCCATTAACTTTCTTCTTTCACTTCATAATAAAAACAGTTTCACTAGAAAAGATGTCATTGATATCCAACAAATGACAAATAATTTTATAATTTAAATAATTTTGTAGAAAATGTTACGAATCTGAATCAAGAACTACCCCATTGTCAACTAAACATTATAGATTTATAGATATATTTAGCGTTTTGAATATATTTGAAAATGTAAACAGTGAGTACACATTCCTGAAATATCTAAAGGATAAAAACTTGCTCCACGATTTAGTGCAATTTTCTATTGATAATCAAATAACAGAAATTTACCAAAACGGCATACCAATTTTAAATGAAAGCAATTGTAAAGGTGTAATGTTTCCATTGCAATTTCAATTTAATAAAATATTTGAAAAAGATGACCTCCTAGAACAAGCGATTAAAACTATCACAACATTAGAAAATAGTCCGGGTTTGTTTCATTTTATTCAGGGAAATGTTTGGAAACAAAAGCGTAGTTTATATCCCGATAAAATTTTAATACCCTTCTATTTATATGCTGATGATTTTGAAGTCAATAATCCATTAGGCTCGCATTCAGGTACACCTAGCATTACTGGTATTTATTATACATTTCCCACTTTTGCTTCGATTGCAAAACTGAAAGACATTCACGTCGCCGCTTTAATACACTGAGAAAAATATTTTGTTGGCTCACGCTTGTATTAAATATATTTCGTTTGCCTCAACACATATTTTATGTATCAAATAAAATTCTTTTACTACAAATGAAAATCTATTCTAGATGATAAATATCTATTTCAACAAACGAAAATTATTTGAAGCAAAATTAAATGATCTTCGATTCGTTTGAGAGCTATCTTCCAACAAATATATTAGTTACGTCAAAAATAAATTTGTTGCTTTAATAAATATTAGTTACATATTGTTTTATAAAACTGACTTTCGTTTGTCACAACCGACACAAAAATAATTTGGTTACAATAAAGAAAATTCATTTGTTGCAATATTTTTTCGTTTGTCTATATAAATTACATGATCGACAGAAGCCAACGGGAATATAAATCAGAATTGTGTAGTATACTAATGAGAGCGAACATGTTTTTATGATAAGTACAATTAAAACAGTTTATAAGTGAAAAGTTTGTTTGTGATTTAATAAAAATAATACGTAAGTACGATTATAGGATAAATATAGTTGCGAATATGTATGGTGGTTATCTTCAAACGGTAATATACCCAAATAAAAACTCTAAATTATTATAAAGAGAGTAAATATGTTTTTTGGGTAATTTAATAATTTAATTTAGATATCGCTAAATTCCAATAAGTAAAAATAATTTTAGATTTCAAGTTAAATATCGTTAGAATCGTATAATTTTCTCAAGACAACATTTTGTTGCATCGGGATTTTTTCTGTAGTCACACATTACATGGCTTCCACATAAAATACATTTACATACATGTATGTACACTCAAAAAAATCTCGTAGGTGAAATTGAATAATCGATTTCGTTGAACTTTGAAGAAACGATTTATTCAATTTGATGGTAATTATTATTGACTTGATTATGAAATATTCAATTAATTGCAGAAAAAAAAATTAAAATTTTATTTTATTCAAATTAACAAAAGATTTCTTCAAATTTGCTTAATTTTTCGTTAATAATACATTTGACTAAATTTCTTCATTTTGAAGAAATTGGGGTAAAGTTGAAGAATTAATGTTTCACAAAATTCTACTAATTTTCGTTGAATGAAATAAATTTATTCAATTTAACAAAATTGTTAACCACCTCTCAAGGAAAAAAAGCGTAATTTTGAAGAAATATCTTCAAATTGACGAAAGATCGGTTGTATTATTTTAAACAACGAGGAAAACTACTTTTAAGTCATTTCAAGGCGTATTGTATATTCGAAAACATTTCGTACGAAGTAAATCGTATAAAATAATAATTAAACGTATAAAAATACATATTTCGAGTTAAAATAGAACTTTAAATTTGAAATAAGAATTAATATGTCAGTGAATAACAATATAACTTAGTAAGAATAACAATAAATAGGTAAGTAAACATTTGAATAATTGTGATCCAGTTTTTACTGTAATAATACAATAATTTTATTGCAATTGTTGTTGTTATTTTATTTTTGGGGCAAATTGTGGTTTGTTCTTGTTTTTGTGCTGCTGATTTAAATAAAAAAAGTGTTTGTGTTTTACATAAACTACTTTCCGGAAAATATATTGGTAATATGTATATTTTGTTTTCAAAGTTCTATACGCTTGAAAGCAAAATTAACTTGCATGATATAATGCTCTAGACCATTGCACTATGATATATAAGAGAATTTTATCATCAAATTATAGAATAATATGTCGTGCAAATAACGTCATCGACAGCATAGTGTTGTAAATTGTAAACTTCATAGCAAGTTAAAATATAGTCAAAAACTAAATCATTATTTGAAACATTTTCTCTTATTTTTAGGAAGTTAATTTGTTTTAATAAGGCTTCATTCAAATTTGGGGAACCGAAAATCTGTAAAACCCCAAAACATCGCTCGAAATTTAAGCCCGGTTTTTGATTTAACGATCGATTAATAATTGAAAAAGATTAGAGGTAAGTTAAATTAATAAAATTATGAATAAATAATAAATATGAACATAATATTAGGAAAATTGCAGGTCAAATCATTCGGAACTTGTTTAATATTTTTTTATTAAAACATTATTAGTGGTAGCTTATTCTGAACTGTTATTGACTAAACATGAAATGTTTTTTGTGTCAGTTAGATACCTTAAACTTGAAATCTTTAATTGTACATTTAAATATTATTCATTCATTAACCAACCACAGTACGTATGAATGTTGTGAGGGAGTATGCGCAAACAAATCGTTTACTAACGTTAAAAGTTTTAGACAACATGTTATTAAGAAACATGAATCCAATAATATTATGACTACGGAGGGCGATTCTGCTAACCAGAGAAAAATTCAAACTATTACTCAGTTACGTTTATCTAATGAAAGTACACCTCAAGGTACTTATGAAAATTATTCAACAGATATTTCAAAAATTGACAATTCATCCCCTTTTTCAATAAATTCCTTATCTGAGGCCGCTACTAAGTTCACTCTTCTTCTTCACAATAACAACAATTTTACACGAAAAAACGTCGAGGATATTCAAAAATTAATTGTCGATACACTTCTAGCTCCCGTAACTGGTTATTTAAAAGAAATTTGTTCAACAAAAGTTAACGATATGGAAACCAGGAAATTTTTACTGAACTACATAGAAAATTGGTCAAATCCCTTCAAACATTGTGAAACTGATTATTTGCTACACAGCTGGTTAAAACAGCATGATTTTTCTGAGGACATAGTCCAGTTTTCCATAAATGAGACTGTATCGATGTCAATGCAAAATGGTGAAGTTGTTTATGATGAACAGTTAACTAAAGGTGTTGTTATTCCTTTAAAATTTCAAATAAAGAAAATGTTTGAGATAGGTAATACTCTGAATGAAATGCTTGATAATATGAAAAATATTAAAACTAGGCCAGAGTTATTATCTAATTTTATTAAAGGAAAATTATGGAAACAAAAAACTTCTGAATATGGTAGTGACATTTGTATTCCTTATTTTCTGTTTACTGATGATTTTCAAATAAATAATCCTTTGGGTACCCAATGTCAGTCAGTTTGTGGGATTTATTATAGCTTTCCCTTAGCAAATAATATTTCAAAAATTGAAAATATTTTTGTTGCGGGTTTTATTAAATCACAGGATATAAAAAAATTCGGCAATGACGCTTGTTTGACTTATTTAATCAAAGAAGTAAACGAAATTGAATGCAAAGGTATATTTTTAAATACGGCCAATGGAATTGTGAATGTTAGATTTATTTTGGGTTTGGTTATAGGTGATAACTTAGGCGTTAATTCGATTTGTGATTTTAGTAAATCATTTTCAAGTAAGTTTTTTTGTCGCTTTTGTAAAGCCACAAAAGCCGAAACACATCGTATGGCTATTCAAGACGACACATATATGCGAAATATTCAAAATTATGAGGCAGATATTGAGATAAATTGTTTCGAACAAACTGGAATAGTACAAAATTCTCCTTTAAACGATATTCATTCCTTCCATGTTGTTCAAAATTATGCGGTTGATATGATGCATGATTTGTTTGAGGGTATCTGCCACTATGATATATGTAAAATACTTGAATATTACATTGATAAAATGAAAATATTTTCTCTAGAAGTCCTGAATTTTCGTAAGCAAAATTTTAATTATGGTGCTATAGAAATTGGTAATTTGTCGAAACCAATAGTAGGTGATCACATAAAACGTTGTAGACTGAAAATGACGGCAAGCGAAATGAAAACATTTACTTATCTTTTACCGCTTATGATAGGAGATTTGATACCAGACGACGATAAAATTTGGACATTTTTACTTCTTATTTTACAACTAATAAATTTACTTCTTAGAAGTTATTTTACGGTAGACGATATCTCGCTTCTTCGATATTTAATTCGTGAGCATAATGAAAAATATGTGGAGCTTTTTGCAGACACGCTTAAACCAAAGCATCATATTTTATTGCATTATCCAACGGTTATAGAATTTTCTGGACCGCCTAAACATTTTTGGTGTTTTAGGTTTGAAGCTAAACACAAAGAGATTAAAGCGTATGCAAATGTCATTTCATCAAGAAAAAATATTTTGTTAACACTTGCTAAAAAATGTAATCTAAAATCCGCCCTTAGCTTAATGACACCAGAAAAAAGTTCTCTTATTGTAAAAGAAAAATATCGCATTATCTCTAAAAATGTAAATTTGTTATTCACAAAGATCAAATTGAAACCACAAGAAGTAACTGTTTTCAGTCAGATTGAATACAAAGGCACAGTTTACAAAAACGGGCTAATTCTTACAATATTTAATTTAGAGATAAGTGTATTTGAAATTGAAGAAATTTTTATTTTGGAAGAAAGTTCCGACATATTCCTTTTAGTAAATGAGATTTTGGTAGAATCTTACAGTTCCCATTTTGATGCTTACGAACTAAACCAAAATAAACTTTTCATTGCCGAAAAATTGGTATTCAGAATTACTGATTTTAAAGTTCTTCCTAGAACTATTCATCGTACTGTTAAAGGAAATTTAATGATTAGGTTAAAAGAATATCTGTAATTTTTTCGATATTTTTATTATGTATTTTACTTACACCGTTTTAATATTATATTTAAAGTTTGAATGTTTTTTTATTATAAGGTTTAGCCAACAATAACATAAACACAGAGAATAAATCAAAATTAAGAAATTATTTGACTGTATAACCGTTCTCTTATAATAATTTTAAGTTAAAAAAATATAGTTTAAATTATGGATAATAAGTTATCTACGAGTATAAACGACGAGTTTAAGGAAAATGGCGTACACGAATTTTTAGTCATACCATCTGATGATAATAACGATTATCAAATTATAAGCAACTATGCAGAGCAACCCATTTTTAATGATGAACAAATAGAATTAAATACAACGTCGCCAACTCTACGAGATATACACACGATTAAATATTCGTTGACCCCAAATGAAGAACAAGGCATAAAACAATTGTTTAACAAATGGAATTTAGGCCATTTATTTCCAATTTTTCGAGGTAATTATTTTTTCAATTGAAATATTTCTCTAAGGCTCATTTATTATTAATCTCATTTATTTTGTTTTGTATTTATAGATGAATGTATCGATGTGGTTTCAATCATGGATATGAAAGATCATCATTTTCAAAAAATTATAAATAAATACGATATACAAATAGGAGTGGAAATACGACTAGAAGCCCATATCAAGAAATTCCAAACATCAAAGGAAAATATAATTAGTTCCCCGACATTAGAAACCGATGAACTAAATGATTTGGAAACCTCAATTTTAAATTCCGGTCACGAGCAAAAATTAGACATCAATAATATATTGCAAGGCTCCGTCCAAGGTCGCACAATATTGACAAATTATAACACAAACCGTAAATTGAATGATGGATCGAGAGTTGTAATAGTCGAAACCATAATAAAGCACATGATACAACAAGGACTACGCATGACGACTAACATGGCAAAATGCATTTCAGAAAGCATTATTCTGATGTTTCCTACAGAATTTATGGTAATTATATTTCTAAGAATAAACTTTTCAACTATTAATTTATGTATATATAATTTCAATAGGAGTATTATTATTCAAAACAACCTGGGAAGAAACCTCAAGGAAAAGTGTACGATAAATTTTTTAATTCTCAGCGGCAATTGAAAAGTAGTGGCCTTGTTCCCAAACGACCATACACGCCGAAATCAAACAGCCTGGTTGTGCCAGCACATTTTGAATTAGGTTAGAATTGTGTTATACATTATGCACAAACATATGTAACAAGCGATTTATATGTTTATTTCATCTGAAAATTAGAATCTCCAGAGTCAAACATCACCGAGCAACTGGAAGCTATTATGACGGACAATTGCTCTTGGGCAGAACTAGAACACCACTGGCAAGCAACCAAAAATTTTAGATTGGCCGAAATCCAAAGTGCCAATTCCACCATTGAAATATTCAACAAATGGAAGCAGTACAAGAAACCAATGGGCTACAAGTTGGTATGTATATAACAATCACACACTTTTTGAATATGCATGACAAGTTTGTATAAAAAATCGGTTCTTCTTGCAAACACTATGGTAGATAGGAAAAAACGCATTTAGATTTTTGGTTTCATTGAATAATTTTTGGATACATTGTTCATTAAACAGATTAGTAACATTTAAAAAAATTCCTTACGTCTATCACAGCTTTCGAGAAGTACTCACCGAGATTTTTAACTGAATTTATATTTAGTGTGCTTAATTTTATAGTCAACAAATTGAGTAACTGGAGTACGTATCATGACGTTTAACTGATGAATCAAAATAAGGGGTTCAACATTTTTGACACCTCTGAAGTATTTATCCAACCCCTATGTATTTATCTAATGGTAATTGTGTTAGCAAGCAGGAAAACAACTCAGAGATGTCAAAAATAATGAAAGGGATTTTCAGATTTGGGAACTTCTTGTATGTACGAGTAAAATCTTGTTTTTTGTCATTCGTGTAAATTCTTTCGAGATTTATATACATATAAATAAATAATTACTTTTTACTTCACAGGTGAATATGGATTTTTTACAGAAATATCCAAATGCGTCGAGTCTTATTTTAAGCTTCGACGCATTTGCTTTTAAAATATTACCAATATTTAACGAAAAAATAAAGGATCCGTCATCAAAAAAACTTCTTGAAGACTTGCAACAATGGAAACATGGTACTGAAAGTAAGTTAATAGAATTCAAAATTTATTAAATTACAATTAAATAATTTATTTTTATTTAGATGGTCGGTGTTGCGCCATTTTTCATTTAATTCATAGCGTACTGGTTCCAACTACCAGCGTTGTAGAAGGACTAAACAATAAAAGGGTCAGAACTAAATTTTCAATTAGTGATTCGCAAGGAAGTTTCTTAATTTTGGGCCGAACTGTACAAGAGTGCGAGGAGGAAATTATGCGCCGAAATGCAAATAAATTTCCTATTCAGCCGTTGATTCTGGTTACCGGAAGTATTTTAGACCCAACAGAGTTTATTGTGTATTTCGATGGAGTAAAATACATTTTGAACTCATTTATTGAGGCGGTGGATATTTGTTTTAAAATATTCAATATTTTTAATTTGGAATATCCATTAGCATCCCACTTAGTGTGGAGGTTCATTCAAAAATATTTTTTTAATATTAGAACAAAATATGATAAGCATAATGTGCAGGTGGAATGCCTAATATCAGCATTAAAGTAATATCAGTTATCAAGATGAAAAACTTAATTGAAGTTACATATTTTATTTTTGTACTACAAAATGAATAAATGGAATAAATACAATATCATTAATAGAATTATTTACTTGTGTTTCTTTTATTTATACTTTTATGAAATTTCTCCATTACAATTTGCAATTAATACAGGTATATATATATATATTATATATATATATAAATATATATATATATATATATATATATATATATATATACATATATATATATATATATATATATATATATATATATATATATATATATATATATATATATATATATATATATATATATATATATATTTTAAATAATTTTTCATTGAATTAACAAATATTTTCTTTAAATTAATGACAGTTTTATTCGATCCAACAATGCTTTCATTAAATTTAATGAATTAAAATGACTAGATCTTATTCAAATCAATGAATTTTTTATTTAAATCAGCAGTAAAAATTCTTTTATTTGACGAAATTTTATTCATTTCGATGGCTGAATCTTTAATTAAATTGAATAAATTTTGTCGGTTTTTCAATTGCATTTCTTCAATCAATTTATTCAGTTCGAAGAAATTTCATCAAATTAAAAAAATTACTCTTTAATATTCAATTTGAATAAAAAGTAATAAAACTGATTACCCACCTTCGTTGACGCTATATCAAACGCGATTTCTTCAAGTTAACTTGCGGTTTATTCAGATTAACCACTTTTTTTTTTTGGGTGTACATACATATTATATACATTTATAATGTTTATTTAATTTTTTTTAATACAGAATGTACGTTTTTGTAAATGTTGAATATAACGGCGTTAGTAATATTGTAAAGGTAGCTCCAAAATTAGAATTCGAAGATCTAGTAGCTGAGGATTATTATGAAGCTGGTATACTTTAAATTTTTACTGTTCTTGTAAAGGAACACCTTATTTGTTATTAATTTTTTTTTTATTTTAATGAATATATATAGTTAAAAGCTTCTATAATATTAACAAGAAAATTAAACTATACGAAAAAAAGACGTCATGTATAGTTCCTGAAGATATCTTGGTTAATTATGTAAATCAGTATCGCTCATCTCCTGGATGGTCCTTAGGGGTTGTAGATGACGAAACAGGTTAATTTATCTTTAATAATAATAATTATATATTTTAAAAATCGTTAAATTTGCTAAATATTTTGTTGAAAATTATTCCCTCCAACATGAACTTTTCAGAAGAGACTGTTACGGAACTGGAATTCAGTCCTATTGTATCCGTACCAGAAGCTGATTATAGCCAACTTATTCAAAGCTACACCATAGAACCATCGACCACGTTACAAAACAATCAGTCTGTGATTGAATTAGGTAAATTTGTTAAGAGCACAGTACCATCTCGAACACTGTCTTGTCTAGGTGCAAACGAATTTGAAAGACAAACCTATATAACGCAATTAATAACTGATACTGACTAATACAGATACTTTCAAAATTTAGCGACATCGACTTTAAAATTATTTATGGGCATTATAAACGAACTAAGAAAGTGTTATCAAACGCTCATCAAATTAAATTATCTAAAGTTATCGTTAAATTCATTTTGGAAAATAATATTGATATTGAGTAAGCTTGTTTTTGTGTCAAATGAACTAAAATTATAGTCAATTTTTGTATACAGGTTAACAAGACAGGATTTTATTTATTTGGCCCACACCATTTGTGAGGTATTTAATGACGAAATTGATGAAGTATATTATACAAGTGCGTTGAATGGACAAAAACCATCTGGAAAATTGTATGATGCATTTAATAACTATCGAAGCCAATTGTGCTCTGCTGGTCTGGTAAAAAGAAGAGTGTATTCGAAGCAATTGGTTGCAAGTTCGGAATGTCCAGTAAATGGTAAACAGAATATATTTTAATGCTATTTTCATTCTACTTATTTTACTTTTCTTTTTAAAATGTTTAAATTATCAGCTAAACTGTTTTATTAACAACAAACGTGGTATAATTTCAGATACAGACGCATCAATCGATTTTGAATTTGTCAAAAATAATTCTGGACCGCAAAATATATTAAAAGAAAAGTGGTCCAATTGCCTGAAACTGCGACAAGCAATCATAAACGATAAAAAAATATCTACCAATGATTACCTGCTATTATTTCCCGTGTTTAATTTAAACGATAACGTTGTATTCGAATTGGTAACCAACAAGTTATTATATGCAATTGGAAAAGTACTAATTTTTATTTTATTTTCAGTTTCTTGCTGATGTTAAGTCATTGTACAGTGGTTTTCAAACAGAAGATACTTGGGATCGGCTCTACTTAAACATTTTAAAAGAAGGGTTTCTCTTAAGAAACAAATTTGTGAGACATATAATTGATGCAATAAACGACTGTGACGAAAGTAAAGTTTAAATATTATTTTGCAGTAGAGGTTATTTTTCATATTTTTCCATTTTTTGCTACCTACACAGTTAGAAATTTTGCTGCAATTTATAATGCAACCCTTGCATCGAGTCTTATACAATGCAATCGTGTATCACATTCTGATGCAAAGCATGCATTAAAAATAGTTACGACGCAGTTGCGTCTAAAACTACTGCAGCACTGTTTCGAAAGAAAATTTCTATATAATCTGGGATTAATTATTGTTTAGCGAATTTATAATAATTCGCTAAGGCATTGTGTATACTTTTAATATAAGCTTAAAATATTTTTCATATATTTCCAGTGTAAAGACGTCAATTGATTTACGTCAATCGAATTTTGGAAGTAAAAAACGTGGAATTTGTGAAACTCGCCTTATGCTTTTGATACAAAATAATAAAGTTTTATTAGTATTTGGGAATTGCTAATGTGGTGTGCTTTACAGTTTAAAGCACTGGGCTATACAATTTTAATGTCGCTTACGACAAAAAATGATGCTTCCAAATAGATATTTTAATTTATATTAATTTATTTTTTTAAGCAATGTGCTGTAAACTTTTAATATAACATGTATCAATTTTAACAAAATATTCCGTTAAAGTTTAATGTAAACTATACAATAAAAATTAATACAGTTAGCATTAATATCTGATATAATGCAACTTGTGCATTAGTTTGCAATGCAAGCTAGCGCAGGATGTATATGTAATGCTATTTGCATTACATAGGTCATATTTTTTCAACTGTGTAGATATCAAAAAATCAGCAGCGTGGCTAGTACTGCCCTTTCTGTTCCCGTCTACAGTTATAAAAAGTGAAACTGGTAAAAGAGGGAAGAAAGCTTCGAAAATTGAAGTTCAGGAGCAATTTATCATCCAATTCGATGTGAGTAAATATTATTTTAATATCCTTTTTGTTAGTAGTGCGATATAATAAATACTAATTCTTAATTATCTGTTTAATTTTATTCTCATAGACATTAGAAAAAGCCGATAATTACGAGAGGGAGCTAATTAAAACAAACCGCGGAGATCAACCCAGAATAGTTTTCGTCGGCGATTTAAAAAATTTATCGGCCTATATTACATTGGTTGAAAAAAAATATTATTTTAACAATCCACAAGAAGCGGTGCGGCATTGCATGATACTGTATTTGGCTTTAAACATATCATATCCTCCGGAAAGTACAACGGTTTGGAATTACGTCCAGCAATATATTTTTGGCGTTAAAACTAAGTACGATAGTAATAGTTCGTCGCTAAAAGCTGTTCACCATAAACTTACCAATAACGTATAGTAAGTTCAAATTATAACTTGATTTTAAAATTAAAAATGGATTTGAAATGTTATTTTTGTGACGGAATTTTTGTTTCTTTAAAAACTTATGGTGATCATTTCAAAGTAGGTCACCCAGAATTGAATAGGTTTCAATGTGCTCATTTAAATTGTCAACGTGTTTATTCTGATGTGAATAAACATGTTAATCACATTTCGAGAGATCATTTTGTAACGAAAGGTGAAAATTCAACAGAATCTACAGAAAAACAAGATAAAACGATTTTCCAAAGTAAAAGTTTAGCAGATAATAAGTCATTACAAACGGAAAGTAACCTACGGTTCGCTTTGTTGAAAGCTATTTTGAAAACTATAAGTGACGAACGAGTACCAAGAACTACGGCTTTAAATATATTTAAAAGTATTTTTTCATTTTATGATACCCATATACAATCAGCTATACAGTTAATTGGCAATACAGATGAACACAACAGAAATTTAGAAGAACTGTCTTCAATTTTAAATTCTCTGCTAAGCCCTGATTACTTAAAATCTGAATTTTTAATTCTTAAGCAATTAAGAAAAATGAAAATATTAGTTGAGTTTGATAATGTTAAACTTGGTTTGGAGCGGATTCAGAATTATTCCAATTCTAATGCAATTGACAATACTCATTACGACTATTGTTCAGTTATTGTTAATTTAAAGCAGTTATTTACTATTTTGTTTACACAAACATCTATTTTGAAGTTAATCCAAGAGTACATTAAAAATACTGAAACCCTTGAACCAACGGTTTGCAGTATCATACAAAGCACATTTTGGAAATCTAAACTTCGGGAAATTAATCCAAGTAAGTAATCAGGATAATATGATAATAATTCCAATTTCAATTTATTTTGATGATTTTGAATGCCTAAACCCATTAGGTTCCCACAGTGGTATTGAGAAAATTGGGGCAGTATATCTCAAAATATTAACTCTTCCAGAGCATATATCTTCTAAACTACAGTCTATTTTTTTAGCAATGCTATTTTTTACTGAGGACAGAAAGAGATTTGGTAATAATCAAATATTTGCACCCCTTATAAGGCAGATGAACTTTCTACAAAGCGAAGGAATTAAAGTTAATCAATATTTAATTAAACTAATCCCATGTTTTGTTGTAGGTGACAATTTAGGTATAAATTCAGTATTGGGGTTTGCAGAATCATTTAATTCTTTCTATTATTGTAGATTTTGTAAATGCAATATTAATGTAATGCAAAATCTCTGTAGAGAAGAACCATCTTGTTTACGAAACGTAAACAATTATAACTATGATATCACTTTAAACGACATGCAACTGACAGGAGTTAAAGAAAATTCTTTAACAATTTTTAATAATTTTTGTTTTAGAAAAACGCTTTTTTTCAATTGAGCAATTAAACAAACGGATCGTGTTATATAATTTTGGACCAATGACTCAAAAGCCACCTCTGTTTAACGTTGACTGTCTCCAAAAAAAAAAATTCAAATTATCTGCTTCCGAAATGAAGGTAATTGTTACCCACTTATCTTTAATAATTGGTGATTTAATACCGGTAACTTCAAAAGAGTGGAGATTATTTAGACTTTTAAGAGAAATTGACTTTTTGGTCCACAGAACGAAGTTCCAATCTAACGCATTCCATTATTTAAGGGATGTTATTTTTCAGCACAATTCATTGTACATTGAATTGTCTAAAAGTAATTTAAAACCAAAATTTCATTTTTTATTGCATTATGCAACCATAATTGAAAAAATAGGCAAAATTTCTGCCACAAGCTCAATGAGATTTGAAGCGAAACATCAAATTTACAAAAAGGCTTCTTATATTTCTAATAATAGGATAAATATTTTAAAAACTCTACATATTAAAAATCAATTTAAAATTGCAAACTTAGTGTTAAATAACAAAGAATATTTTGAAACTTCAATTAATCACGGACCAAAGAAAACAATTAATGCAATAGATCTATCTAAATATAACCTTAAATCTGACGCTAAACAAATAAGTTGGATTCAATATAATAATATGTTTTTGAAGAAAGATGTGGTCGTTTGCATGGATACAGATTTAAACGGTGAACCAATATTTGGTCTTGTACAACTAGTTGTGAACCACGAAGAAAATTTTTACATTTGTTTACAATCTATTGAAACTTTATGTTTTAATATTTATTATTTCGCTTATTTGATCAAACAGCATAACAATACCGAGTTAAGAAATATAAAATCTTTAAAATGTGACCATATATCTTATATAACTAAATGTTCTAACAATCAAAAATTTGTCATATGGGATTATTAAATTAGTTATTAAAAAACTAAATAAGACTAACAATGGTGGTAACACTAATAGCTTTAAAAGTTTAATATTGTTTAAATCAAAATAAATTGTTTTAAAAAATGTGCATGTGTTTTATTCTTTAATTGAGTATAATAACTACCTTTTGTACCTCAGTACAATATTGTCGAACTCACAAATTATAGAAAGCTTTATTTTCGGATTTCCTTCATAAGAAGCTCATTTGTATTTTTGTCAACATCTGCTCATCAGCTTTAAGGCAACATATTGTACGGTTGCGGCAAACAAATTTTCGAGTGAAATGCAATTAACGCAAGTGAAATAGACCGATATTACAAATAAATTCGCATTAACTGAAACAAAAATTAGTAGACTCAAAAAACGATTCGATAATTGCACCTAAAATATCAGCTGCGGCAACGGAATATTTAATTATAATAAAAATAACCAATATTACAATGAACGAGTTTTTTGTTGCTTAAATAGAAAATCGTTTATCATTAAGGAACAATTCGGTTATTACAACCAAATTTTATTAGCATCAAATAAAATTTGAATACACTGTGAATGAAATTTTGTAACATCAACCATTTGTTGTTTTCTCTTTTGTAATTATTCAGTTGTAATTAAGAATAAGCGGCTATGGCAACACAATAATATTTGATACAACCGAAAATGTGTTTATAATAACTTCAAATTAGGCCTAACAAATAGAAATTGATATTAGTCCAAATGAGTTAATATGGTTACTGCAACAGTAAAATTCAAGAGGCGCAAAAATCGGTTGTCACAACTAAAACTGTTCTCTCAGTGTAAGGTCAAAATTCATTAAAGATTACGGTAATGACATTTCATTGTTCACACTTATAGAAGAAATAAAATCATTAGAATGTAATGGAATTGCGATACAAACAAGAAACGGTGAAACTAAAGTTCACTTTATTTTATGTTTAGTATTGGGTGATAACTTGGGCTTAAATAATTTACTAGGATTTTCGAAATCGTTTTCAAGCCATTATTATTGTCGATTTTGTAAGATCAACAAAGCGGTTGCGTCAACTCAAACTGAAGAAGATCCCAGTATCGTTCGTACTTTAGAAAATTATGCATTAGACGTAGCAAGAAATGAAGTTAAGCAAACTGGAATTCGTAGCGAGTCCATTTTTCACAGCATTCCTTCATTTCATGTTATAAACAATTATGCAGCCGATATTATGCACGACATATTTGAAGGTGTATGCCATTATAACTTGTCACACATTTTATTTAATTTTATTTATACCAAAAAATACTTTAGTTTAGATTTCCTGAATAAACTTAAGAGTACCTTTCCATATGGCGATCTAGAAATAGGCAATTTATCAAAAGATATAAAAGATATTCACAACAAAAACAAACGATTTACGTTTTCTGCTAGAGAAATATGGGCCTTTACACACTTTTTACCACTTATTTTAGGAGATCTAGTTCCAATAAATGATGAAGTATGGAGTTTTTTTTGTGATTTTGTTGAATTGATCGATATTTTGGTGTCTACTCGTTTTAATGATAACCATTTAATTGATCTAGGAAAGCGGATTAGTAAGCATAACAAAGACTATGTACGGTTGTTTAATGATACGCTTAAACCAAAGTACCATTTTTTAGTACACTATCCTAGGTTAATAAAATATGTCGGTCCTCTAAAAAGTATATATTGCTTTAGATTTGAAGGAAAACATTCCGAATTAAAAGCATATGCTAAAAATATTACTACTCGTAAAAACATTACTTTGAGTATCGCAATAAAATGCCAATTAAAATTTGCCAATTTAATAGTTTCTCCAGTCGATCCATTATTGCAAGTTGATGAAAAAAAATTGATTATAAACAGCTTTCCATTAAATATTTTCGAAAGGTTTGAATTTAATATGAATAACGCAAAATTTTATACATCTGTCATCTTTAAATGTAAAAATTATAAAATAAATTATTTTGTTTCCAAGACTATCTGTCAAAATATTGAGATTCATAAAGTTAATGGTATATTTATCAGTGAGCATGAAATTGTGCCTTACTTAATAGTTACTAGATATACTTCTTTATATGCAAAGCATTATGTTTCGTTTAAAATTTTATCAGAATGTCCAAACTATTTTATCTACCCGTTAACATACTTCACCAGTCCACCTTTACTTAGCTATCAAACTACACAAGGTAATGTTATTCGCAATAAAAATTTCTTTTAAATTTAAAGTATTTATATGTCTTGTACAAAATTTAAATTATTGATAACTGTAATTTTAAATGGGCAGGAGGGTTTTAGTACTTTTAATTTTAATATATTTTTTTAATTATTACAAACATACAATTAACAAAACTGGAATCTATAGAATTTAATCAATTAAATTCGACGCTGTATAATGGAGGCAACTAATGTAAATGCTGTAGTAATCGACTTCCCGGAATTTAATGACCGCAATCACGAAGATCAAGCCAATTTAGAAGTAGGCGATGTCGTTTCAATGGATATAGGAACTTTAATTGAAATGTTTCCGCGAGCGGCGGAAACGTTAAACGAAACTAACCCGGAAGAACAGAATACATATATAAGAACAGAAGAGCACGCCATGGATATGAGCACAGAAGAACAAACTGTTGAAGATCCTGAAGAAAATGAATTTACAAATTTATTGAAATCGTGGACTTCGGATAAAGAGCTTTACAATCGTCTTACGAGTAATGAAATATATATTTAAGACGATATATATATATATATATATATATATATATATATATATATATATATATATATAACTGTTGAAAAGGAATAATAAGTCGGAGCCTCCCAGCCAGATCGATCCTCCTGAGAAGGACCTCGATAGAAAGCTATTCGCTGAATTTGATACTTTAACATCTACGTTCGCTGACTTACAAATTACATCAATTCAAAAAGCAACAAATCTTTCTATCTCTACCCGGGGCCTTGGATTTATCGTGGCATCGATAACAAATAAAATTAAAAGTACATTCGATTATAACATCCCTGTACATCTACTTTATCGTATAACACTTCTCCAGATGCACTGCAAATTAAACGATGTGCTACAACACCAACACATTAATACAAATTTATATATATATATATATATATATATATATATATATATATATATATATATATATATATATATATATATATATATATATATATATATATATATATATATCCGTGTAAACATACCGATAAATAACTGCTATTTTTTTCTAAAACTATTTTAGAGAACATACTTTACAACTCGTGAATCAAAAAGGTCACCAACCGGTCAACTTTATAACAGATTTGATTATATATTCCGTAAATTTAGCAAATTTTTCAAAATTCCTGAAAGCAAATCAATAGCAATAACATCCAGTGAAGAAATTGAAAGCTTGTCTAACGAAGAATATTTAAAAATAAAAGCGGAACTCAAAAATCTGCGAAGTCCCAGGGAGCTGGTGATCGAGAAATGGAAAGCAACGTCCAAGCTAAGAGTGAAAGAATTTCTCAATAATAACGATAAAACAATATTCAATATGTTTAATGATTGGCCTATACTTAGAAACTCCATTATGCCAGAATTGGTAATATATATTGAAATTCTGATATTCCTAAGTTATAACACCTACTTTTACAGATCGAAATAGATTTCAACTCGGCATATCCTGGGAATAAATTAATTTATTCCAAATGGGATGCCTTCTTAACTAACATCGATGGAGTAATGCAAAGGAGCCTAAAGCAACCGGAACATTTACGAGCAGTTTCAGAATTAATAAACAAAAAACCGGATATAAGTTCAGGTAATACTTATCTGATCACCTTATTCTTTTAAAAATTAATTCTTCTAACTAGTCTGTAATTTGTACAGACATTTTCTAGAAATAATAAAGTAGTAGAAAACAGTATAATGTGCCGATTTGAACCCCAATATCAAAAAAAAATATCAAAATACTAACCAAAAATTTTTCCTATTCTATTTCAGATACATTCAACATAAATATTCTACAACTAATTTCTTGTGTAGTACCACCTTCCGTAAAAAACAAATTAAAGTCCAATGGCGTTAGCTATACTAAATCCTCCATCAAAGATAGCCAGACATGGTTTATCAACTTAATTGAGTCCGTACACGAGCTACCAAAAGCTATAAAACGAATAAATGATATTTGTATGGAAGAAAACATTAAATTACAACCAATATTGTTTGGTATTGGGAGTGAAGTGGACGTGCAGGAATTTATCATATTCATTGATGGGCAAAAATATACTTGCGGGAGTTTTTTAGAGAGTTTAGATAAAATATTTAAAATCTATCAAGTTTTTCAACTTGAGTACCCTAAGCCATGCTACAATGTATGGATATTTATTCAACAATTTTTTTATGAAATAATTACGAAATTTGATCAAGATGTACCAAGTGTAATTACTTTGATAAATGATTTAAATACGAAAATTATAAACGGGAATAAATAGTTTTTATATGGTATAAAAAATGAATTAAAATTGTCCTTAAAACCGTTTGATTATAAATTTCAATAAAAGATTTGTTACTTTAACAATTTAGAGGTTCAACAAAAAATTGAAACGGTTAAACAAGATCTACGAACCGTACGTCTTGAGAAGGAGTTTGAAGATGTCAAGTCAAATGGAACAACACATCAAGTAATCCAGACAGTAACCACTGTTAAGTTAAAACCACCAACATTTGATGGAACAACATCCTTCAGCATTTTTAAGTTCCAATTCGAAACGGTGATTAAGCAAAATCAATGGAATGAAGAGCATCGTGTTGGCGCATTAATTGTGGCTCTTAAAGGTGAAGCGGCGGAAACATTACAAACAATTCCGGAGCAAGAACGCAATAGTTACGTCGGAATTATGAAGGCGCTGGATCGAAAGTACGGAAGTGACCACAAAAGGGAAATCTATCGCATGGAATTGAAGGGTCGATATCAAAGAGGAGGAGAATCGCTACAGGATTATTCATCGGCAATTGAGCGGCTTGCGCATCTGGCATCAAGTATGTCAGCCGATTACATGGAGCGAATCAAAATAGATGCTTTCATCGACGGCATTCGAGATCCTGAGACACGCAGAGCGGTGATGTTGTCACCTAAGGCAACTTTCGCGGAAACCATCGCTTGTGCGTTAACAAACGAAACTGCTCAGGCCATCGTCAAACCTGCAATAAAAATTCGCCGAGTGGAGATCGATTCCAGAATAGACACCGAGCGGGCTCCGCCAAGGTTCAGAAAGGGAAGTGGCAAAATTAAATGCTGGGCATGTGATAGGATGGGTCACATTTCACGGGACTGCTGGGAGATTAAGAAGAAACGAGGAAGATCACCATCTCCCATGAAGCGTAGACCAAACGAAGAGCAGACAGAGGCCAGAAAAGGAGGGTCAGACGACAGCGGAGTCGTTAAACTAAAAAGAGTCAGCTTGAAGGGGCAGAAGCTGACTCCCACAACCGATTACCCCATAACCTCCATCCATGTTTCGAGAGTAGCAAGAGGCGGCGACAGCTTGACAATTGAAGCCGATATTGATGGGAAGAACTGCATGATTACGCTGGATACGGGAGCAACTCATACGATTGTTCGTCAAGATATTATCGATGGAATTTGTTACGATTACATGATCGTAACAAGCGCTGTTTGTATTTTATTCCTCTCGGTTTGTGTCCTCGCTTTCGGAGTTGTTTAATGTTTGTACACGTCGTGGTGATGGCGCGAGGGTGAGAAAGATGATGGGAGAGAGAACCATGCGCATCGAGTGTGTGTGTAAAGCAAAACATTCCATAAGAATGTTTACGAAAAAGCCGTGGTACCATGAAACAATATAATGTCGGGGCACCATTCGAGAGAATTGCAATGGATGTGGCGGGGCCATTTCCGACCACCGAGAGCGGAAATAAATATGTGCTAGTAATCATGGATTATTTCAGCAAATGGCCAGAAGTGTATCCCATACCCAATCAGGAGACAACAACAATAGCTGATGCCGTGGTGAACAACTGGATTAGCAGATTTGGTGTACCGATAGAAATTCACACGGATCAAGGAAGGAATTTCGAATCGGTGGTATTTCAGGAGATATGTCAGATGCTTGGCATCAATAAAACGAGAACGACGCCTTTACACCCGCAGTCGGACGGTATGGTGGAAAGATTCAATGGCACATTGGAGGAATATCTAGCAAAGATTGTGGAAAAGAACCAACGCAACTGGGATCGACATATACCGATGTTCCTGATGGCTTACCGATCAGCGGTACATGACACAACAGGAGTGACACCAGCTAAAACCATATTTGGGAACAATCTGCGACTACCGGGAGATTTAAAGTTTGGAGCAGTTCCATCAGCGGCTCTATGCGGACAGGATTACGTCGACCGGATGAAAGAAGAACTTAATGAGATACATCAATTTGTACGGGATAAAATTCGGATATCAAGTGATCGAATGAAGGCTCGATATGACATACGAGCAAATAATCAAGGCTTCGAGGAAGGGCAATTGGTATGGCTTCACAACCCACAACGGAAGAAGGGATTATCACCGAAGTTGCAACCTACATGGGAAGGACCTTACACTGTCATTAAAAGGATGAACGACGTGGTTTATCGCATTCAGAAAGGACGGAGAGGTAAACCAAAGGTGGTGCATTTAGAGCGTTTGGCGCTCTACAGAGGAGGTGATTTGGATCCTGTTCGGGACGAACAGGCTTGGGTGAGGGGTAGTGTTACGGTGACATCTAGTTTAGAGTAGAATAAGTTATTTTAATAAGTTGCTCAATTTTAATTTGGTATGGATCAACATTTAGGCGCGATTTGTATACTAACGTATTTGCTAGAATGTTCTCGTATACATTTTGGACAACATTTGGGATTATTCTAGAAACAAATATTTTGGTATATTAAGGCGCGCGTTGACGTGGAATGCTGAGTTTTATTTTAAACGTGATACAGTGAAGGTTAAATAGAAAGATTATTAAAGTGATTATTAAAGTGTGTTATAGTTGTAATAATTAATTGTTAATTTTGTGTTGTATAATAAATTGTGTTGTGTAAATAAACTGTGTGAGTTCAAATTTGAAGCAGTTGTATTTAGTCACAATCCAGTGATTCGAACCTTGAGTGACAAGGCGAAAATGTAACAATTGGTATATATATATATATACATATATATATATATATATATATATATATATATATATATATATATATATATATATATATATATATATATATATATATATATATATATATATATATATATATGTTGGTTTCGCATAAATCGGAATTAGTCCTCTACGGCGAGTGTACCTAGAAGAAAATACCTGCCAGCTGTCAAATTTGTCGATAAAGCAGATTTCGATGCATTTTTATGTTTACATGTCACACTATCGAATTATTCTAGTACATTTTTCAGCCTATAAAATAAGCATCATCGGGTTTTTTCGTCTTCTTTTTCATCGCAACTGGTTGAAGGAAAACCAACAGAAACTAAATTGTAAATTTATACGAAAATAAATAAATTTTGTAATGATAAGCCATTTGTGAAAGTTTGTGTTTGTGTTTCCCTAATTATTTTTGTCATTTTTGATTGGTTGGAGCTGTAGTTTAAGATATATGGTTTGGTGCGGTGTTTTGCGATATATTTTTTACAAACCTTTGCAACACGAATCTAATTTGTCCACTATCCAACAAAAAAAAAAAAAAATTCTTTTGTTTGAAAGAGGCATTATCGAGTTTTAACAAACAACTTAATATTACACTTTTAACTACTGATATTTTGTTGTAGTTTAGTACAAATTGTTCGTACTTGTCGCACTACACGCTTTCACACAATCTATGGATTTTTCACGGTACAGTTTTATCTAGGTGTGGCTCTACTATACGACCTTCCACCTTTATTATTTACACTAGTAACCACTAAATTCCATTAGATTTATATAATTTTGGGGTTTTCTTTTTTTTTCAACAACAAAACTTTTCACTTATATTAATTATATGAAATTATTAATTTTACAAAAAATTTAATTAATTCTATAGCACTACAGATTTTATTGTGACTCGCACAAAATTCAAAATTAGACAGCCTCGTTCCCACCGCGGTTAGCCCTTTTATATCTTTTTCCTACCGCCAAATTTTGCGCGGGATCTTTACCGAACTACAGGGTTCACCAACAAATCCGATATGGGAATCATTTCCCACAAACCAAATAATATCCAACGGACTCGACAGATATGCCATCTATTGCCGTTGATTAACACACGGTCGGTACAGCAGAATACTGTGCGACCGTTGGTTGTATTGATTTGGCTGACATTCAGGGGATTTCCATTCGCATACGATAAAATGATTTCTGATTATCAGCACCGTATTAAAATATGTAGTAGACAGTTCGAAAAGATAACAAATAACGTTACCTTTGTCACGGCAGCGAGGGTCGCCGTTACAAACATATGCTGTCAATTAAACCTATGAATCTATTTATGTCAAAAGTGAAATTTATTAAACTAAAATTTTTCTCACAAATGTGTTGTGGTTCAGTTCAATTCGAAGAAATTTTTTCCGCACATGTTAATTTGTTGTTGATTGAACTTCAAAACAATGGTGATCAAGACGAACCCCCATCTGACGCGAGCCGACCCGGTACCAAGCGAACGGGATGATCAGCAGGTGGTCACCACAACATTCTATTTTGTGCACTGTTTAGGTTGAAATCATACTGATGCTGATAATGTAAAGTGAAAAAAAAAAGTTTTTACGATCGTATTCAGAACCGATTTTGAAAGGTGGTGCGAGAATGCACCATTGGGCATTTAACGACATATTATTATTTTTTTAGGAGGAAACCCTTTAAATCTTGCAGAGGTTTCAGACGCAAACCTTCCGGATGGCATCCCTTTGCCAAGTGATGTTTATTTAGAACCACCGGATTTTCAATCAGACACGAATGAAGATTCTGGCGAAGAAGAGAGAAACGATCCCAGTACCTTCAACAAAAATCAGCTCTTGACGGATTGGCTACGAAATTCTGGTTCCAAAAAGACTGGTTTCCAACCCTGGAAACCTACCAAAAGTTTGACAACTGTATGACTTAAATATTTCTTTTATAATACCAAAGTGGCAATTGTAAGGTTTTAATACCAACTTAAAATAATAAAATGTTAAATGAAATGTCAAAACTTGATAAAAAAAATTGTAAACAAGTGTGAAAATAAAAAATATTCTACAATATGAAAATTGAAATGAAAAACAAATCTTAAATTTAGTACGAACAAAAAGATAAGTATTATATAAATAATTAATTTGAAAAATATACTAACAAACTGAGCATGCAAAAGTACATAAACTATAATACTTAACAAAAACTTATATAATTTCAGGATCTTAGCACGAAACTCTGGCAGGTCAACGTTAATCAACTGGATGAGGACGAGCAGAATCTTTAATCCGAAAACTATCGTTGTGTGATTGTATTCGGTGAACATCTGATTCAGCTGATTTCCGTAAGTAAATTTGTCCGGCTTTGCACCATAAGTATTTGTAATTATATTTTACTTTGATGATTTTAGCATCTCTGTAAAGCTGAGACTGGAACCGAGTCAAATAGTGCATGACGTATATACGTTGTTTTGGATGATTTTGAGGTAAGGCTATATCCAATTCTGTGGTGTGAAGAGACTTTTTTATGCGCATTTGCGACAAAATTTTGTTTTTTAATTCGGTGGATTTTAATTTAATAATAAAAAAATCCTTTGAATACATCATTGTGCTGGTTTTATTTATTGTAGTTGTTTTATTGGAACGGTGAATTGGTTCGACGGATAATATGTCGTCAGATTGAAATGAGTTGAGAATTTTTTGAATTACATTCACTACAAGGCCACGAATATCATCATGTTTTATTGGTAAACCACTGATGGTAATGCTGGAGGCATTCTCCAATTGGTTCGGTTTATCTTGAACTATTAATTCATTAACCCGGCTGTGACCTATGTATCATTTTCGCAACACGAAACATCATGTTGATTTTTTTCGTTTTTTACAAAACAGACGAGAAATTTCATGTAAATTCAGTTACCGTTATTCGAGTAGATATATAAAGGAATGCAACGAATGAAATTTTGTGCATTCTTTCATAATCGTCAGTACGTTACAAGGTCAAAATAAAGTGGTAATTAATTTGTGTTTGTGACAAAATGGATTCCGCTACAATACGATATTGGTAAATTTGTTTTTATTACAATTTATTGTTTTTATTTATTTAAAATACACCACAGCACATGGATTTTGTTGCCTTTTCAAAATCAATTCAAGTTGAATTTTGTGTACGTATACAGTGTATAATATACACTTTTAATATTGTGTGCTGTCATTTTGTATCATTGTGTGTGTGCAAATCCACATGAAATTTTCGCCAAAATGTTGACCCGATTTTATAAATGATACTATCGGTAGAGGAAACAATACATTTCCTCTGCTCGCTAGCAATGGAAAAAATGACACCTAGATATTTAAACATTCAATGTTTGTTATTCATTCGAATAAGTTGAAATTAAAAATTAATTTAACTAGCGTTTGTTTGATATCTTGATTTATAAAATAATATTAAAAAATGGTAAGTACAAATTCTTTTAATTTTTAATAATTTCCAGTGAAAAATCTTGAAATTTTAATTCCGCTTGTATATGAGTCATGTACAAGCAAGCCGGGATAATTTTATCAATAAAAATAAATTAAAAATCTAAACAAATCAAATTGTATGTGCTTAGTTTCTAATAGTTATGTTTGGTGCGTCGGATTAAATAAAAAATTCTATCATTTTTAATAATTTCCAGTGAAAAATCTTGAAATTTTGATTTCGTGATTTTATAAATATTTTAATTCTTTTATATTTTATTTAATTCTAGGCCTGTATGACACCGCAGCAACGCACAATTTTGGTGAACTTTGTCGAGGAGAACTTCGAAGTACTTTGTGGTGTAGGTACCTTCGAGGGCAATAGAACTCGAACGGCTCTTTGGCGGTCGATTACAGTCACGTTGAATAACGCTGCCGTGACACGGACCGAAGACCAGTGGAAGCGGGTAAAAATTTAATTTATATACCTACTTAATAAATTTTTTATTAAACAAACATTTTTTTCCATTTAGACTTGGCAGGATTTAAAAAAAGCCGTCAAAAAAAAATATCAACGGAGAAGAATAGCTCAAACTGCTACTGGGGGTGGGGTTGTACCAGATAATCTCGAGTTATCTGATCTCGAGGAACGAATAGTTGCACTGTGTGGTCAACACGTATTTGATGGCGAACCAGCAGTCAGGGAATTTGGAGGCAGACCTGCTGTAAGTACATATATATAAATTTTGTAATGAGTATAAATATATTTAACTTTTAATTTTTTTTTATATTAGAATTCACAACCCACACACCAACAGTCGCAGTCTACGGCAGGACTACCGACACAATCTTTACCACAATTACATCATATACAAGTAATTTTTTTTAATTATTAATATATTATATTTTTAATTTTGATTTATGTTTTTCATCTTAGGATTCTCAACAAGCCCAGTCCTTGGCGTGTACTACATCAACACAGTTAGGGCTTCATCGTGTAGAAGTAAGTAAATTTTATGATTGGGTATATAAATATTTAACTTTTTATTATGATTATTTTTTCAATTAGAATACTGAAGTCACACAGCCGGAGGAGCAAATGGATACAGAATCAACAACACAATCGGCGCTATCGATCCCCGAATTAAGAAGCGATAGTATAGAAGTAAGTATACATAAATTGTGTACATGTTTAGTTAAGTGTAATATTAATTTTTATTTGTAGATTTCACAACCGAGAGTCGCATCAACAATGGAATCAACACCACCATGTCCAAGATTCTCACCTTTAGTAAGAGAATCTGAGGTTCATCGGCCAGGGCCTTCCAGTGAACGAGCTCAACAACAACGTGCTCGTATAAACGAGATTCTACCACCTCGGGACCAACGACACATGAATAACGGCCCAAGAAGCGTAAGTTAAGTAAAACCAATGATTTATTCAAATTTTAAAGCTATATTGTTACGATTACATGATCGTAACAAGCGCTGTTTGATTTTATTCCCCTTGGTTTGTGTCCTCGCTTTCGGAGTTGTGTAATGTTTGTATACGTCGTGGTGAGGGCGCGAGGGTGAGTAAGAAGAGGAGAGAGAGAACAATGCGCATCGAATGGGTGTGTAAAGCAAAACATTCCATAAGAATGTTTTTCTTATATGCCTCTCGTTTACATCAATGCGAATTGATGTAAACGAGAGACAGAGAAGAAAGACAATTCTTCTGGAATGTTCTGCGCGTCGTTTGTGTGGCGTACGAGTTTTTGTTTGACATTCGAGTTTGTGATTTTAAAGTGAAGAGTCTAGTCTAGTTTTGGTTAGAAGAACAGTTTTTTTTTGGTTTTAGTTGGATTATTTTGTTAATAAATCATTTAAAAGGTGTAAAATATTCTAATAAATATTATATTTTTAATGATAATTATAACTATTGTTCCATTTAATTATATTTTGTTGAGTGAAAGTGAATCACAAACAAACAAAAAATAATTTATGAGAATGAATCTAACCTTTTATTTAATAAAAGAAAGACGCACATAAAGAGTTCTTGTATGTGTTTTGTGCGCGCGGTGATACGGAAAAGTTTTCGTGAAAAGAGGTATTTGTTGGTGCCGTATATTATCAACGGGTGCGGTATATTTCAACGGGTGCCACGCATATTTTCAACGGACCCCGTATTTTTATATTTCATCGGGTACCGTATATTTCATCGGGTGCCGCATATTTCATCGGGTACCGTATATTTCATCGGGTGCCGCATATTTCATCGGGTACCGTATATTTCATCGGGTACCGTATTTTTCAACGGGTGCCGCATATTTCATCGGGTACCGTATATTTCATCGGGTGCCGCATATTTCATCGGGTACCGTATATTTCATCGGGTACCGTATATTTCATCGGGTGCCGCATATTTCATCGGGTACCGTATATTTCATCGGGTGCCGTATATTTCAACGGGTGCCGCATATTTCAACGGGTACCGCATATTTAAACGGGTGCCGTACATTTTCAACGGGTACCGCATCTTTTTAACGGGTGCCGTATATTTCATCGAGTGTCGTATATTTCAACGGGTGCCACATATATTTTCAAAGGGTGCCGTATATTATCAACGGGTGCCACGCATATTTTCATCGGGTGCCGTATATTATCAACGGGTGCCACGCATATTTTCATCGGGTGCCGTATATTTTCAACGGGTGCCACGCATATTTTCATCGGGTGCCGTATATTTTCAACGGGTGCCACGCATATTTTCAACGGGTGCTGTATATTTTCAACGGGTGCCGTACAAGGTCAACGGGCGGCCAACCGGCTATTTTAATTTTGGTATCGGGGAGAGGCCCCGCATCGGTCATTGTTGTTGGGTAGTATTAATTAAGGTACAATTTTATTTTATTTTTTATTTTCATTGTTATTTCATTTTTTTGCTCATTTAAATTTTTTTTATTATTCAAAATTTTTTTTAAGTTTTTATATAAACATTTTGTAATCGAGCGCCGCATAACGGTCGCGCGCTCGATGTGCATTGTTGCTCTCTCTCTCTTTCTCGTTTCTCTCGCTCGTTCTCCCTTTCTGGTGTTTTCTTGTTTTTCCTTTAAAAATAAAATGAATTGTTAAATTTTTTCGGTGTGGTATGATGGGAGCGGAAACTCCCTCTGTGTCGGCGTAGTGTTTGCGGTCCCTTGATGCCCGCATCCGATTCCGTAACCAGGGCTTGTCCCCGTTTGAATGCGGATGGATGCGCGCACCAAGGCACCGCTCTCGGTTTATAATTTCGTTGTGTTCGTTCCTCAGGTTCCGGCCGACGAATTTTGGCGGAACTCGGTCTTTATTATTTGCGTTCCCCCTACAATTCTGTATGATCACGGTGTAAGCCAGGAGCCCTGCATGCCTCAAATCCCACGACCTTCGCACTTCTCCGCTGAGAACGTAGCCGGCAAAAATCACCGTGGAGGCCTCTGCAGGTGCTTAGTGATATCTGCAGGTTGGCAGTAGCCAGCCTGTAACAATATTTTTGTTTACAGAGAAGTTTGGCAGCAACATCTGTGATTCGATCCATCCACCTCCAAGAGCGCACAGTTGAATTAATGGAAGGCATGAGGGCACAAGGCGAAAGGACCAACACGATGCTGGAGGAAATCAGAGCACAAGGACAACGGACAAACATGGTGCTAGAAGAATTGAGAGCACAAGGCGAAGCAACAAACCGCTTACTACAGGAGTTTTTACGTTCACTACCAAAATAGGATTATTTTTCTTATAATTTGGTAATGTAATTTAAAACAAATATTTAATTTTAGATTCCCGCTGCGTCTCTTCAATCAACATAAGTCTGCGATATGGCCACCAAAATTATTAAAATGAAATGTACATATATAGTATTAAGTATTATAAGTATATTATATAGTATTTAGAAAATAAACTGTTTTGAAATTTTTAAATGAAATTTCTTATGAATTAAATTTTTTATTAAATACAAATAAATGTTACTCATTATAACGAGCAGTTTTTACTTTTCTGTCGTAGTACAGAAACGGAACTATATTGTTCATTATTATAATTTTATTTTACAAATTAACACGACGGATCACTATAGGTTTTCAATTTCAAATTAAACCATTTCAAGTTCAATCGAAACTTTTTCTAAAACAAACGAAACCTTTTCCAAACCAAATCAAACTTTTTTTAAAGCAAAGAAAACCTTTTCAAATCCAAATCAAACTTTTATTTGCCCAATTAAAACTTTTCCAAATTCAAATAAAACTTTTTCAAATTAAAAAAAAACTTAAAAAAATATTGTATATAGATGTGGTATGGGCCAGATATGGCCTTTAATCGATTATTATATATAAATAAAATGAAGTGGTTGCCCTTGAAGCGGTATTTTATTTACAAGTAAATTGTACTGTTTCAATTAAAAACTGCAAATTTGGTTAATTTCGATATGTTTTAGCATTTTATTTCATTATAATACCTGTTAAGTCTAGTACAAGTTGAATTTAAAATCGAAGAATATCAATAGCTCTTGCAGTATTATTCTATATATAAATACGATATATATAACTACAAAGAACCGACAAATAAAATGAGTAACAGTACCTCAACAAGTGAAGATGAAACGGTTCGTAGACGCGGTAGCTATTCAAAAATTTCTTGCCAGCAGAAGGTACAGCAGTATGAAGAAGGTAAAACCATCAGTGAAGCAGCGTCCATTGCAAATATAAACGCGAACAGTGCTAAAACTATATTATATAAGTACAAACGTGCCGATGACGAAATAATTGTTAACAAAAGAGGCGGCAAAAGAAAAGAAAAAGTGACTGAGAACGTGTTGGCGTTTGTCGAAGATGCAGTGGAACAAAACCCATGCATCACACTTAAAACAATTAAACAAAAATTGTATAAGGTATAAATTTAAGTATTCAAACGGTGGCAAATTGTTTAAAGAGGCTTAAAATCAGTTTAAAAAAAACCGCAATTGAGGTTGATAAGTTAAATGATGTCAGAACGTTAGATTTAAGGAGAGAGTATGCTCTAAATTTCACACAAAATTCGCCAGAAAATCGCAGCAAAATTTTTTTTATTGATCAAAGCGGCTTTAATTTGCATCTGAGGCGGACTCGTGCTAGGTCACGTATAGGAACAAGTGCAAATGTGGTTGTTCCAACAGTTCGTGGAAGGAACGTAACGCTAATTGCGGCTATAAGTGTTGCAGGGGTGATTCACCACAATATTATTGCAAACTCAAACTGTAATAGCGCAAAATTTGGTTCATTTCTACGGGAATTGTTGGAGAAAATAAGAATCCAAGGTCTATAGAATGTGTGGCTCGTAATGAACAACGCGGCCATTCATAAAACTGCAGAAATTAGGGATATTGCGAATTTAAGCTCTGCTGAACTTGTTTTTCTGTCGCCTTATTCGCCGATGCTAAATCCCATTGAGCAAGTTTTTTCGAAAGTAAGTAAAAAATCAAATAATTTTTAATAAAAAATAATTTTCATTTTTGATATACTTCTTTACAGGTGAAATTAGCTGCTCGGCAAATTTTAAGCGAAAATGTTGACAATCTCGATATGGTACACGTAATAAACGAGGCGTTACAAACAGTAACCCAAAACGATTGCAACAATTACAACACAAGTATGTTGATGAAACTGCCACAAGCAGTTGATAGGCAGGCCCTGCACTGAACCAAAATATTTTTTTTTTTATTTTTTTTTTAATTTGTAAAAGTTTTATTTGAATTTGGAAAAGTTTTAATTGGGTAAATAAAAGTTTGATTTGTATTTGAAAAGGTTTTGTTTGCTTTAAAAAAAGTTTGATTTGGTTTGGAAAAGGTTTCTTTTGTTTTAGAAAAAGTTTCGATTGAACTTGAAATGGTTTAATTTGAAATTGAAAACCTAACTTTGAAATTTAATAGTCACGAAATTTTTAACACAAGAAATCAATTTAACAATTTTAATTAACACAAGAAATCACTATTATTATCACTATGAATTATCGTTTTTTAAACACAAACTAAGGAGAAATACGCGCTCGAAATAAAATGACAAATGGTGTTTCAAATGTCAAAAACAAAGTAAAACAAAAACACTTACTAACACGAACACGACACCACTACTATTACGTTCCGGTAAAATTCAAGTTGAATTGTAAAAAGGCAACAAAATCCAGGTACAGATTTGAATAATCAGAAAAAATATCATGTAATGTGATGAGTATGAGTTCTATAAACCATTTTATGGACGTGTTGCGCAAACGCATCAATGGTCACTAGGTGTTAATTTTTTTTTCTATTTTTAGGAAAACGCTGCTTACTGTAGCCGAAGCGCTGGAAGCATTTGAAAATATGCCAGATGACATAGAAATGCCAACCGATCTATTTTTGGAACCCCCAGAACTTCACATAGTGATGACGATTCTGGAGAGGACGATGATGTGAATCCTGATCGTTTTTCTAAACGTCAGTTGCAAGCTGGAGTCGAAATTCGATTTCGGCAATTGGATTTGGAAGTTGATGATGAGGCAGCCAAGACAAATGAGAAACATGAGGCAGGCGAAATAAATGAGGTAGACAAGACAAATGAAGCGGAAAGACAGGCCCTCAATCGTCTCCCTCAAAAATTAAACAAAGATGGGAATCGGGAAATTTAGAAAATTTACCATTATCAGCAAAAGTGTATAAATCTAATTTATGGGAAGGATCAAAACCGTATCCATTGAGCATGAGTGCACAGTCAAATGCAATTGATATTTTTCAACTTTTTCCCCCAAAGGAATTTATTGATTCACTGGTAACACATACAACATACTACGCGTTAAAATATAAAAATAAAGCAATCAATATTGACGCAGATGATATTTATGCATTTTTGGTGTATTAATCATATCCGGCTACAACGTCTTACCACGCCGACGAATGTATATATTAGTCAATCGATATTACGAAACAATATTGACACGATGGAAGGATAACCAATCGAGGTTATCAAACCATTTTGGGGACCATCATCCTGTAGGCGCAGCTCGTCGGTATGCACATGTGGAGGGCAAAAAAATGAATATTGCGCGACCGAATGATGTGAAAATGTACAACCAGAACATGGGTGGTGTTGACTTAATGGATAGGCATATATCAAACTACCGAATATCTACTCGCGGTAAAAAAAATTATATGCCTGTCGTCCTATGGATGGTGGATACAAATGCATGGTCTTTAGCTAAGTCGTACAACTATAATGACGATCAGCTAAACTTTCGGCGTCAGTTAGCTACGGCTCTTCTAACCCGGTATGAAAAATTGACGTCTATCGGCAATAAAGGCCAAAGCACCACGCGTTTTCTAGCCAAAGGCGTACACAGCTGCGTGAAAGGAGCAGCTCGATTGCGCTGTAAATATTGTCAATCACAGACAATATATAAGTGTTCCATTTGCAATGTTGCACTATTGTAAGCAATTTATTAGCTA
The DNA here is from genome assembly GCA_963691935.1 of Nephrotoma guestfalica. Taxonomy (NCBI): domain Eukaryota; kingdom Metazoa; phylum Arthropoda; class Insecta; order Diptera; family Tipulidae; genus Nephrotoma; species Nephrotoma guestfalica. The sequence continues at coordinate 28,157,365 of OY829915.1, forward strand.
ACTTATGAATTATTAGCTAACTATGAATTTTTCGTAAATAAATTATAAGAAAATAAAATGATTTTTTTTTGCGTTTTCGCAACACCCCTTTTTAGAGCTTCTGAAGCTTTTACAAAATTTTTGTGTTAAGTTTATATTTATGTCATTTCTAATACTTCGCAAAACTATAAAATAAAAAACCTTGGTCACAAAAGGGTTAATAAAATATTTTTTTTAAATCCAGGATTTTTAAAACGAAAATTGTCGACGAATGATTTTTGAAATCGGGGTTACAATTACTGAAAGAGGGAAATAATATAACGAAAATGAAACCGAAGGTCGAGCAAATGTGGTGCCATATTTTATTTTAGTTGAAACGTTTGTACAGTGTTGACGTGTGATTTATTGTAGATTTTACTTTCTTAAGATTTTCATTTTATTAATGTTTTATTAAAATAAATTGCTTAAGTTTAAAAATTTCAAAGTGAAAGCTTTCGAAATTTGCATTTTCAAGGTGTGTAATTTTTTTATACAGCTACGCCAAAAGCACCACATTTTGTTAAAGAATTATATCCCCAATATGGATTAAAGCCAAAGCATCATTTTATGATTCACTATGCTAGTACAATTGAAAAGTTGGGGCCACTGATACATATGTGGAGTATACGTTTTGAAGGGGCTCATTTACCATTTAAAACAATTTCACACCAACTTCATCTTTATAATGTCTCAAACAACAATGAATTTGGACCAAAATTAGAATTCCATGTTGATAATGAAATCAAATTATGCATTCTTATAAATTCAAACATATAATTATCCAAGAAGGAATATCTTTAATAAACATTATTTTTTGCAAGTATCTAAAATTTGGATATGAGTATAAAAGAGGCTTGTTTACATATTTAAAAACAGTTTTCGGTTTACCAGAGTTCGGTGAAATTTGTGATATTTTACTAATTGATAATAAAATAAACTTTATCGTCGAAATTTGGAAGGCAGAAGCTTATTTTTTATGATTTTATGTTTATAAATAAAAAAAATATATATCCGAGTTTCATTTTGAGCCACTGTACTATGAAAGTCTACCACTTGATGGTGCAACGTACATTCATGAAGTTCTTGCTCCACTAGGTGACCCTACTGAGTCTATAATTTAAAATGCGACGTTCCGGTGTGTCAAAAAATTATTGTCGGAATATTTCGGGAATATCCCAGTAAAGGCATACACAGTTTCGTAGATATTTGAAAATATTATTCAAGAGATTATTTCCAGTTTTTTCGCAAATATTCCGGAAGCGGTATAAATTACGAGAATTGATGTAGTAACCGTCAAATTATATAACGATATTCACAATCCAGTGATACGAATCGGATTTGACAGGGCAAATTCGTAACAATTTTTAATTATTTAACTAAATTTAACATATTTATTTTTATAACGATATTTACAGAAATTATGAGAAAACGATACACCACATACAGGGGAGTGTGAATTTAAGAAATTTAGTAAATTATTAAATTATACAATACTAAATTTGAAGTTTCAATTTTGAAAGCATTTTTATCACATTAAATTTTTTTGATTTAGTTTTTGGTCAACCGACATACAGTTGCGGTCAAAATAATAGCAGGGCACTCTAAGAAGAAAAACCTTCTCATATTTCTTGCATACTGTTGCATTCAATCTGTTTTTGGTTTTCGTTAAACATTTGTTATTACGCCTAATTCATGTATCGTATTTCATTTTATCCTTTTTTTGATTACCAGAGTAAATGGAAAAATACAAAGGAAACATATCAATATTTAAGACGGCCATAATAATAGCAGTGTGTGTTGTATGTTTTTCCATGTATACTCACTCATGCTAATATTTCATCGCAGGTTTATTCACCATAAGAGCCGAAATGCATGACCATCCGAGAGATATCTATCCGGATTAGCTATGCGCGCTCAAGGAGAAAATCAACAAAATTTTATAGCAATTATAAAAATCTTACTAACAATAAGAGGACCTTACGCCGAAAACAATTAATTTCCTGTTTTTTGTCCTATGGTTAATCAAGCATAATTATATTACTCTAGATAACTAAATAAACAACCATGGCGGGTAAGCCTAAAATCTTGAGACAATAAACCCCTCAAATTGGCTCCGGTATGCCCAATCTTCCAATTTTGAATTCTCTTATTTGACAGTATACTCTATGCCGTCTTCTTTAATTTTTTTATTAATAAAATTAATTTTATTGAACAAATTGATGAAGCTACTCTGCGGTCAAAAAGTAAGTGAACGAGAAAAGCAAAGTTCAACAGCTTGAGCTTATCAGCATATAAAAAAGCGGTAATCTAAGTTCAAACAAATATGCTGAATACTTTTGCTGCCAATTATTAGTTAAACTAATGAATCTAAGCCGCACGGAGTGCATATACGGATGGCGACAAAAATCTATGAAGCCAATCTGCTTCTATGAAGTAGAAGCTTATTTGTTTCAGTACTTCGGTGGAAAGACATCGCAACGATAACGGGCGCCCAACACGCGGCTACTCATTATATATTTAACGGGGAGAAGACACCACAACAATTATGGGTGTCTTATGAAATTAATTTTCATCCCCATCCAGATGTTATGTAATTTCCAATCTAAATCAAAAATCATTCATTTCATACGAAATCATCCATATCTTAATTTTATACGTAATCAGATTTCATCATCATAAATCGGCCATTCATATTATGTTCTACAATCCAAAAAGTAGAACATAAACAAATCAAAAGCACATTTTTGCCGAAATGACGAAATATCAAACAAAACGTATAAAAGCCACGTACAAAAACAAAATATAAAATTTGCCCAAATGTTGAAATAGCAAGCAAAATAATTAAAAAGTCACGTACAAAAATGTTTGAAGCGCGACCTAAAATTATAAAGCAAAATTAACATTATGTAATTTTGTAAATAAGGCAAAATAATGTACGCGATTTATTAAAAACGCGTGTGCGTTGATCTCGCTGATCAATCAGAAAGTCGGAAATTCTTCGACTGAACCGGATAGTTTTTCTCTTCGACGTAAACCTCGCCGATTTTCTTGTCTAGTTGAGTGGACTGTATGCCTTCCCTTTTGTTTCACGCACCACAAATTAACTACAATAAAACTCAACTCAATAAACTTTTTGTACAAGTTAACTTTTTATTGGTTTTTTTAATTTTTTTTATTAATTTGTAATTTAATTTTGTAATTTGAGGTGCGCACTCGTACACGGATTTGGTTGGAAGGGGGGATTTTTATTTCTTACAATTTTTTTTGTTACACAAATTTTAGACATTAATAATAAAGTGACATCTAGGTTTGTTACGATTACATGATCGTAACAAGTGCTGTTTGTATTTTATTCCCCTCGGTTTGTGTCCTCGCTTTCGGAGTTGTTTAATGTTTGTACACGCCGTGGTGATGGCGCGAGGGTGAGAAAAATGATGGTAGAGAGAGAACGATGCGCATCGAATGTGTGAGTAAAGCAAAACATTCCATAAGAATGTTTTTCTTATATGCCTCTCGTTAACATCAATGCGAATTGATGTAAACGAGAGACAGAGAAGAAATACAATTCTTCTGGAATGTTCTGCGCGTCGTGCGGGGCAAGAGTTTTTTTTATTAGTCATTCGAGTTTTGATTTTTATATAGTCGAGTTTGGAATTTTTGTAAAAAAAGTCTATTTTGGAATGTATTCCAATTAAGTGAAAACATTTTGAATTTTGAGTTAGATAGTCTAGTGCAGTTTTTGGCTTGACCTAAATAAAGAAAATTGTAAATTTGTTTTTTTTTGGGTTGGCTTTTTGTTACCAATAAATTAAATGTTTAAAAATTATATTTGAGATTGAGTTTTTTTGTAACAATTTACAATATTAAAAGTGTAATTTGAGTTTTATTGAAAAGTGGAAATTAGTTGGTTAGACGAGAAGAACGAAAAATTCCGCGTGGGATCTACAGTGTTGAAAACATTTATTTTGTATGAAGTGATTACTATCCAATTGAAATTTGGTTGTGAGTTTAAGTTGGAATAATCGGTTTAAATTCAAGGATAACAACTTAAGCTGCGCCTTTACGAAGAGTTCTTATTTACGGCAGTTTGTTATTTGGTGGTTGTTGTTTTGTTTAATCTGAGTTGGTCGTGCACCAAAATTAATTTGAGCCGGCCGGGCGGAAACCCGTTTATTAAACATTAAATATTTTCTATCGTCGAGGCACGAACTCCGCCACATTTTACGAGTGGCCAACAACGCGGCCATTCTCATTTTTGGTTTACGCCCAACGATATTTACGGTTAACGGCGGACAGACGACCAACATTGTACGGTTACGGGTGGCCAACCACAAGGCTATCCGCATTTTTGGGTTAACGGCGCAAAGACGCCCAACAGTGAGGTGGCCTATCGAGGCATAATTTGATACGGCACAAAGACGCCCAACAGTGAGGTGGCCTATCGAGGCATAATTTGATACGGCGCAAAGACGCCCAACAGGAAGGTGGCCTATCGAGGCATAAATTGGTATCGGGGAAAGGCCCCGCAACGTCCGACCGCACAAGGTCGCAACATACGGGTGGCCAACCGGTCCCTCGTGTTTTTGCGTTTTATTGGTATCGGGGAAAGGCCCCGCAACGTCCGACCGCACAAGGTCGCAACATACGGGTGGCCAACCGGCTCCTCGTGTTTTTTCGAGTTTTTGTGTAACGGTGAAAGGCACCGCAACGGTCTGGGTGTGGCACATCACCTGTGGCATGACGGCCGCGCAAGGCCGCAACAGTATTTATACATATACATATACATTAAGGTACCAGTTTTTTATTTATATTTTTAATTTTTTTGATTTTATTTTTTATATATTTTATTATTATATTGAATTGCCCAATATTTTTGTAATCGAGCGCCGCACAACGGGTGCACGCTCGGTGCGTATCGTTCTCTCTCTCTCTCGTTTTCTCTTGGTGCGGGTGGAGGGGTAAGTTGTTTTTTCTTGTTTTTTTTTCTTTAAAAAAAAAATAAAATGAATTATTAAATTTTCTCGGTGTGGTGTGATGGGAGCGGAAACTCCCTCTGTGTCGGCGTAGTGTTTGCGATCCCTTGATGCCCGCATCCGATTCCGTAACCAGGGCTTGTCCCCGTTTGAATTCGGAGGGATGCGCGCACCAAGGCACCGCTCTCGGTTTATAATTGGTTTGTGTTCGTTCCTCAGGTTTCGGCCGACGAGTTTCGGCGGAACTCCGGGTACATTTTTATTATTTGCGTTCCCCCTAAATTTCTGTATGATCACGGTGTAAGCCAGGAGCCCTGTGTGCCTCAAACCCCACGACCCTTAGCACTTCTCCCTGAGAACGTAGCCGGCAAAAATCACCGTGGAGGCCTCTGCAGGTGCTTAGTGATATCTGCAGGTTGGCAGTAGCCAGCCTGTAACAGGTTGTTACGATTACATGATCGTAACAAGCGCTGTTTGATTTTATTCCCCTCGGTTTGTGTCCTCGCTTTCGGAGTTGCTTAATGTTTGTGCACGTCGTGGTGATGGCGCGAGGGTGAGTGAGATGAAGAAAGAGAGAACAATGCGCATCGAATGGGCGTGTAAAGCAAAACATTCCATAAGAATGTTTTTCTTATATGCCTCTCGTTTACATCAATGCGAATTGATGTAAACGAGAGACAGAGAAGAAAGACAATTCTTCTGGAATGTTCTGCGCGTCGTTGTGCGGAGCAAGAATTTTTTTTTGTTTGATTGTTCGAGTTTGTAATTTTGATATTAGAGTTCTGATATTGGTGTAAAGACATTCGATTTGAGTTTTTGTGAAAAAAAACGTCGAATCTGGAATTTTGAGACAAAGTGTCTCATATTTTTGATCTGTTTTTTTTATTAAAAATAAGTAAAATAATAAAGATTCCGATTTTGTGAAAATATAATTTTGTGAAAACATAAAAAAAAAAAAAAAAAAAAAAAAAACGGCCTATCGAGGCATAAAATCTATTACGGCGGGAAGACGCCCAACAAAAAACGGCCTATCGAGGCATAAAATCTATTACGGCGGGAAGACGCCCAACAAAAAACGGCCTATCGAGGCAAATTGGTATCGGGGAAAAGCCCCGCAACGTTTGACCGCACAAGGTCTGGCTACATACGGGTGGCCAACCGGTCCCTCGTGTTTTGTGAGTTTTTGGTGTAACGGTGAAAGGCACCGCAACGGTCCGGGTGTGGCATCACCTGTGGCATGACGGCCGCGCAAGGCCGCAACGGTATTTTTTTTTTTAAGGTACAATTTTTTTTATTTATATTTTTTTTAATTTTATTTTTTTTTGATTTTATTTTTTTTATTTTATTAATTCTTTTTATATTATTGTAATCGAGCGCCGCACAGCGGGTGCACGATCGGTGTGCATTGTTGCTCTCTCTCTCTCTCTCGTTTCTCTTGGTGCGGGTGGAGGGGGAAGTTGTTTTCTTGTTTTCTTCTTTAAAAATAAAATGAATTATTAAATTTTTTCGGTGTGGTGTGATGGGAGCGAAGACTCCCTCTGTGTCGGCGTAGTGTTAGCGGTCCCTTGATGCCCGCATCCGCTTCCGTAACCAGGGCTTGTCCCTGTTTGAATTCGGATGGATGCGCGCACCAAGGCACCTCTATCGTTATTATTATTTTATTATTTATTTATGAAAATTCGGTTCGTTTCTCAGGTTCCGGCCGACGAATTTTGGCGGAACTCGGTTTTTATTATTTGCGTTCCCCCTACAATTCTGTATGATCACGGTGTAAGCCAGGAGCCCTGCATGCCTCAAATCCCACGACTTTCGCACTTCTCCGCTGAGAACGTAGCCGGCAAAAATCACCGTGGAGGCCTCTGCAGGTGCTTAGTGATATCTGCAGGTTGGCAGTAGCCAGCCTGTAACAGTGGCGCCCAACGTTTTTCGCGAATTTTTAAATTTTTATTTTAGATTTGTAGCTTCACTCCCTTTGGCGTGCGCGTCCTGTGTCGAAACCAGTGCTTCGCACTGTTTGAATTCGCATGGACACGCACACCAAAGCCAGTCGATGTGCGAATTTTTAAATTTTTGATTTTTTGTATGATTTGTAGCTTCACTCCCTTTGGCGTGCGCGTCCAGTGTCGAAACCAGTGCTTCGCACTGTTTGAATTCGCATGGACACGCACACCAAAGCCAGTCTCCCGGTTGGCATTCCCCATCTGCGATCGCAACCAGCACGGGCTGTTTGATTGCGCGTAGATGGGGGTGTCATACCCCTATTCTTTGGAGATCCGACTTACGAGCTCTTTCCCATTTCCACTATGTTGTGTCAGATTGTGGTGGAGCTCGGATGTCATTTGTCCAGGGTTTAGCTTAGCTTCATTTCTTCTTTTCCCCGAAATTTCTCGACCGAAATTTGAGGAACGGAACACTTTATTATTATATTATTATTATTTTTTTTATTTTTTTTATTATTTAGCCGACACGGAGTGGGATTTCCACTCTCATCATACCAGCCGTTTCGTATTATTGATTTAAATTTATTTTTGATATGTTTAATTGATTTTTTTTTTTTTGATATTTCGATACTTATGATATTTTGATATTTTTGATTTTGGTTGCGTTGATTTCGTATATGGGTTGTATTGGAACCCGCGGGTACATTTAGTACTTCATTTTTTTTTTCATTCGCATCGTTTTCTTTTCTTTTGAATTTATTTTATTCTGCCTGCATACCCTTGGGTGTGTTGGTAGTCGTGGGATTTTTTTTTTGTATTTTTGGTTTTCGTATCGTTGTAAATTTTAACGAGCCCCTCCAAATTAGGTTCTCATTGAAAAGCGCCACTTTGGAGGGTATCTCGTCTTCTCCGTCGTTAAACCATCGTGGGAGTACGGGCCCCACGGTACTAGTGGACCACGGCTTCACCGTCCCTAGTACCAAATCTACAAGGTATCCATTCCTTTCTTCTTTTATTATTATCTTATTTGTATTTTCTGTTGCCACTTTACCTTCTTCCTTGGGTGTGTTGTGTAACGGAATCTTATCATATTCCGTTATCAACCCATTTCCCAAAATATTTCCTCTATGCAAAGTGGTTCCACCATGACCTTGAAGAGATCATCTTCACAAAAATTCTTTAATTAGTTAGTCATGCGGGAATCACCTAGTTCTTTGTGTTTGTTGTTGCAATACAACGAACATAAAAAAAAAATATATTTCATATCTACGTATGTATCCAATTGCAACCGACGTCACTCAATGTATCTATAATGTAGTTATTATAAATACAAATGAGTAAACGTAAATATTTATGTTGTTGTTGGATTGCGTAGTCATGTGTTTTGTGTTGTGCGCGCAAAGGGTAAACGTTCTACATGGAGGTAATCGAACTACCTATATGTAGAAATTGAGGAATTGCACTTTCCGCGACACATGCAATATAAATTCCCCAAGTGCAAATTAGCACACTTTTTAAATGGGCGGTGTTTATAGCAATATTTTGTTAATATTGCGAAAATGAAATTAATTAACTGAGAGAGTAGTACATTAATTGTACAAAAATTTCCCCCTCCTTTCTCAATCAGTTAATTAATACAATATAAATACCGGACCAAAATTTTGAAAGGGGGTCAGTAAGTTTAAAGTCTCAACGTGGAGACATTGTTTTTAAGTGTGAGTTAGACAGTGTTCAGACCAACGCGTGGTCATAGTTTTTGTTCGTTTGAGTGTAGTTTGTTTGTTGTTTTAGTAAATTTTTTTTTGTGTTTTTTTGAACTTTTGTGAAGAGTTTTGAGTAGAGTAATTTAAAAAAATAAAATAAAAAAAAACAGTTTTATTTGAAATTTTGGTGTTGTTTTTGTGAATATCCCGAGTGTGCTCAGTGTGGAAGCAAGCAGGCGGCCAGGAGACCTATAACTTTTTTTTCGGTAAGTATTTCTAGGTAAGTGTTACTGTTAAGTGTCACTACTAAGTTAAAAAAAAAAAAATTAGTAATAGATCGTTCCTCTAACGGTCTTTTTAAGACAGGAACTGATACGGCCTAGGCTGTCCCTTTCCTTTCTGTTAGAGCCGATCTGTTACACAACGCATTAACATCAACAAAGTGGCTGAATTATTATCAGTAAGGAAGCCTAAGTAGGAGATGACTCACTAGGAGTCATGAAATATACACATGCATAGTCAACTCATCAGCGGGATGGGCTGACATAATTTCTTTTGTTTCTTCCCCCACTCCAGGGTAGGAAACACCAGATCGCGGTTAACTAGGCTACTATCTGGGCATCCTCATCCCCACGCCGTTCCCTCTACACCGACTGAGCTGCGGGAACAAATGCCGCGAGGGATGCCATACAGATGGTGGCAAATTCTATGAAACTGGGTTTGCCCTACCGCATGTAGAGGCCAACCCATTTCAAGTGGCGCCCAAACGGGGCCTAAAAATTGGCCCAAATTATTGGTATACATTGCCAAAAGATTCTAGATTCATTTATGGATCCCAAATTTAATTGAGGATTTCCCTCACATTTGTTTTGATTTAAATTATATCGGCATTAATATACTGTCGTACATTTCTTAAATATTTTAATACAACCAGTGCAAATGGTCGTATAGTACAAGTTTCAATTAATGACTAATGTAAAATCCTTTTTGGCACGAGTATGGCTGCGGTACTGCCTTATTGGTGGTCCTGACCAGATGCAATGTTGGGTCATACACGTACTGATTAGAATTAATAATTTTTGAGCTGCAATACTGGATCTCCAAATGATTGGTTTATCTGTGGCAAGTCCCAACCCGCACTCCGGGGGATAAAACGACATTTGTGGTAGTATTTGGAATTCAAGAATACATCTGTCACAATGTAAAACTGGTACTGGTACTGGTATCTAATTTCTCTATAAGTTGTACGGTTTTCGGTACCGTGTACAACCAACAATTTTACATTTCTGAATAGGCAAGGGTGAATGATGTGATCCCTGGAGTAATGGGCATATCCCTTTCTTGGCCGGTAGAATACCGGGGGTATAAAGGGCTGCTCATTCCCAGATTAATTTGAAACGTCATTCCATATCCCGATTCGAATTGTAAGGTTGCCCTTCCATTTACCTCGGTTTTGTTATCCAGTTTGTAGTAAGCAATTACTTCAAGTAAGGATAAATTGGTTTAATTCGAATAAAATATGGATTTCCAGTAATACAATGTATATTTAGGTATTTGCGTTTATTTTTACTTCAGCATTTTAAATTTAATTTTCATCCTTAGGGATGGGGTTCGCCAGTTCACCAAATTTAGTTTTAACTACGTCCAGGGTATGGCTCACCTAGCTGTTCATACCTAGGTTCTATTAGTGGACGAATATAAGACTCCAGGATTGGACATAAGCTAAGTGAAGTCATACTACATTGTGGAAATCCTTAGTGATAACCGGCGTGTTATTACTCCCAATTGATAAACAAATGGCAACTGTCGTTCGAGGACCTTAATTGAAAGGACTCGCTAACGTCAGTTGACTGGCGTGATGAAGTGGTTGTCGATCGCACGGTTGAGCTCCTCTAATGGTTAGAGTATGACTGCCAATTGTGGTAAGATCGGCAAAAACAGAGTCATGATCTTTTGGGTACAATATTGAACTTTTGTTTACTGATTCACAATAGCAGTGAGGATCGCTCAATAGGAGTTAAGACGCCCATTGCAATAAATTGGGATGAGTAAAATCAGTTCATCAAAATTTCAAGTTCAACTTTCCTTCCCTTTCCTTGTTTTGACCCAGGAAGTGCGGGATATTCTGTCTTCTCATCACGTGAGATCGGGAGGACTGTGCATGTGTATATTTTGTTTGTTTTAAATTTAATTTTAGGTAGTTAAGTTTTTTTTTGTTTTGTTTTTGTCAGCTAGGCATATTTCTTTTAGTTTTTTTTTTCAACCTAGACAAGTTAAATAACGACGAACTTTTAAAGTTCTAGCGATGACTCTACATCAAAATTGGAAGCGCCGCCGCATAAAACCCAAATGCGTACTTCATCCACTTTCCCATTAGACCATCTATGTATAGTTGGGCATGTACATAGATGATGTAACGGTAAGGTGAAGGTTGGTATACCCCGCGCGATATTATGTATACCCGCGTCATTAGTTAATAAGAATATTAAGTTTAGTGTTTAGTTTAAAGAAAGGATGAGGTTGGCTCAACCCTATCCAGATAAGTTAGCAAAGTGGGATTGAGGTAGCGCCATCTGCTGTTAAGTTTAATATAGTTAAGTTTAAAATTCATAAAAAAAGATTCAACTAATTATTTGATAATCTTAAACTTTACAATAAGGCATTTATATCAATTGTTAAGAATAGCAGGAACCAGCACAGCAGACCAGGAGAAAGTGTACATCAAAATTACCAACAGCAGAACCATCAAAACGCACTAATATCACACTACTCAAAAACATCACGAATGTATCACAGCAACAAAAGCAACCAAACCGTTTCATTACATCTGCTGCAGTACAAACTTTAAATCAACCTCCAAGGATGACGATTTCCAAATCACGTGCAACTAGGCATATCTGTCTAAGAAATTTCTTCAACTGCATGACCACCGATGATCGCAATCATAAATCACCTTTGTACAGCTGCACATGGAGATGCAATATACACTGACGGATGTCGAGCCAAACACATATAAGTCTTTTTGTCGTGGGAACCGTCGTTAAAGCAAACAGGAGGTCCATTGGGGTGTAACTTCTAAAATAATTACGAAATAGACCAAATAAAATTGTCAAAAGCACTAGAGGGTGACAGCTTTAAAAATATCACAAATCAGTTCCTGTGAAAAACTATTAATTCATATTTGTTGTTCGACTAGACATCAATTTTACACCAAAATACGGTCCTGCCTAATTGTTAGAATAAAAAAACACAGCATAGATGAAGCCGATTATGCGATGTAAATGGGTTAGTTTAACGAAAAGTCGTTATATGTCAAGCACAACAAAAATCCTTTGCAGTATTGACCAAGTCTCTAGTCCACGAGCAATGCAGGCAACCGGAGTGATCAAATTCAGATTAGCTAGACCTGATGTCCCAGGAGATAACCAGATCGGGATTTGAGCAGCCAAGAGAGCCCAACTAGTTAAGCGCCGCAGAAGCAACAGAACCATCAACATCTCTGTTATTACGCTTAAAATCATACAACTGTGCTAACAGCACTGCGCTGCGCCAAGTTAAGAATTGGTTCAAGATAAACATTAAATAGTCGGATGTTGTGATATTCACAACCCCTTCCACCCCAAATATCGCGAGTCAACCACGCCATCACTAATCCACCGTCAATAAGAACCAAAACGATACCACACACACTGTTGACACACATTTATTTCACGTACCAACAAAATACATAGTAAAATACATAGTAAGCATGGCAGACACACTACATACGAAAACATAAGCTAAACCAAAAAATAGCAACAAATAAAGAAACCTATGAAAAACACTCATAAATGCACGTCACACGAATTATACGTTTTGCTTTCTCACAAATATCAAAGAAAACGTAAGAACAACAACAAAGCCGTATAACGCATACGTCACACATGCATTACTTCATAATCACATGCTCTCTCGACATGGTAGAAAATAAAGAAAAACATAAAGTGCGAACATGGTACAAATAAGTCAAACGATTACAACAACAATACTATGGAGTTCATGCAACCCATATAAACATATGTATATGAATACACATTAATATGTTACGTATACCGTACGGTTCAATCACACGAAATATCGACATACGATTTTTGATGAAGCTGACAAATCTATACCCTAACTTTTATGCATATTGATTTTTTTGAAAATGCAGTTTTTCAATTTTGCGCATATTAGCGTTATCGAATTTCAAACAAAATAATAAATATTTCGAAAGCCGGCGACCACCAAAATATATGAAACCTGAGGAAAAATTTATGTTCGCGCGTAAATATTGTTGAATTTTCGGAATCTCAATTGTTGGTAGGATTAGTACAATAAGTTTAGTATATAAGGTTAAGAAATTTTAGTCTAAAATATAGTTCATTTTTAATCGTCATATATTGAAGCCGCGATCTACCTAAGAAAATTAAAGTATCCACAAGTAATCTTAAAATATTGTAAAGGCTGTTAGTTTACAAATAAATAATATAAAAATAAAAATAAGCAGTGTTCAGTGTTTGTGCTCGAGAAAGAAAAAAAGGGAAGAGAACCATCACCAGCAGAACAAAATAATTGGTAAGTATTTCAACAACTAACAATCTGGCACCGGTTTGTTGACTTGTCCCTTCTTTACCTCGCACGGCAAAGCGAGGAGGTTCATGGAAGTAGTGGTTCACACCACAGTATATGAATCTAGGTTGGCACGTTTCAACAAGTCTTCATCTCATACTAACCATCCACTCATCCAGGGTGTACTCAATAATAAATAAAACTTTTACTCAAGGAAACAATTCTCGCCGAACTTTTCACCTCTTTGCCCTTTTTCACTTCATATAAGGCCCCTTTAGTCCATCTACTTTCTCGCTGTTTTATCCACTTCTAGATAAATTCACTTCAGCATCGACCCCTCTCGTATATCGAATCCAATTATTATAACTCTAGTTTCCTAAAGTTCATTGGTTGATTTGTTTCAACCTAAATATTGTAAATTGTATCGAACGAACCAAAAATAACATAACAAACGGTTCAATCGAAATCAATAATACAATATAAATTGGCGCTGTAGCAACTCTCTCAGTCTAGTAAAATCTAACACTGCAGAGACCGAACCTTAGGTAAAACCAAGAAGAAAAAAAAAAACCTTCGAGAATATAAAGAAAAAACACATTTATGAGTCAAAATTCACCTATTTACGTGCGTTACGTAAAAGGAACACAAAAAACAAACGATAACGAATCACCGGCAGACCGCACTCGCAGTAGAACACGACAAAACACTGTAAAAGACACAGACACTTTAGGGACAAAGACTAAAGTAAGTTTAGACACAGAAAAAACACAACAAAAAGCCACAGAAATGGATCAAAAGGAAATACAGGAACACATCACGAGCATTGTGAAAGAGTTCAATACAGAAGGCACAAAAAATGTGGAGAGCGAATTAACAAAATTCCTCGATACAGCCGACTTAGTCTACGATAGCTTGACAACCGCCGAAGAGCAAAGAATGTTCACAAAATTAATAAAGTTCAAATTGAATGGCGAAACATATTCCAGAATATGTCACAGGGAAATAAATACGTATGAAGAATTTAAACAAATACTTCAGAGTATGTTCCTCCCGGCATATTCATTAAACGAACTAGAGAAAAGACTATTGAATACCAAACAAAATTTCAACGAATCAATAAATAACTACGGTTACAGAATCACAGAAGCTCTCGAAGAGTATAAACAAGGGTTCCGAGCGAAATACAATCTTAGAAAACTGGACGACACATATAACAAACACTTAGAAGCAAGCACAATACAGACATTTAAGCGAGGTATTAACAACTCGATTTTACGAGAAAAAATCGCTACGAGCAGAGCGGAATCAATCAAAGAAGTCATCACGGAAACCACGGAGACAGAGCGCATGCTAAGCGCGGCAGTAGATACAAGTATTGACGAGCAAAAACAAACACAGGAACTATCGAAAACAAGACAGCACAACCAAATAATATGCAACTACTGCCAAAGGCCAAATCACACCTGGGACGTGTGTCGAACAAGAATGTTCGAAGAAATTAGAGCACAAAGAAGGTTGAGACAAAACTCAAACCAATTCAACAACCGATTCACCAACACACAACAAATGAGCTTTAGATCAGACATAAACCAATACAAAAACCAAGGAGGAGGTAGACAACAGCCATACCGAATGGAAAACACAACCAATTATCGAAGCAATTCCTTCAGGCAACCTCAGCAAACCTCAGCAAACACGTACCCGCAGAACAATGCACCGATATTTAACCAACCAAGGCCAGCAAAATACTGCTCATTTTGTAAGACAACGACAGGCCATACGTACGACGAGTGCAGAACTAAATTCTTCAAGAAAAGATTTGATACGAGCACCCAACCGCCTCAACCAAATCGAAGCCTAGAGGAACAATTCCAGGGCATGAAAATAAATCTAATTAGCGCACAACCATGTAACGAAGAACAACAGCAGGGAAACGCTACTGGGTCCAACCAGTAGTAAGAGAGTCACTGTTGTTGGATCCCCAAACAATTCTTGCAAAATCATCAAACGTCATCTCAATCAACTCTCCACATCCAAACAATACAAAGAGTCCAGCCACTCAACAATTAAATACAACGAGTCCAGACACTCAACAATTAAACAAAACGAGTCCAGCCACTCAACAATCAAACACAAAGAGTCCAGCCACTCTACAATCAAATACAAAGAGTCCAGCCACTCAGCAATCAAATGCAAAGAGTCCAGTCACTCAACAATCAAATGCAAAGAGTCCAGCCACTCAGCAACCAAACCAAAGAGTCCAGACACTCACAAAACAAGAACGAGACCAGCTCTCGCAACTCGAAACGAGCCCCGACGCTCATACATCAGAAAGAGACGTTTACCAAACAAACAAAATTCACAAACAATCAAGCAAGCAAGAAGAAATCTGGCCACCAATTGGCAAAATTACAACAAAAGCACTAATTCACGATGCACCGAAAGTTATCAAAAGCAAAGAAGCAGAGCATAAAATCAGCCTAATTTCAAGAAACAAATTTTCTCAAGACACAATTAGAATAGCAATAGGCGAAGCACACCAAACCAAAACCGAATTTCTCATTGATTCAGGAGCTTCAGTATCCATACTCAAACTAAACAGTATAGAGAACACGCAAGCAATAAGAACTAACGACAAAGCAATCCTAAAAGGAATCGGAAAAGGCGTAATCAAGTCACTAGGAAGCCACGAAACCAAAATACACCTTACACCAACAGTCCAAATAACGCAACAATTCCAAATCGTAGATGACAGTTTCCCCATCACAGAACAAGGCATATTAGGAAGGGATTTCCTAAGCAACAACAAGGTCGACATTCTTTACAGTTCAAACCAATTACTGATCAACGGACATTTGCTAAATTTCAACAACAGATTAGAACCCATCATAATACCACCTAGAACTGAACAAGCCATCCAAATCAAAACAAGCAATTCAGAAGAAGAAGGAGCTTACTTGTGTGAAGCGCAGAAAATAAGTGAAGGAGTATTCATTGGAAATTGCCTCGTTAATAAGAAAAACAACAGCATAAACATAAGCGTGGTAAATATAAACCCGCACCAAGTCAAAATAGAAAGAGTACGGCCAATTCTGAAACCCTTGTCGGAATACAACATCATGAAATTAGAATCGAAAGGAACGAAAGAAGAATCATATCAGGGTAGGAACAAAAAAATTCTAGAACAAGTAATCAACACACTAGACAGAGATTTAAACGCGGAAGAAATAGAATCAATCATAAACATAGTACAGGAATACCAAGATATATTCTACTTAAAAGGCGACAGACTGTCTAGCGTCCCAGACGTTACCCACACAATCACACTACATTCGGATACCAAACCAATTAATGTAAGGCAATACCGACTGCCACAAACACTCAAAGAAGAAGTGAACAACCAAGTCCAAGAGATGTTAGAAAACCAAATCATAAGCCATTCCATCAGCCCATTTAACAGCCCATTACTTGTTGTACCGAAGAAACCAGATAAAGAAGGTAAACCTCAATGGCGAGTAGTCGTCGATTTTAGAAGGCTAAATGACGCAACCATCAGCGACTCATTTCCACTACCGCAAATCAGTGACATCTTCGACCAACTCGGCCGGTCACAATACTTCTCAACTTTAGACATGGCAAGTGGTTACCATCAAATTCAGGTACACCCAGAAGACAGGCACAAGACCGCGTTCAGCACCGACTACGGTCATTACGAATTCCTAAGAATGCCATTCGGCATGAAAAACTCCCAAAGCACATTCCAGAGAATGATAAACAACGCGCTCCTAGGACAACAAGGAATAAAATGTTTTGTGTATCTAGACGATGTGATTATATATGGTAGGAATCTACAAGACCACAATAACAAACTTATGGACATATTTGAAGCGTTAAGGAAACACAACCTAAAGGTACAAACAGAAAAGTGCCAATTCCTCCGTAAAGAAATTCAATATCTCGGTCACATAATAACCACAACAGGTATTAAACCAAATCCCAAAACAATCGAAACGATCATGAAATATCCACAACCGAAAGGAATACGAGAAATGAGAGGTTTTATAGGGTTGACAAGTTACTATAGAAAATTCGTACCGAACTTTTCCACAATCGCAGAACCACTGCACAAATTAACAAAGAAAAATCAAAAATTCACATGGTCAACAGAAGCAGAAGAAGCATTCAACAACATAAAACAGAAACTGATATCACCACCCATACTGCAATATCCCGACTACGATAGACAATTCATAGTAACAACCGATGCTAGTGAATATGGATTAGGAGCAGTGCTAAGCCAAATCCAAGACAAAGAAGATTTACCAGTCGCATACGCAAGCAGGTCACTAAAGGCAGCAGAAAGAAACTATTCCACTATCGAGAAGGAAATGCTGGCCACGAAATGGGCCGTCGAACTATTCCGACCATATTTATTTGGTAGAAAATTCACAATCAAGACAGACCACAAACCACTAATAGGCGACCTAAGAAACGCATCAAAACGAATACTGAAATGGAGAATAGAACTAGCCGAATACGACTACAACATCGTACACACGCCAGGAAGGCAGAATCTAGTAGCAGACGCACTAAGTAGAATAAGACACGAGGAGGTGAACATAATTACCAGGGCAAAGGCAAAAGAATTAGCCGCACAGAACCCAAACGAAAAAGAACCAAGTAGAGAAACAGCGAAGATACACGAAGGGAATCAAGCAGAAGTAGTAAGAGAGACCGGGGAGAAACTAGAAGAACCTGCAGCCAAGGCTCAAATAGTAACGGACGAGAAAACTAAACAACTGATACTGCATGAAAAACACAATTTACCCCTTGGAGGTCATCAAGGTGTCACCAGAACGTTCAATAGAATTCGATTAAAATATTATTGGCCAAGTATGCTTAGAGACATAAAAAAGTTTATAATGAATTGTAAAAAGTGCAAAGCGAACAAAAGTAGTAGAGGGACGAAAGTACCACTGGTACTAACCGATACCTCAAAATATCCATTCCAACGTGTGGCACTGGACATTGTAGGACCACTACCGATAACAGACAATTTTAACACACACATTCTGACATTCCAAGACGACCTAACAAAATACTCCGGAGCAATAGCAATACCAAATGACAAAGCATCAACAATAGCCAAGGCTATGTGCGAGCAGTACATAACTAAACTGGGAGCACCAGAGAAAATTTTAACCGACATGGGAGCAAACTTCCTAAGCAAGATATTTGAAGAAGTGTGCAAACTTCTAAAAATACGACACATAACGACGACAAGCTTCCACCCCCAGACAAACGGAGCACTAGAGAAATCGCATAACACATTGAAAGAGTACTTGAGAAACTTCGCAGACATAGACAGACTGAATTGGGATGAAATGATACATTATGCAATGTTTGTTTACAACACGACGCCACACAGCGCGAACAAGTTTACACCATACGAACTAGTTTTCGGAAGACAGGCTTTAGTCCCGACCAGCGTAAAGAAAGACCCTGAACCGATATACAACTACGAAGACTACGTTTTCGAACTGAAAAACCGACTAAGGACAGCACACTACATAGCCAGGGCAAACACACTGAAAAAGAAAGAAACGACGAAAAAAGCGTACGACAGAAATACAAAACCAATAATTTTACAAACAGGAGACTTAGTATGGGTCAAAAATAAAATGAGAAGAAACAAACAAGCAGCCTTATGGTTAGGCCCTTTCAAAGTAGAAAACGCACACTCCCAAACGAACACTATAATCAACGTGAAAGGAAAACTAAAGAAAGTACACAACAACTTACTAAAAAAAGACTAGGAACGAAACAAAAGACAAAAAAAAACGAACTTAAAACCGAAAAACTAACGGACTAAAAAAAAAACACAAATTTCACAATTTCACTAACCATTACATATACTTTTAGAACATGATCAGATTAACCATAGTCACACTAATGATAACAATCAGCACGAGCTACAGCAGACAAGACGAAGAATTTACCATTACCCAGTTAAACAACTCAGGAGTTCTTTTTGAAAAAACGAAGGACGCAACATTTTACGCAATGACACAAACGATCATCACTTCGATCAGACCACAAGACATGACAACAACATTGGAATACCTGAGAACAAGCAGAACACAACTTAAACGACTCTGCACACAGTTACTAGAGATAGAGCCAGACAACACCTGCACACATTTTATGGATGAGGTCAGAACACACATAAAAGACATAGAAGACCACGATACAATAATAACACATGCGGCAGGGAGAACGAAAAGAGCGTTGTTAGCAAGCAACGTAGGAGCCGTATCAAAATACCTATTCGGGACGATGGACGAAGAAGATTCACAAAGGATCTACAATGACTTACAAAACTTACACGATAACGAAGATCACATATTCAGGGTAGTAAAAGAGCAGATAGCAGTAATGAAATCAAATTTCGACACATTATCAAAACCAGTAGAAGAAATGAGCACAAGTATCAACGAAGTCCAACGGAAGATAGAAGAAATCAATGAGGAGTCAAGAACTGCACTAAACAACCAAAACAGGACGAACTTCATACTATCGATGAACGAAAAATTCCTAGAAATGTCCAACCTACTAACTCTGAAATGTGTAATAATAAACAAGGAACAGAACAAGTTATTAGGCATTATAAATGCAATTAGAGCAAATAAATTACACCCAATGGTACTGTCCACGAAGAAAATACAAACAAGAATCCAAGAAATAATAAGAAACCAAACAACGGAAGTAGACGAGAAGTTCATAACACAGGCACACATAAACCAAATCGCCCAAATAGACCACTTAGAAATAAATGGGACAATACTGATAAAAATAGAAATCCCACTACCAGAAAAAGAAAGCTATGAGCTATTCAAACCATTCATAATACCAATAGTAGAAAACAAGAACTGGTTAACATACGACGTCGACACAAGAATAGTTGCTACAAATCAAGCAAGAACAAAGTTCATAAAATTAACCGAAAGAAACCTAGCATCATGTAAAAACATATTGACAGAGACAAGCCAAGAAAAACTAATATGCAGACATGAAAACGAAATAATAACGAACCACCAAGACGATTGCTGTCTAAATCTGTTCCACAACCAACTACAAAACACAACCAATTGCAGAACCCGAGAGATTAAGCAACAGAACAGAATCACCAAACTTGTAACAGAGAACGCATGGCTATTCATATTACACACACCAATAACGGTCACAATCAGCTGCAATAAAAACACATCAACCGTAGAGCTCAAGGACATAGGAACCATCACATTCAAAGCTAACTGCCAAGTACGAACTGAGAACTTCATACTACCAACCTACGGATCTAGAATAACCGAAGTACAGATCCATCAACCAGAAAAGTATATAAGAACCCCCGAAATAACCATTATTCTACCGAAATACAGTAACGAAAAGGAAGGAGAGTCAAAGACAGTGAAGATAAACCACTTCTCAAACCATAACACAAATATAAAACAAGAAAGAGAAAAACTAGAGAAATTACAAACACTAGCGGAATTAGAAGAAAAACTGATGCACAACGAAAAGACAACGTGGGGAATAAACAATTGGAAGTTACCAACACTAGGAGTAGGAACAACAGTAACAATGGCAATTATAGTAATAATAGTCATAAAGCTCAAACTAGTAACATGTAAAAGCAGAAGCAACGGAACACCAACAACACCAGTAGTAAACCTAACCACAATACAGCCAGCACAACCAAGCAGCAACTTCCAACCATCGCGCCAGCCAGCGAATGTTAGAAGCAAGAGAGAAAAGAACAATAAGTTCACAATCATATAATCTCAACAAAAAAAAAATAATAATAATAACAACCGCAACAATAACAGACACAACAAATAAACAATAACAAGATAACAAGACCAAACTGAAATAACGAGACGAGACAAAAAAAAACAGATGACAACTAGGCACAAAGAAAGATATATATATAATAACCAAACTTATCTCGTTGTCCACAGAAAATGGAGAACATGATCAAGAAATTAACAATCGAAGAGTACAGACAGCGAAAGGTCGGCAATCAACCCGAAAACACGCCAGCAAGAACTGTCAAGCTCAGCCCACGTAAAAACAAGGGCGCAGCAAAGAAAGAGCGAGAAGAACTAAAACAACTAAGAAGGATACAGGGAATCTGTGTCCGCCCGAAAGATAAAAAATTGATCGAGGAGCAAATAAAAACGCTCCGATCATCATTGAAAGACAAGAACAAGCAGAAAAGAACAAGCGGAAACAAAAAAATAGAGATCATCAAAGGAGATCCAGAGTCGCTAATAAGTAAAGATAGCGAATTATGGGACCAACTAGACCGGATAGAAACCAACTTCTATAAGGAAGAGGAAGAAAAAATTCTGACGAACGAAGAGATAGAAGACGGGAAGAGGGTCCAATGGGAGATCAAGAGCATGATAGACGAGCTGAAACACACCAAGACCCCCAGAAAGTAGAAGAAACAAACCATGAAAAAGGAGGGAATGAATCACCACCACCCCTACAATGAAAACATGAAAATAAAATAGAATCAATTAATGTAATTTAAATTTAACTCGTTTTTTAAGAAAAATTTTTTTTTTTATATATAATCTGTAACTCTGAAATGAAAATATATCCTAGTACGCGTAGCACAAAATAAATAAAAACAATGTATAATAATCCATCGATCATCCACTTACAAAAGAATATATTCTCATTTCATAGAAAAATACATTCAAAAAAATTAGCTAGTAAGACCATTAAATTAGCATTAGTTAGGAGGTAGAAAATTTAAATTTAAGAGATCATACTATAAAATTTTTTAATTTTTTCTTTTTTTTTCATAATTAAACAAAATTTCTCTGTAGTATATATTATTAAAATAAAGAAAAATCTCAACCAATTTTATAACACGTAAAACTTTCCCTTTTCTATTATTAAGCACCTGATGCAATAAGTAAACGCATAAAACATTTCGCATGCAACCTACGACAATAATACCGAAAATTGAACAATCAAAACAAAAAATAAAATTCCCTTCAGGAATTTCATTTTTTCATATAGGCAGGGAGATGTGTTGTGATATTCACAACCCCTTCCACCCCAAATATCGCGAGTCAACCACGCCATCACTAATCCACCGTCAATAAGAACCAAAACGATACCACACACACTGTTGACACACATTTATTTCACGTACCAACAAAATACATAGTAAAATACATAGTAAGCATGGCAGACACACTACATACGAAAACATAAGCTAAACCAAAAAATAGCAACAAATAAAGAAACCTATGAAAAACACTCATAAATGCACGTCACACGAATTATACGTTTTGCTTTCTCACAAATATCAAAGAAAACGTAAGAACAACAACAAAGCCGTATAACGCATACGTCACACATGCATTACTTCATAATCACATGCTCTCTCGACATGGTAGAAAATAAAGAAAAACATAAAGTGCGAACATGGTACAAATAAGTCAAACGATTACAACAACAATACTATGGAGTTCATGCAACCCATATAAACATATGTATATGAATACACATTAATATGTTACGTATACCGTACGGTTCAATCACACGAAATATCGACATACGATTTTTGATGAAGCTGACAAATCTATACCCTAACTTTTATGCATATTGATTTTTTTGAAAATGCAGTTTTTCAATTTTGCGCATATTAGCGTTATCGAATTTCAAACAAAATAATAAATATTTCGAAAGCCGGCGACCACCAAAATATATGAAACCTGAGGAAAAATTTATGTTCGCGCGTAAATATTGTTGAATTTTCGGAATCTCAATTGTTGGTAGGATTAGTACAATAAGTTTAGTATATAAGGTTAAGAAATTTTAGTCTAAAATATAGTTCATTTTTAATCGTCATATATTGAAGCCGCGATCTACCTAAGAAAATTAAAGTATCCACAAGTAATCTTAAAATATTGTAAAGGCTGTTAGTTTACAAATAAATAATATAAAAATAAAAATAAGCAGTGTTCAGTGTTTGTGCTCGAGAAAGAAAAAAAGGGAAGAGAACCATCACCAGCAGAACAAAATAATTGGTAAGTATTTCAACAACTAACAATCTGGCACCGGTTTGTTGACTTGTCCCTTCTTTACCTCGCACGGCAAAGCGAGGAGGTTCATGGAAGTAGTGGTTCACACCACAGTATATGAATCTAGGTTGGCACGTTTCAACAAGTCTTCATCTCATACTAACCATCCACTCATCCAGGGTGTACTCAATAATAAATAAAACTTTTACTCAAGGAAACAATTCTCGCCGAACTTTTCACCTCTTTGCCCTTTTTCACTTCATATAAGGCCCCTTTAGTCCATCTACTTTCTCGCTGTTTTATCCACTTCTAGATAAATTCACTTCAGCATCGACCCCTCTCGTATATCGAATCCAATTATTATAACTCTAGTTTCCTAAAGTTCATTGGTTGATTTGTTTCAACCTAAATATTGTAAATTGTATCGAACGAACCAAAAATAACATAACAAACGGTTCAATCGAAATCAATAATACAATACGGATGTCAAGAGTATGGGTGATATTTCGTGCGTATTGGACAAAAGGTAACCATCAAGAGATCCTCACTGGTAATGACATCAACGCCAGCTGCAGTGAATTATGTCCACCATAACTGCTATTCTTTAGAAGTTATTGTTTCAATTTCAATTTTCTTTAAAACAAAAATTTTTTTTTTTTCAAAATTAAATAATTAAGAAATATATGTACATATATATATATAATAATAGCCCATAGTATTTAGATTTAGCGATTAAGGAAGTAGTTAGGTTGCCCGGCTTTGAGACTATCTCAGGGTGTGGGGCGTCCGCCACGTTGAGCTATTTCAAGCTGATCCAAATCATTTTCCCCGCCTAAATAGAGCATGAGATCTCTTTTCATCTCAGGGTTTGGGTTTTCCCCACGCTGTAACGGAATCTTATCATATTCCGTTATCAACCCATTTCCCAAAATATTTCCTCTATGCAAAGTGGTTCCACCATGACCTTGAAGAGATCATCTTCACAAAAATTCTTTAATTAGTTAGTCATGCGGGAATCACCTAGTTCTTTGTGTTTGTTGTTGCAATACAACGAACATAAAAAAAAAATATATTTCATATCTACGTATGTATCCAATTGCAACCGACGTCACTCAATGTATCTATAATGTAGTTATTATAAATACAAATGAGTAAACGTAAATATTTATGTTGTTGTTGGATTGCGTAGTCATGTGTTTTGTGTTGTGCGCACAAAGGGTAAACGTTCTACATGGAGGTAATCGAACTACCTATATGTAGAAATTGAGGAATTGCACTTTCCGCGACACATGCAATATAAATTCCCCAAGTGCAAATTAGCACACTTTTTAAATGGGCGGTGTTTATAGCAATATTTTGTTAATATTGCGAAAATGAAATTAATTAACTGAGAGAGTAGTACATTAATTGTACAAAAATTTCCCCCTCCTTTCTCAATCAGTTAATTAATACAATATAAATACCGGACCAAAATTTTGAAAGGGGGTCAGTAAGTTTAAAGTCTCAACGTGGAGACATTGTTTTTAAGTGTGAGTTAGACAGTGTTCAGACCAACGCGTGGTCATAGTTTTTGTTCGTTTGAGTGTAGTTTGTTTGTTGTTTTAGTAAATTTTTTTTTGTGTTTTTTTGAACTTTTGTGAAGAGTTTTGAGTAGAGTAATTTAAAAAAATAAAATAAAAAAAAACAGTTTTATTTGAAATTTTGGTGTTGTTTTTGTGAATATCCCGAGTGTGCTCAGTGTGGAAGCAAGCAGGCGGCCAGGAGACCTATAACTTTTTTTTCGGTAAGTATTTCTAGGTAAGTGTTACTGTTAAGTGTCACTACTAAGTTAAAAAAAAAAAAATTAGTAATAGATCGTTCCTCTAACGGTCTTTTTAAGACAGGAACTGATACGGCCTAGGCTGTCCCTTTCCTTTCTGTTAGAGCCGATCTGTTACACAACGCATTAACATCAACAAAGTGGCTGAATTATTATCAGTAAGGAAGCCTCAGTAGGAGATGACTCACTAGGAGTCATGAAATATACACATGCATAGTCAACTCATCAGCGGGATGGGCTGACATAATTTCTTTTGTTTCTTCCCCCACTCCAGGGTAGGAAACACCAGATCGCGGTTAACTAGGCTACTATCTGGGCATCCTCATCCCCACGCCGTTCCCTCTACACCGACTGAGCTGCGGGAACAAATGCCGCGAGGGATGCCATACAGATGGTGGCAAATTCTATGAAACTGGGTTTGCCCTACCGCATGTAGAGGCCAACCCATTTCAGTTGGTAGCTTCATTATTTGTTATTATTATTATTAACAGTATTTTATCTTGCTTTATTGTGTTATGAATCGAAATCCGTGGGATACGCCAGACAGACCTCAAAGACGTACAGTGTGGGATAACTCGGACGTAGAACCACGTATCCAACGTAACCATCCGTGGGATCGAGTGGAAGTTAACCAAATTCGTATTCGAATTGAGTATTATCCAACGCACGGGGTAACTTTCTGGTTGTTTATCTCGGTTTGAGATTCGGTGGTTGAATTTTTGCTGTAATTTATTTTTAACGAGCCCCTCCAAAATAGGTTCTCATCGAAAAGCGCCACTTTCGAGGGTATCTCGTCTTACCCGTGTTTAAATAATCGTGGACTTACGGATTCCATAAAACTTGAACAAGGTAACCATTCCTTTTATTTTTATTATTCAAATTTTTTTTTTACGTTTTATATAGTTATAGTGGGTGTGGAATCATTAGTTGTAAATACACTTTATTCTGAAACCTTCAGTTCGAGTAAAGTCGTTTTGAACTAAAATATTTTTGTATTTTTTAATAAATTAATAAAGACTACGTCACCTTCAACCGAACGAGCTTATTCCCTTATCCCTACTTAAATCAATATGGACGTCACCCTATTAACACCGGATGAGCTGGAAGTGGAGTGTCTCCTTCGTGATATTCGTTTCGACACGCCAGATGCCCAGCATCAACTCGAGGAAGCGATCCGAAGTGAGCAGGCCGAGGCAAAGCCAATACCATCCAGAATGCATACGAGTGCGGCAAAGAGGCCAGATATTGAAATTAATGCGTGTCAACGCAAACTGAAAATTTTAAAGGAATCAATCACGCAATTGGACAAGCAAACCGAGGATCCCGTTGAAACAGCTCGTCGATACCACTCTCGTTTACTGCATTTGTCCGGTCGATTAAGTCGAGCCCTAACTTCTCCAAAATACCAGGATTTCGCACGGCAGGTTCTTAAAGCATGTGAGGATCTACAGACGAGTCTGCAAATCTATCTGCAAAATCACGACAAGCTGAATGAGTCTATCGAAAGCGCTAAAGGCATCCACCTCGAAATGGATATGCTTCGTTCAGATAACACCCAGGGCAGTGGAAGTGATGGGATTCAATTGCAAGACCTTGGTGACGATGCGGACGAATCGGAAAACCCACATCACACGGAACGCAGATACACGTTAGAGGAATTGCTTGATCAGGTTCAGGTGAGAAGTCTGGCGGCATCACAATCAAATGCCCAGACGGCTTTGTTGGAATCCATGCTGCAAAAATTCGAGATTGTGTCACAGCAGTTGGTATCTTTGGATCAACGGCAGACTAAGTTGCAATCGCAGGTGGAAGGAAACCGCCAGTCTCATCCCGTACTACCGACTCATACCGCACATGAACCTACCAGTTCACCAGCACAACCGAAATTTATCGATCGACGTTTATTGTCCGGAAGCGGTCTAAGCTACACTGGATCCCCCTCGGGCATCAACATAGACATGTTTTTATTTCAAGTGGACACCATCGCGTCGTCTCGGGGAGTGTCCGACCAGATGTTGCTATTGGAGTTACACACCATCTTGAAAGAAATAGCGTTACAATGGTACTGGACATTTCGTAAACACAACCCGCACGCTACCTGGTCAGAATTAAGAAGCGGTATGATCGAGCGTTTTCAAGATCGTCGCACCAATTACGAAATCCGCAGAATGGTCGAGGCTCGTAAACAACAACCGAACGAAAGTTTTCTGGATTTCTACAATCATGTTTGGACGCTTACCCTACAATGTCGCACACCGTACTCTGATGAAGAGCTCATCCAAATTCTCATGAACAACATGAAGCCGACACTACAATACCATTTAACTGATCGTCAATTTGGCAGCATCAACGAGCTGATCAAAAGCTGTTCGGCTTGGGAGGAGTCTTTCCGGCGGCTCAAAGCTCCGGCGGGTCCTGCAACCCATCCACGACGCGTGATCAATGAGTTATCAGGCGGTCCGTATGATGATATTGGAGCAGATGACTCTTATGAGAATTATCCCTTAACTGATGTTCTACCCGATAACTCAGTATCCGCGATTCAAACGGGGAGCAGGTATCCGTCTGTAACAATTCAGTTGAATTGATTTCACAAGCTGTAGAATTTGGGTTGATCTCCCCGGCATAAAAAAATTATATTTTTTAATAAGCTAACCGTAATTCATATTTCTTTTACTCGTATAGAATATTTTGGATAGCGGAAAGGTGTTTTGCGCGGGAAACAAGAGCATAAAAATATTTGTTCATATTTTTTTTTGTAGAAGGTCAGTTTTTTGGTTTTTTGAAAAAACTAAGGCATTAAGTGTCGAGAATTGCAATAAAGTGGTTGTTCGTTTTAAATATTGAAATTCAATAAATTATAAATAGAAAAAAACCAAAAGAATTGAAAATGGATAATTAAAGTAAATATTGCCCAGTTTAGGCAAAATTTAATTAAAATTAATATATGGTGTAGTTTTCGTGAAATTAATAAGTTAAAAAGGTTAACGAAAACATTATATATAAGAACCTATGTGACAAAATACCTTGCTGTGAATAATCGAACGGGATAACAAATTATGTATCCGCGATTAATATAATAATTAGTAATAAATTGTAGAAGCTACAAACACAAATTGAAAGTGCATCTAAAAAAAACCGATAAATGAACTATGTATTTAACCAAACGAATATTTTGTAAATAAATTTATTGGTAACATAAAATCGTTTGTGGTGTTGATTACTTACCAAAACACCCTTGTATTTCCTCGCTTGGTCAAGTGGAACTTTTTAAACGACCCTCGTTTATCCGTCGTTGCTTTACAATTTGGACCAATAAATTTTGTGGTGTAACGAATCTTGGTGTAAAACAAAAGCATATTGATAACGTTGAAGCTGTACTGAATCGTGATCTGGTGGATATATTGGTTCGGAAGTACCAGGAGGAGCCGCATTTAACCGCATGCTGTTTTTGGGCGTGGTACCGTACGCTGCTGATGAACATTCAGACAAGAGGTGTCAACAAAAAGAAACGTGGAACATACGGTAATTGATTTTTTTTGTAATAATTGTTAAACTGATGTTTTTGTTTGTGGTGGTTGGACTTATAAGAAAACGTCATATAGCAGTCCATTAGTCATTAATTGATATGATAATATTATTTTGTTTATTTCTTTTATTATCATTTTACGATTTATATGCGGTAATATTTTTCGAGATAATTGATTTTGGTAAAGGGGTTTTCAAGCATAGATATTTATATTTTGTTAATTAAATTTTGTATTTAACTCTAGCTTGGATTTGCGTTAAACACCATGTACTAATTTTCATATAATTGGGAGTGAAGTTCAGAAGGGTGATGATGACAGGCGCTTCTAAAAGTTAATTGCACAGCTAAAGATGTCGTGTAATGTGTCTGAATTTTAAGAATCCCCCCGTTTGTCCTGAGTCAGTAGCCGGAAAAGCTGTGCTCAGACACGTTACTCGATGATTTTGTATTCGATCGATTAGTCGGTCGTTACACGTCGGCAGCGGCGAGACGTCCTGGCGGACAAGTCCCAGCAGACAGCTCGGGATCAGTTGGTAAGCAACAATCAAATTACGGTAAAAATGTCGTCACCACAACGGCCACTCAGACGGAGTGTACAGAGCACAAATCAACCTCAACCCAGACTGCAGATAGTAGAGAGGATAGAGCCACTCAAACCGATTCAGGAGAATGCAGCGGGCAATACAAATGCGGAACGCCTCTCCCCGTCGAATCCGATGAAGAAGTAAACTCGTCTACCAGTAATGATTCCTTTCCCGATCCTTCTTCCCTACCAAATTCCCCTTCCCTTCCTGTCGCTCTAAAGTTTTTCTATAATTCTCCGTCGTTAGCCAAGTTAGATCGTTTAAAACGTTCCAAGAAATACTGGAACCACCGCGTTGCAATGAGAAACGACGTGATTTCCTCCGTTTTGTTCTCCGAGGGTAGTGACACTCGGCCTTACGCCCAGGTCTTTATCAATAAGATCCCGTTTAAGGGTCTTCTCGACAGCGGGGCGAGTGTCAGTGTTCTCGGGAGTGGAGCGGAGAAAATCTTGTCGAATCCATTCGTAGAGTTTCATAATTTCCCATCCACGATAACTACCGCGAGTGGTCAAGTCCAACGAGTATTTGGTTACATACGAGCTAACGTCGAGTTTAATGGAATTACTCAAACCATGAATTTTTATGTTGTTCCTTCCTTAGAACAACCGCTTTATTTGGGTATCGATTTTTGGAATCGTTTTGGAATTTCCCCAAAAATCTCCGCGTTAAATAATTCGGACGAATTAGGTGAAACTACCAACACACCCAAATTTCATGTTTTAACCTCTAATGATCGTCGTAAATTGGATCTTATCCGCGAATGTTTCCCGAGCAGCGATATATTAGGTTTGGGCCGCACATCCCTCATCACTCATATGATCGATGTCAGTTCCGCAAAACCAGTCAAACAACGTTTTTATTCCGTGTCCCCAGCTATCCAGAAACTCATGTATGCCGAGTTGGATAGGATGTTGTCTTTGGGGGTCATCGAGGAGTCACAAAGTTCCTGGTGTTCACCGGTCACGTTGGTGCGTAAGGCCCATGGCAAAGTCCGTTTGTGTTTAGATGCTAGAGAACTAAACAAGGCCACCGTCAAGGATGCGTATCCGCTGCCAATAATCAACGGATTGTTGGGTCGTTTGGGACACACCCGATTCATTTCGGCGATTGATTTGAAGGATGCCTTTTGGCAGATCCCACTCGACCCAGCATCCCGCGATAAAACAGCGTTTACGGTTCCTGGACGGCCCTTGTATCAGTTCAAGGTGATGCCGTTTGGCTTGTGCAACGCACCACAGACGCTTTGTCGCTTAATGCACCGCGTGATCCCGTACCAGCTACACGATAAGGTCTTTGTGTACCTCGATGACCTTCTGGTCACATCCTCCACTCTGGCTGAACATTTCGATTTGCTACAACAGGTGGCTGGATATCTGACGGATGCCGGTCTAACAATTAATTTGACCAAAAGTAAGTTTGTGTTGAAAGAAGTAGACTATTTAGGTTATATTGTGGGTGATGGTTGCCTCCGTACAAACCCAGATAAATGTAAAGCTATTCTGGAGTACCCTATTCCGAAAACAACGAAACAGATTAGACGTTTTCTGGGGATGTGCGGATGGTACCGTCGCTTCATTCCAAATTTTGCCTCTTTAGCTTCTTCTCTCACCGATCTTACTGGTAAAAATACTAAAGTATGTTGGTCTGCAGCTGCTGATTCTTCTTTTAACGCTCTCAAAACCGCCTTGTCAACTGCCCCAGTTTTGACGCATCCTGATTATACAAAACCCTTTTTTATTCAGTGTGATGCCAGTGCCGTTGGGGTCGGTAGTGTCTTATTTCAGGTGGACACCGAGGGGGTGGAGCGGCCCATTGAGTTTTATTCACATAAGCTCAATGCGGCGCAGCGAAACTACTCGGTGACCGAGCTGGAATGCTACGCTGCCGTCCTCAGCGTGCGAAAATTTCGTCCCTACGTGGAAGGCTATCCGTTCGTCATTTACACTGACCATTCCAGTTTACGCTGGCTAATGAGTCAAAAGGACCTCTCCGGACGTTTGGCGAGATGGAGTCTTAAACTCCAAGCGCTGGATTTTCAGATTGGATACCGAAAAGGTTCAGTTAACATTGTACCAGATGCGTTGTCTCGAGCTTTTCCGGATGAATCCGCTCCTTGTGCGGATGAGTCTGGGAGTAAGAGCACGCCTGATCCTGGTGCCCAATTTGAGGATCCAGCCTTGCCGAGTAAAAACATCGACTCTTCTGTGAATGCGTTAATACCTTCTTTCGTCCCCATTTTGCACGTTGATCAAAACTCGGTTGCGTTCCAAGATCCAGATTACGTCGATCAAGATCAAATCGCGAAAATTCGAAGCTTAAAAGATTGTTCGCACAATTATAAAATCCAGGATGATAAACTGTTAATATCCCCTTCGTTTGGTTTTAAATATATGGATACCGATTTGTCGAATTGGAAACTTGTTATTCCGAATTCATTAACTCAATCGCTTATCGAACAGGCACATGTACCTCCCACTTCAGCACATTTAGGCGGCAGCAAAACCCTCGAGCGCCTTCAGCGTCAATTTTTCTGGCCTCAGATGGCAAAACAAGTTAAACAATACGTTGCTAGCTGCACTAAATGTAAAATGAACAAAGCTGTTAATTTCTCCACACAACCAGCCATGGGAGCTCTGGTCACGTCGACTCGCCCGTTTCAAAAACTGTATGCTGATTTTTTGGGTCCGTATCCACGTTCGAAACTCGGGAATACTTGCATTGCTATCGTTCTGGATCATTATTCCAAATTTGTAGTTGTAAAAACCTTACGCGAAGCGTCTGCCTCCTTATTATGTCGATTTTTGGAAAACGAAATATTCCTGTTGTTCTCGGTACCTGAAGTCATTACTTCTGACAATGGGAAGCAATTTACCTCGAATTTATTTAAGGATTTGTTGTCTAAATACGGTGTAACACATATTCGTACGCCGGTGTATTCGCCCCAAAGCAACGCATCCGAGCGTGTTAATAGAACGTTAATTGCCAGCATTCGGTCATATTTGAGCGATCACGAACATAATTTGTGGGACAAAAATTTGCAAGAAGTTGCGGCTGCTTTACGTAATGCCATACACGATTCGATACATTACTCCCCTCATTATGTCGTGTTCGGTCAACATATGTCGATGCATGGTTCGGATCACTCATTGCGACGGTTACTCGATGAACATGATCCCAGCGAAGTCCAGGTATGGGCTAAGCCAGATCGAGTAAACCTTCTAAAGGATCGTATAACCCATTACTTACGCGTAGCACACGAAAAGGGGGCTCAACATTATAACCTACTTTGAGCGATGCACCGAATAAATTTTCCGCTAAATTAGCTGGTAAATTCAAACCCGCGATTATTACCAGCAAAGTCGGACAAGTGGCGTACGCAGTCGAAGATTTGAATGGCAAATCATTAGGCACGTATCATGTAAAAGATATCCGCACATGACACATGCTTCACTCTATCGCAATATTAGTTGGTCGCGGTACAATGGGTGTACATTTCCATTAAATTGTTTTTCATTTTCGTATTGTTTGTTGTAGGCCCGGCTTATGAGACATCTCAGGGTGTGGGACGTTCCCACGTTTGTTACGATTACATGATCGTAACAAGCGCTGTTTGATTTTATTCCCCTCGGTTTGTGTCCTCGCTTTCGGAGTTGCTTAATGTTTGTGCACGTCGTGGTGATGGCGCGAGGGTGAGTGAGATGAAGAAAGAGAGAACAATGCGCATCGAATGGGTGTGTAAAGCAAAACATTCCATAAGAATGTTTTTCTTATATGCCTCCTATTCGCATTGATGTAAACGAGAGACAGAGAAGAAAGACAATTCTTCTGGAATGTTCTGCGCGTCGTTGTGCGGGGCAAGAATTTTTTTTTGTTTGATTGTTCGAGTTTGTAATTTTGATATTAGAGTTCTGATATTGGTGTAAAGACATTCGATTTGAGTTTTTGTGAAAAAAAACGTCGAATCTGGAATTTTGAGACAAAGTGTCTCATATTTTTGATCTGTTTTTTTTTATTAAAAATAAGTAAAATAATAAAGATTCCGATTTTGTGAAAATATAATTTTGTGAAAACATAAAAAAAAAAAAAAAAAAAAAAAAACGGCCTATCGAGGCATAAAATCTATTACGGCGGGAAGACGCCCAACAAAAAACGGCCTATCGAGGCATAAAATCTATTACGGCGGGAAGACGCCCAACAAAAAACGGCCTATCGAGGCAAATTGGTATCGGGGAAAAGCCCCGCAACGTTTGACCGCACAAGGTCTGGCTACATACGGGTGGCCAACCGGTCCCTCGTGTTTTGTGAGTTTTTGGTGTAACGGTGAAAGGCACCGCAACGGTCCGGGTGTGGCATCACCTGTGGCATGACGGCCGCGCAAGGCCGCAACGGTATTTTTTTTTAAGGTACAATTTTTTTTATTTATATTTTTTTTAATTTTATTTTTTTTTGATTTTATTTTTTTTATTTTTTTTATTTTATTAATTCTTTTTATATTATTGTAATCGAGCGCCGCACAGCGGGTGCACGATCGGTGTGCATTGTTGCTCTCTCTCTCTCTCTCGTTTCTCTTGGTGCGGGTGGAGGGGGAAGTTGTTTTCTTGTTTTCTTCTTTAAAAATAAAATGAATTATTAAATTTTTTCGGTGTGGTGTGATGGGAGCGAAGACTCCCTCTGTGTCGGCGTAGTGTTAGCGGTCCCTTGATGCCCGCATCCGCTTCCGTAACCAGGGCTTGTCCCTGTTTGAATTCGGATGGATGCGCGCACCAAGGCACCTCTATCGTTATTATTATTTTATTATTTATTTATGAAAATTCGGTTCGTTTCTCAGGTTCCGGCCGACGAATTTTGGCGGAACTCGGTTTTTATTATTTGCGTTCCCCCTACAATTCTGTATGATCACGGTGTAAGCCAGGAGCCCTGCATGCCTCAAATCCCACGACTTTCGCACTTCTCCGCTGAGAACGTAGCCGGCAAAAATCACCGTGGAGGCCTCTGCAGGTGCTTAGTGATATCTGCAGGTTGGCAGTAGCCAGCCTGTAACAAGGTTTGCACATTTAAACTTAACTTGCTATAATATTAATAGTACAATTGTTTCCTCTTGGATATTGCTCAATCTAGTACATCATTGTTTTTCAAGGTTTTGAGCTGTCAGAATTTCTTATATAAACAAACAATTTTTTCCAAAAATTATAATTTGTAATGGTAAGGATTTTATCTAATACCTACTAAATGGCGATAAATTAATTATAATAATTTCAATATAATCATTTTACTTTTAGCTAGAGAATCAACAATTGCAGTTCTAAATTATCCTATGGGATCGCGTATGCTACGACGGATCAGCTGGAACTTTTAGATAAGTTTATAATTCCGTTGTTGTTAATGTTCGATGATTCTTTGTTTTCCTTTCCCTTTTCTTTTTAGTGTTTTGATGGAAACGATTGTTGGATGGGTTCCGTAGGCTGGTAAAAAGTGAAACTAATAAAAAAAATCATATTGCTATTGGAATCGTGTCGGGCAAACGATTTGGTGCAGGTTATATATGAAGAGGTTAGATAAATTAACATACAGTATCGAGAATAGAAAGTGCAACACCAATATTTTTCAGGTAAAATTATACTAATTGCTCCTTGTCCTTATCGTAGGAGGCTGATTTATTTTTTGAGTATAAATACAATCGTTCTTTAACTTTTTTAGTTAGTTTGAGATAAATATTCGCACGAGAAAGTTATTAAAATTATGAGTTCAAAATGGCCAAATACACACAACTAACTATGGCTCAGAAAAATCGGATTCTGGCATTGTCTGGAACACCTAAAATGTCATCGAGGCTGATTGCTGTTTAGATTGGATGTAATTACTCGACTGTGAGCCGTTTTTTAAAAAAAATTCATTCCACTGGTGAATTGGTACGCAAAAAGGGAACAGGTCCAAAACGGAAGACAACTGCACGAGAAGATTCCAAAATTATCAGAATGTCAACAGCCAATCGATTTAAAACTGCTGTGGATATTCGGGCTGAATTCAACGCAGAACCCGGCAATGAAATCGGGCTTCATACGATTCGTAACCGCCTCCGGGAAAAAGGATATATGGCCAGAACCAAAATGAAAAATGAACCAAAAGCGGTTAGAATGGGCTCGAAATCACGCTGGTTGGAGTCTACAGCAGTGGCGAACAGTTATATTCTCCGATGAGAGTAAATTTAACATTTTTGGATCGGATGGAAACCAATACGTCAGGCGCAAATCCGGCGAACGACTGAGCGATCAGTGCTTGAAAAATACAGTGAAGCATCCAGCGGGCCAAATGATTTGGGTTTGTTTTTCCTATATTGGAATTGGAGAAATGGCCTTTATTAAAGAAACTGTCAACGCAGAAGTCTACAAAAAAAATCTTAAAGGACCATTTGTTCCCTTCCATTGAAATGGATTTTTTGAGTGCTGAGTCTGTGATTTTTCAATATGATGTTACGACACCTTGAGATGTCATAACATTTTTCCATTACCTTTTTTACTTACGTTTTTTGGTTCAATGGTAATTGAATGAATGATGCTTTTTAGTGACGACATTACCATCTGTGTTGTAACATTACCACTAACCTCATTTGTTGTAATGAAAATTGGTCTAATTTTATATTTTATGTTTTTTATACCCACCCTATGGCATTGCAAAAGCCGAAAAATATTGAGAGCGAGAACGATGTTTACCTAATGTGCGTGCGTGCGTGCGACCGGCGAAAGTGCATAGATATTTTTTTTGTTGTGTTTTCTCGTTTCGTTGTGACCGATTGATACGCGGTATAAACGAAAAAGCAAGTGACGCGCACAACA
Organism: Nephrotoma guestfalica; assembly: GCA_963691935.1. Classification (NCBI taxonomy): domain Eukaryota; kingdom Metazoa; phylum Arthropoda; class Insecta; order Diptera; family Tipulidae; genus Nephrotoma; species Nephrotoma guestfalica. The sequence goes on from OY829915.1 coordinate 28,193,457, forward strand.
AGCAAACGAGAAAACAGTAACAAGAAAAATATTTTTCTAGAACTTTGGGGTGGTACGCGAAGTTTTTTTTTTGTCATTCGAGTTTTGATTTTGGAGTAAAAGAGTCCAGTTTTTTTTTAGTAGAGTGAATCTAGTTTGTGACGTTAAGAAAAAAAAATACGAAATTAGTATAAAAATATTTTTTTTTTGTTTCAAAAATTATAAACTTCGAAAGAAAAGAGACGTGGCCTGGTTGTTACGAAGGCGTCACATTTAATTGTACGGGCGGCCTATCGAGGCAAAACATTTCGTACGGCGGGAAGACGCCCAACATTTTGGTGGCCTATCGAGACAAAATATTTTATAAGGCGGGAAGACGCCCAACGGTAAAGCGGCCTATCGAGGCAATATCTATACGGCGGGAAGACGCCCAATACAAGTTCGATTACGAGTGACCAACCACGTTGCCAGCCGCTGATTTTGTTTACGGCAGCAAGGACCGGTCGTACCCGAGTGGGCACACCCGGTTATTATATTTAGCTCTTTTCCTGAAATTTCGACCGACATAATTCTGGTGTCAATTTAGATTCAGTTTTTAGTATGTTTTTTTTATTTTTCTGTTCCACGGTGTAGGCCAGGAATATGCAAGCCTCAACTTCCCCACGACCCAAAACCCTGAGATCTAGTCGGCAAAATCACCGTGAGAGAGGCCTCTGCATATTTAGATAAAATCTGCGGAGTGGTTTTGTGCCATTCCCGTAACAATGATTCCGCCCCTTGTCATCGAGCGAAAACGGTAAGCATTATTTTTTTTCATTTACTAATTTTATATTTAAGACGATAAAAAAAAAAGAAACACTTAATTATTATTATTTCTCTTCAGGTTAAAGATTTTCTGTTGAAAAATGGAATTCCCACTCTGGATTTGCCTGGAGACTCACCGGATTTGAATCCCATTGAAAACCTTTGGCACGTAATGCGGATGAAAATCAATAAAAAGATGCCGTCGTCATTGAAAAAACTCAATTCAATCATCGAAGAAGTATGGTAGCAATAAGATAAATTAATCATAGTGTATCAAGATAAAATATGTATTAAGAATCCATTCAAAGTTTGTGATTTAAATAAAAGTCTGTGAATTAAATAAAATTTAGTTTCAAAAAATAAATAGTATTTTTTATATAATATTAACATCTTTGTCATAGTTCATAGTGTAATAAAACAAAACACATTATAAAAACATACATACAAAAACATCCCATAATAAAACAGGTGGCCTGATGTGGCTCATCTATAATATCTAATCAGCAGTATCCGGCATCGGGATAGTCATCAAGGGACCCCCGCAACGGACGATATAAGGACACCGCAACGTTCATGGGTGGCCTGATTTGGCTCATCTATAATATCTAGTCATTTAGGAACCTCGCAACGGACGGTACAAGGACACCGCAACATTCACGAGGGGCCGACACGTGGGTCGCTAAGTTTAATAACGAGTGGCCGACACGTGGCCATTCTTAAGTTTTGTATTTCGGTGGAAAGACATCGCAACGATAACGGGCGGCCAATATGCGGCTCGCTAAGTTTAATAACAGGTGGCCGACACGTAGCCATTCATAAGTTTTGTATTTCGGTGGAAAGACATCGCAACGATAACGGGCGGCCAATACGCGGCTCGCTAAGTTTAATAACGGGTGGCCGACACGTGGCCATTCATAAGTTTTGTATTTCGGTGGAAAGACATCGCAACGATAACGGGCGGCCAAAAGCGGCTCGCTAAGTTTAATTACGACTGGCTGACACGTGGACATTCATAAGTTTTGCATTTTGGTGGGAAGACATCGCAAGGATAACGGGCGCCCAACACGCGATTAGTCATTATATATTTATTGGGGGGCAGACACAATGTTGTATTACAATCCCGCACACCAGTTTCCATATTTCTTTCCCACGCAACAAACGAATTACATTCTCACGCAATATAAGAAACACGTGCGCGTAGAAAATCATAAGAAATTACAAAATATAAAAAAATATTTCCCATACGAAAAACAAACTAATTTTACGCAAATTAACCCAAATTTAATTAAAAATGAATATTTTATCGTGACCCAAAACAAATTTTGATAACAAAAAACTTTACGAGTGGAAAATACTCGATTCCATTTTGTATTTACAGAACAAACAAAAAACAAAAACAGAATATTATATAAGCCGACAAATTAAAATTTAGGACGTTGGTTGTAGTCCAAACTGTAACGCGAGAAGTTGCTTTCCAATCTTTACGTTTATCAGGGCAATTTCCCCATGACTCTGAAGTTAAGATCTGCACAAAAATTCATTAAACACTTAGTCATGCTGGAATTATCAACTTTTCTTTATGTTTGTTGTTGCATTCATATGCATGAAATTGGTATAAGATGTGTAACAGAATTCTATTTAATTCTGTTACCAACCTATCCTAATAAAATAAATTTCCTATATAACATGACCTCGAAGATAATATCTTCAATTATTTCTAATGTAAGGTGACCGTCATGTTTTGATTTTCTACATTTCTTTTAGAGTTTATTTAATTCAAGGTAACATGATTCATTCATATACGAATGTTTTCTGTTCCGCGGTTAAATGAACTCAAATATGTTCATTAGCGTAATTTAATTATGGTTTTTACTTGTGCATAGGTAAAAGACAATGACCGATACAATTATTGAAATGTTGAATTTGTTGTTGTGACCAATTTACCATGCAAGATTCTTACACGCGCGTTAATTGAAAATCGTTTTCGATTATCAGCAAAAAAAACGAAAAAAATGTTTTTTTGTATTGATCGAGAGTTTTTTTATTGTCCAATTCAAATATTATTTCCCCCTCTCAATCAATTTTTTTGTTGGTTTTTTGATTTTGGGAAAGAAAGTTAATCAGTCAGTTTTGAGATAGACCAACCGGTGGTCATATAGTTTTTTTTTTAGAGTTTTAAGTTTCTGGTTAGGTCTAGTTTACAATAAACTGATTTTGTGAAAATTATCTGTGGATTTTTTTTTGTGTACTTTTATTTTTTTTTGGTGTGGTGCAGGATACATGAGGTAAGTTCGAGGTCTGGAGGCGTTATTAACAAATTAAATAACGATAGTGGGTTGTTACCGACAGCCTGTGACAAAGAAATTGTTGACGCTAAGCGGCTCTTTTCTTTTCACAGGCCTAGATAGCATACCACTATCAACCCCTCCACTTACTAACACCACCCCATTAGGGCCCATGGGCCAAATAGTTATAGTAAATTTAGTTAAGCTAGGGTAAAATGTTATTCTAAACATTTTACCAATACAACCACGGTTGATGCTGCCCGCGTAATGGGCAGGTCATGCTATCCACTACTTCGGGGTCCGATACCCCAATTCTTATTCCCCATGTGTTTTTTTATTAACTTTTCTCTGATGCGGTATTCTAGGCCACCATCTGAGGTACCTCTGATCCCACACCATTCCCTCTGCCCGACTGAGCTGCGGGAATCAATGCCGCGTGGGGTACCGGACAGATAGTGGCATTTCTGTGAAACCGGGTTGATTTTAGCTGTTGCTAAAGTTAACCAACCCGTTTCAACTGTGCGAAAAGAACCCAAAATTTCTGCTCCAACTATCGTTAAAAGAGTTCAAGATTCATTTGGAAAGGATTGCAATCCCCAAACGGTTCGCAACAGTAGGAAATTTAACATTTATTGAACATACGATGGACAAAAATGGCTATTTAAATATTTTGAAGGCAAATTTGATGGACAGCGTTGATAAAATGGGTCTTGATAGAAAGATGTTTATGTTTCAACAGGATAACGATCCGAAACATACAGCAAAGATCGTTAAAGAATGGTTAATATTCAATGTTCCGAAGCAACTGAACTCACCTCCACAGTCACCAGACTGTAATCCCATCGAACACTTATGGGATTTATTGGAACGTCGAATAAGAAAACACAGAATAACTTCTGCACAAACTTAGAAAGATGCCTTGTTGATTGAGTGGATGAAAATTACTCCTCAGGAGACATCAAACTTAGTATTTAGCATGAAAAACCGATTACACCGAAAAAAATCGTTACATGCTATTGAAGATCACATATTTTTTCATAAACTAATTAATCGATTCATTACCAGAAACAAAAATTAATCATGGCAACGCAATTATTCTAATTCGAAGGAACGATAATTGTTTACAACTTTGCAATTTTACAAATTTTCGTTAATATAACACAATTGAATTAATTCAAATAAATATTGAATGGATATGAATTTAATTGTTAAAACAACGACATTTTATAATATTTAGTAATATGTTTCTAAATGCGGTATGACATATAATTATTATTAATTTTATTAACGAATATGTTTAGATCAATATACAACTTATTTGTTAAAAGTAAAAATTACATTGATTGAAAAAACAATTTCTTTGAATAATAAATTTCATTACCTATTCAAATTACGAACAAAAAAAAGGTTCTTTAATTGAAATCCATGTTCTTTATTTATATTTCAAACCATATGAATAATCAGTAATTTTAATAAAAAAGTATAAAAGATTAATTGTTATATTAAGAAATGATTCTTTATTAACAAATAAAAAAAATTCCACAAAAAACGAAATAAATGTAACACGAAATGTAATTCGTATTAAAAAAAATGCAACTACGCAGGGTTGCCACTTTACTACAAATGGAGCAGATCTGCTACAATTTTTACAACTTCAAAATTAAGTGGCCACTTATGTAAATCTGCTACATTTTTGTATAAATGATTCATTTTGTTTCGAAAATGGTCAAATCATTAAAAAAACCTACTTTTAACCCGAAATTTAATTTCCTATATGACATAGTAACACGTAAAGAACATAACAAACATAATATATTAAAACATACATGCCTTGACTGAACGTGTCCCTTTTTATGGAAATGTTTATTTTTCATATTTATGGCTAAATTCATTAAGTTATAAATTCACTTTTTTGACATTTCAGTGGATAATTTTTTTTGCGTGCGCCGTTCTTAGTGTCTGAATTTGTGATTTGTGTAATTAATTTACTGTTTGGTAAGTATGAAAAGATATTTTCAAATAATTACAAAAAATAAGTAAGTAATTTTATTATCTAACCTTTATTTGGAAATGTATACGAAATAAATCTAAACATGGACAAAATTATGGGTTATGTTAAATAGGTTGAAATGTTATAACAATTTTAGTTAAATTGATTGTTAAACCACTTTTGTAGGGCTGGTGAGTCGGCAAATACTATTCAAAGCATTGAACCCTCTTCTTTACATAATATTGCTCCAGAAAATAATGTAATAAATAACAGGTAAGCATGTAACGGAATTAAACCTAATTCCGTTATCAACCCATCCCAACAAAATCTATTTCCTCATCGGCATGACCTCGAAGATAATATCTTCAACTACATTCCATTCAAGCAAACGTCATGCCAGCCTTCTACATTTCTTCTTTGCCTTTATTTATAGTGGTATCATATGATTCATTCACTTTAGAATTTTTCATATGTGCCACAGTTAATTAAACGCAGATATGTACATCAACGTAATTTGATTACGTTGACTATGTACATAATAAATGTACTTGATCTATTTATTAGGTGAATGACAATGACCAATGCAAATATTGAAAAGCATTGTGGTTGTTGTTGTTCGTACTTCCTCAACGGATGGATTCAAGAAAAACAAAAATACTTGCGCGTGGATCGAGTCAGCAAAATCGATGTCACGTTGCTGTACAATGTTCATAGGAATTTTTGTGATGAGATCGCAGAAAATTTCCTATGAAACTCAAAAATAGGTACGATATTTTTTCTTGCTTGGGGCAGTCAGTGTTTAGACAGACCAACGTGTGGTCAAGTTTTTTTTTTTGTTTTTTTTGAGAGTTTTTTTTTGTGTTGTGTAATTTTAAATAAAATAAAGATAGTGTTAGTGAAATTAGTTTGTGTTTTTTTTTTGGATTTTGTTGAATTTAATTGAGTTTTTTTGGGCAGTTTTGTTTTGGTAAGTGTTTGTTTCTAGTGTTATTAACAAATTATATAACGATAGTGGGTTGATACTGACTGTCAGTAGAAGGAAATTGTTGACGCTAAGCGGCTCTTTTCCTTTTTGCTGACCTTGGTAGCATACCACTATCAACCTTACTAACACCACCCCATTAGGGCCCATGGGCCAAATAGATAATATAAGTTTAGTTAGGATAAGGTAAAATGTTTAAATAAACATTTTACCTATACAACCACAGTCAGTTTTGCCCAAGCGACGGGCTGGTAGGCTAACCACTACTTCGGGGTCCGATACCCCAGTTCCTACTTTCCCCAATTTTTTTTTTGTATCTTTATTTAATGCGGTAATCTAGGCCACAATCTGCAGTACCCCTAAAACCCACACCGATCCCTCTACCCGACTGAGCTGCGGGAATCAATGCCGCGTGGGGTACTAAACAGAGAGTGGCAAATCTATGAAACTGGGTTAACTTTAGCAGTAGCTAAAGTTTAACCCATTTCAAGCACTAAAATCTACTAAATTTTATGCACTTTTTCAATTCCTGTTATATCATACTTTTTAGGAATACACCAACGGCCACAAATAATCTCGACAATTCTGATGATTCAGATTCTACAGTAGAAACGCCTCAACGAAAACAGTACAAACAGAATTATAAACCAGAATGGGAAGTGTCATTTCCTTGGTTAAAAAAGGTAAATGATATGGCTTTTTGTACTATTTGCTTCAAAGTTTTAGCGAACAATAAAACGCATCTAAGACGACATCAAACAAATAGTAAATCTCATGCAACAAATCTGCAAATTAAAAATAAAACAGCAACCATTGAACAGAGCTTTCAATCTGTTGATAATTCAACCAGTCACCGCAAAAAGGCAACTGAATTTAGTTGCGTAATGTACTGCGTACAGTATGATTTGCCATTTTTACAAATGGATTCTTTACCGAAACTACTTCAAACAACTTGCCACGATTCTCAATTAGCTAAAGATTTAAAATGTGGGCGAACCAAGTGTACGGCGATAATTAATCAAGTAGTCGGACCGTTTTCTAAACAACAAATTGCAAGAAAACTGCAAAACACCAAATTTTCTCTAATGATCGCTGAAACTACCGATCTGTCTACTACCAAATGCTTAGTGATGGTCGCACGATTTTTTGATACACATAAAAATAATGTGATTGACTGTTTTCTGGGGTTAATTGAACTGAGTGCATCTACAGCCCAACAAATATTTAATGAAATTGAATTCAATTTTAAAGATAGCAATATTCCAATGGTGAATGTTATTAGCCTAGCATTCGATAATACCGCAGTAATGACTGGCCACTTAAATGGAGTAGTTTCCAAATTTTATAACATCAACAAAGATTTGTTTTTCCTCCGATGCACATGCCATTCTTTGCATTTATGTGCATCGGCCGCATGCAAAAAACTACCAAATTCCATAGAAAAAACGTAAGAAATATTTTCAATCATTTTGCGCATAGTCCAAAACGCATCGGATCGTTTCGCGAATTTCAAAATTATTTTGATGTTGAAAATCATAAGATCTTAAGGTTAAGTACGACGAGATGGCTTTCATTCGAAAGTGTCGTCAATAGATTGTTAGAGCGTGGAACCCCTTAATGCATTATTTTCGTTTATATGATTTTGAGGAGCTTCACAGCTCAAACGCAGCTGAAATTTACGAGTTTCTCACGGATCAATTAAACAAATGTTATCTTTTATTTATGTCATATATTTTAAAACTAGTAAATGAATTAAATACCAATTTTCAATCGGAGTTGACACAAATTCATGTAGTCTATAGTCAGATGCATACTCTTTATATAGAAATTCTTAAAAATTTTATAAAACCAGAGTATTTAAAATTTGAAACAGATACTAAAAATCCAGAATTTCATCTTACACCAACGGCAATGCATTTCGGGATCAGGTTTGAAAATTTTATAATTTCAGAAGGATTGGAAGAACAAAAAGTCGAAGCCCTTAAATTAACATTAATATCGTTTTATATTGAAATTGCGGCCCAAATTAAACAGAGATTTGATTTTAATGACGAAAAATTAAAATTATTGAAATATTAACGAGATCGTAACAGGAAGTCTTCCGTCCATTATGCCTTTAACAAACCATTTTCCATTTCATGACTGTGATTTAGAAACTTTGAATAATCAATTTCGAAGATTGATTGGCAATGTTGAGATTGCGGCAAAATTTTCGGGGGATGTCACCAAATTCTGGATTGAATTGAAACTTTACAAGGATGCCTTGGGAGAGCCTATTTTTAACGACATTTCAACATACATGTTAATACTATGTTCCCTACCTCATAGTACTGCATCAGCAGAACGAAAGTTCTCTAAATTAATTTTAATTAAAACCAACTTAAGAACCAAACTAAATACGACAACTGTCGAGAATCTTATGTTTGCTAAGGAACTTTTGAAACCAGATAAAGTTTGTTGGGAACCAGGTGATACACCAGAACTTCTAAAATTTTCAGACAAATTCAAGTATATCGATGGTAAATATCAAATGAAATAATACTGCAATGACTATCTAAATCTAAATCGACTATATAAATTTTTATGTTATGTGATGTTTATGTTCCTTTCGTGTAACATTATGAATATGTTACACTTACGCTTTTTTATTAAAATAAACTGAATTACTACATATTTATATTAAAATCTATTATTTATTATTATATCTATTAATAAATATTCTGAAATAAGAGCATGTGTTTTACTAAGGCAGGATTTACTCCAAAAAAAGTTAATTTACTCCACTTTCAAACCGCCTCTACTCCGTATTTTTCAAACGACCTATATACGAAATCCAAAATTATGTAATGCGTACTGCTGCTGCGTTGCCATATCGACAGTGTTTCGTATAAATCACAGTTTTTGGATATGGTAGACAATTGTTCACCTTTTATAACGAAATTCCAATTTTTCTCTTCTGATTTGTTTTTTCTAATTTTCTTATTTTTTATGTAAGTTTCTCCATTTTGGAATGAAAGAAATGAAAGAAATTGAAAACTTATAATCAAATTCAATTTAAATTATTGGTAAATTATTTCACAGGACATTTGTTCAAAATTCTATACAAACGGATTTTCCATACAAAATTAAATTTTTTTTCCGAAAGTTAAATTTTTTTTGGTAAAAATAATGTGGCAACGCTGCGTGCATTACTTGTTGAGTGGGTGATGTTAACCGATGGATTTCTCTTTTCATCATTTCGCTGTTGTCTATAGTACGACTAGTAAAGTGAATAATTTTTATTTGGCTACGCATACTTATTATTTAAATATAATTTTATATTATTATTTTCTCGTTTCGCGTGCAAATATATAGTAATAAACTACAAAAAATATTAAATATTTAAAAAATATTAAATAAATAAATAAATATTAAATAGTATAAGTGAAACTAAAAAAACACAAAGTTGTTTTTCATCAACCAGTGGCGTTACCATCCGCCATTACAAATTGGGTAAGTTTGGCATGCGTTTCTTATTTAAGTGATTTTTGTGTGTACAAAATATTACAGTTTGACCTTAAGCGAAGTGTTGTGCGGTAATTAAACAATAATCTAAAAAGTATGTGCATTTTTTACTATAAATGTCATTTACCGATTTATGCCAAATACTCGATTATTTCGCAAGCGCAGATAAGCACATTTATTTGCGATTTTTCTATGGCACTACATATATCTACAATACTTAACTTTATAATATTTATATTCAACGGATAAGTGATTACAAATTAAGTATTCATAGAAAAATCGCTCCTTGTCGGTGTTTGCGAATTGATTGAGTATTTTGCTTACGGAGTAAATCTAAATTGTGTTTGGTCGATTTATGGCGTACTTACTTATCTATTTTTATTTTGCATATTTTTTCGATGAAGTTTTTTGATTTTCAAACATCATTGCGCATTTTTTGGTCTGTAAATCCAATTGGAATAGAATTATAAATATACATTGATTACACATACGCGCCAATAATATATAATAAAATTACCACTCGTCAAATTCATAAGTCTATTCCACTATGATTTAGTAACCAAAAAAAGCGGCAACTGACTATATGATTTGCTACATAATTTTTTTTTTTTTGAAGTTGCCATAAACAGTACATAATAATCCTAGTATCCACTAAGGCAAAATAATCAATTTCAATGTGTTCAATACTTTTGCTTTTTTAATTAGTGTAGCTGTAATATTTATAATACGTAAAATCAACAGCTGATTTTTGTTGTTCGAGAGCAATTCAAGGATAAATTTATTTGTTAAGTATTTTTACATATTATTGTAATGCTCAACTCTCTAAATTATATTTCCGTTTCGCATGCGTATTATCATAATGTTGAATAAACAGTTGAACGAAGATTAATGCTATTAATATAAAATATATTATATGTATGGTATCTAGTTGTTTACTGTAAAACTAAACGTGAAATTTACGGAAACAAAATAAAAATAAAAAGAGGAATATTAATTCACATGACGACACTGTAACGCTGCACTGGTCACCACAGCGTTAATCTGCTGAATTTCTAACTACTCATCTGGCAATATAAATTTTCTCCCCTCCTCTATAGAGGGAAAATATATATCGGACGCAAACGAAAACAAAAACGAAAAACAAGAGACGGGTTGACTCTTGAAAGCTATAAAAGACGAACTTAGGTTGGTGTAGAGGGAGTCGGTGTTATTTCCAGAGAGAAACGAAATTGTGTCTCGGTAAAACGGTTTTTAGTCGGTTTTTCAGAAACTAATTATAACCTACTAAATTTAACAAATGGTTCAACATTTGTATAAAATAAAATAAATAAAATTCGTGCAGATTCTTTAAATTCAGACGTTATATATTAAATTAATAAATTGATAATTTTCGGTTATCATTCCATTGTCAGAGTAATTAATGCAAGGGAAAAAAACCGAATTAATCGAGTGGTAAAACGAACAGTGTTGCGTATGCATTCATTAAATTTAGTTAAATGTATATTAGGTTATTTTATAATATTACATATAACTAATTACTACTCATATTGATTGGTGAAGTTAAATTGCTCAAGGACATGTTAAAACAAAAATAAATATTTAGTGAACAGTTTTTGCGAACATGTGATTTAAAACTTGAAAAACAACCAAGAACATAAAAGATGTTCCGTTGTGCAACATATTGAAAATTTTTCGTTATTAAAATACTTTTAATCAATATTAATAAATAAATAAATATTAAATAAATTTCCGTAAAAGTGTAAAGGAAAAAAAAAATTTCACAGGCTAAGATCACAGTGTGGATAAACTTTAATTCCTTAGTGCAAGAAACTATAAAAAAACACATGCACAAAGTTTACGGTCAAATTATATTAATATATTCTAATTTGATAAAATTAACCATGTTACCAAATTCATAAGAAAAGACACCGTGAAAAAAAAACGCTAACGAACCGATAGGATACTGTATGCACAGAACAGCGTTGCGTATCATATTTTAGTGCTGTGCAATGGAAGTTAAAAATTACGCCAATTAAAATAAAGACAATTAATTTAATTCAACATTATAATAATATGTTATTGTGAATATCACCGACAATTAATTAATTAAAAATCGAAATATACTTTCTTACGATTGTACTGTCGCAACTGCGTTCTTTGTCCTAATTGATTCTCATCGGTTGGTTTACGTAACGTTTCTTTAGCCCGTTTTTTTTATATCTAAACGCGGTTAATGGTGGATGGATTCCTGTGTGTTTCTTTCTGTTTGGTTGGTAGTGATTGTACGAAAATGGGAGAGAGGGAGAGCAATGTACATCGAGTGGTGTGTAAAGCAAAACATTTCATAAGAATGTTTTTTTTTATGCCTCTCGTTTACATCAATGCGAATTGATGTAAACGAGAGACAGAGAAGAAAGACAATTCTTCTGGAATGTTTTGCGCGTCGTTTGTACGGGGTAAGAGTTTTTTGTTTTGGATCGTGAGATTAGAGTTTGGATTTTTGTCAAATACAGTCGAGTTTTTGTTTTTGATGGTTGAAGAGGAGTTCGGTTTTAAGTTTCGGAAAAATCGAGTTCGACTTAAATTAATATTGTAATGGCTGAATAAAGATAATACATTGTGAGTGTTTCTTAGATAATTGTAATTATTGAATAAAGTTTTGTGAATTAATAAATAAAAAGAAAAGTATTAACGTTAAAAGAAATGTATGGTGCAAAATTTATTTTGTGTTATTAAGTTAACCCCTATTACGGGGTAACGATATTTATTTACGGGCGGCCGATACGAGGCTCGCTAACATTTATAATTGTTTTAACGGCAAAAGTGTCGTAACAATTACGGTGGCCATTCCCAAATTTCGATTTACGGTTGGCGTGGTTAGCGGTGAGAAGACACCGCATCGGGTACCGCATGTTCAAGGGGGCTGCTTTGCCATCGGGTACCGTGTTATCATAGGGTGTCATAGCATCGAAGTACACCACATTTTCGACGGATTACCACGTTTCAACGGGTGCCGTTTTATCATCATCTTCAAGGTGATCCGTACTCTATAGTTCAACGGGCACCGGAATTATATTTTACGCGTGGTCAGCCGCATTTTTTTTGTTTTACGGCGGGAAGACGCCCAACGAATATACGGTCCACGGCGGAAAGTCGCCCAACATTATTTACGGGTTACGGCGGAAAGACGCCTAACATTATTTATGGTTCACGGCAGGAAGACGCCCAACCTTTACGACGGCCTATCGAGGCGAATATATTAACGGTTTTGGTGACCAAACACATTATTGGTATCGGGGAAAGGCCCCGCAACGTCCGACCGCACAAGGTCGCTACGTACGGGTGGCCAACCGGCCCCTCGTGTTTTCTTGTATTTTTGGTAACGGTGAAAGGCACCCCAACGGTCCGGGTGTAGCACATCACCTGTGGCATGACAGCCGCGCAAGGCCGCACCGGTATTTTTATATATATATATATTAAGGTACCATTTTTTTTGATTTATATTTTTAATTTTTTTTATTATATTAAATTTCTAAATATTTTTGTAATCGAGCGCCGCACAGCGGGTGCACGCTCGGTGTGTATCGTTTTCTCTCTCTCTCGTTTTCTCCTGGTGCGGGTGGAGGGGGAAGTTGTTTTCCTTTTGTTCTTTTCCCTATAAATAAAATGAATTATTAAATTTTTTCGGTGTGGTGTGATGGGAGCGGAAACTCCCTCTGTGTCGGCGTAGTGTTTGCGGTCCCTTGGTGCCCGCATCCGATTCCGTAACCAGGGCTTGTCCCCGTTTGAATTCGGATGGATGCGCGCACCAAGGCACCGCTCTCGGTTTATAATTTTGTTGTGTTCGTTCCTCAGGTTCCGGCCGACGAGTTTCGGCGGAACTCCGGGTACATTTTATTATTATTTGCGTTCCCCTAAATTTCTGTAGCATCACGGTGTAAGCCAGGAGCCCTGTATGCCTCAAACCCCACGACCTTAGCACTTCTCCCTGAGAACGTAGCCGGCAAAAATCACCGTGGAGGCCTCTGCAGGTGCTTAGTGATATCTGCCGGTTGGCAGTAGCCAGCCGGTAGCAACTTGTGTGATCCAAATTAGAATCGAACATAAAGCCGAAAATAACAGTGAAATTAATAAAGCTAATGTTAATCAAACTATAATAATTACAAATATCCGTATTCGTCAAATTCCTATGAATAAAATTCACGGATTACCAACGATAATATCATCGCAATAATAGTGTTCAATTAATAACGCTACTTGAGACAAATAAAGCTCTACAATTACGAACAAACCATAGAAACCGGAAAGTATTCTAATATACATATTGGTTTCATTCAACGATTCATTGAATATGGTGATAACATCAATCAACATACATCAATCAACAAGCTACGTTATTCAACATCACGGTTAATTGGACAACAAGTAAATCAATTTTATTTATTATTATTAACTTTATAATTGTACGGATCAATTTTCATTTTTATTGTTAAATTTTTTTTAAATTTTAGTTAAGTTTAGATTAGGGGTTAGGAAAGGTATACCGTTAGAATAACTATATTTTTTTGTATATTGCATATGCAAGTTAGACATTGTTATATAAATTAATTTTTCTTGAGTATGTATTGGACTCAATATAATGCAATTTCCGATTTGCATTGCTAAATGATAATCCTTTATTTTTATTTTTTATTATTTTCAAATTTAACGACTTGTTAGCAATTTAAAAATATGAAATAAATATTGAGCCATGGTTAAATTTCAAAATATTAATTAATATATTTCTATTCATGACAATTCATTGAGATGAGAGGTTAATCAAATCCTCGTGAGGCCTTGGTGAATAGCGCAATGACGATGGAACCGTAATTATTTTTGTACAATCCATAGCTTCTTTAAATCCTGGTCAGTGTTAATGCTAGTTTCCTAATAGATTCATTCGGTGTTCTAATTAATTTTGATTGAGTCAAACAGCAGCGGTTTATCAAGACTACGTTCAATCCTTGGAAAACCCACCCCTTTACTCCTGAGCTATAGCCGCGCTCAAAATGACCGCCCAAGGGCTGTAACGGAATTAAACCTAATTCCGTTATCAACCCATCCCAACAAAATCTATTTCCTCATCGGCATGACCTCGAAGATAATATCTTCAACTACATTCCATTCAAGCAAACGTCATGCCAGCCTTCTACATTTTTTCTTTGCCTTTATTTATAGTGGTATCATATGATCCATTCACTTTAGAATTTTTCATATGTGCCACAGTTAATTAAACGCAGATATGTACATCAACGTAATTTGATTACGTTGCCTATGTACATAATAAATGTACTTGATCTATTTATTAGGTGAATGACAATGACCAATGCAAATATTGAAAAGCATTGTGGTTGTTGTTGTTCGTACTTCCTCAACGGATGGATTGAAGAAAAAAAATACTTGCGCGTGGATCGAGTCAGCAAAATCGAGGTCACGTTGCTGTACAATTTTCATAGGAATTTTTGTGATGAGATCGCAAAAAATTTCCTATGAAACTCAAAATAGGTACGATATTTTTCTTGCTTGGGGCAGTAAGTTTCTAGACAGACCAACGTGTGGTCAAGTTTTTTTTAGTTTTTTATTTAGTGTGTGATCAAGTAAAATTGTGGTTGTGTTTTTTTTTAGTGATTTTAAGTAAAATAAAATAGCGTTACTTAATAAACCGTGTTTGTTGTTTTTGTTTTTTTTGAATTTTCAATTTTTATTTTTGTGTTTTTGTGGGCAGATTTTTTTGTTCGAGTAGGTAAGTAAAGGAGTGTTAAGTTTAACTAACCTAATAAATAACGATAGTGGGTTGACGTCGGCTGCCGGCGGAAAGAAAATTGTTGACGCTAAGCGGCTCTTTTGCTTTCTGCTATGTGTTGTAGAATCATAAAATATAAAATACATCCCATTAAAAACATAAAAAACAACATGGAAAACTTTCCCACACAAAAATCTAAAATGTTCTCACCAAAAACACGTGCACATCAAAAAAAAAAACAAAACTACAAAATTAATTAGAACAACTAAATTAAAACCAAAATGCAATTTCACGGAAATTAAAATAAAAATTAAAATAAATGTTATGACCCAAAATCCAATTAAATATTTTCAACCCAAAAATTACTATTGATAAGCATTTTTGTTTAATAATTTTACGAGTGGAAAACTTCCACTCGACACCATTTTCCAAAACAAAAACAAAAAATTAAGAAACTAAAAATAGTATATAAGCCAAAAAGTCAAACACATTTTTTTGAGTCAAGCCAAAAGTCAAACACAAATCGTTCTTTAAAAAAATCAGAAAAAAGTGATCAGTCAAGAAATCGTGTATGTTTTAGTCAAATCAAAGATCAATCAAGAAATCGTGTATGTTTTAATCAAATCAAAGATCAATCAAGAAATAGTGTATGTTTTCAGTCAAATCAAAGACCAATCAAGAAATAGTGTATGTTTTAGTCAAATCAGAAAAGTGTATCAAAATCTAAATTATTAATAAAAATATCAATCACAAGTAAACAATCCAATAAGTTAATTGTGTTTTTATGTAACATTCATCAACTCCACAAGTATAAGTGTAATCAGGTAAGAGCTTACGCTACAATTATATCAATTTTTATTATATTATAACAATATTACTACAACATTATTAATATGTACGCTATGTACAACATTTGATCAGTACAACAAATAAAGTACAACATTAACATTAAATCTTGCTACAACAGCTGCCATCGATAGCATACCACTATCAACCCCCTACTAACACCATCTTTTAGGGCCTATGGGCCAGATAGTTTTTTTTAGTTTAGGTAGATTAGGGTAAAATGTTTAAATAAACATTTTACCTATACAATCACAGTCAGTTTTGCCCAAGCGATGGGCCGGTAGGCTAACCACTACTTCGGGGTCCGATACCCCACTTTTCCTTTTTTTTTATGTTTGTTTTTTTTAGATGCGGTTATCTAGGCCGTTACCGGTGCATCCCCATCCCCACGACCGATTAACCTCTCCCGACTGAGCTACGGGTTAATGCCGCTGGGGATGAATACAGGTAGCGGCAAAAATCTATGAAACTGGGTTAACTTTAGCAGTAGCTAAAGTTTAACCCATTTCAGGGCGATGAAGTAGTATATATAGATTTTCTGACAACGAAACGACGTACAATGAAGCCATTATCAGATGGAAATTCCTACGATCCAAAAAGGTTTCGTTACAACATCAGTAAGGGTGCATTTAAATGATTGCTGGCAATGCTGATTTTTTTATAAAAAATTATATAGAATTTTACTTTAATATTGTCGACATTTTAAATTTGTATTTCGTTTTAAAATATTTTGTATTTTAAAAATTTTTGTAATTTATTAATTTATATTTCATTGTTTATTTATATTTAGATGCACGATTCACGATAGTTTTATTATTGCTTCATGTAATAATAAAACCCACCACACGAAGAATGAACATGTTGTCAAAAAAATGATAAAGTATAGCATCATGGACTCGCAGATGTCATTTATGGTGTTATGTAAGTCGAGCCAAGATGTCGACCAATTTTTATACAACAGAAATCAGTTTAAACTTGTACAAAAGAAAAACATGCAACCTTGCATTTTTATAGTAGGCACTAGTTGGTATTCGGAAAATCAATATTTTGTTATTTGTGATAACATTAAATATAAATGCGTTAGTATGTTATCGGCACTAGATTGTGCATTTAAGCAATTCAGTGTATTTAATCTTGAGTATCCGGAGGAAAGCAAAGCAACTTGGCAATGTAAACAACAATATTTTTATAAAATTGAAACAAAATTTGATGATGCTTTTCCCGCCGTAGATCTATTAATTTCGAAACTTGAAAAGCAACATCAATATGAACTAGTGCGTACTACTTAATTTTTTTTCAAATTCAAAGTCTTGAAATTAAATTCTGTAATACAGGGTGGCGCACGAATCGTGCTACAAAAACAAAACGTAATAACTATTTTTCTGTGTGACTAATCTGTTTTTTATTTTTTTTATTTTGCAGATTATTATTTAAATTTACTAAAATGGATGCTTGGAATACTATTTGCTATTCCTGCTTGGAATAGTATTTTCTGTTTTTTATTTGCATATTATTTTATTTATGATTTATATTATAATAAAATGTATGGCTTATTTTAAGTTATATTTTAATAAAACTACGAAAATAACGAAAACATTTTTGATTTATTTATTAATATTTTAAATTTAAGGCAGATAGCGATGGTAAATTATCAAGGAAAAAATGTTGTAGTGGTGCTATATTCCAGAAACGTGAAACTCTTTGACTGACTGACGGCTCCGATAGAAGTATAAGAATATATATATATATATATATATATATATATATATATATATATATATATATATATATATATATATATATATATATATATATATATATATATATATATATAAACTGATGTGAAAAAAAATTGGTCGAGCAATTATTTTATTTTACGCCTACCGTTCTTAGCCGTCATTAGGGTGCGGATATTTTATTGCCTGTAATTTTGTTTTTGAGTATAAATAGTGCATATTTTGTAAGGTTTAAGTTATTCTGTAAGTGATTCTAGTCAAATAAAGAATAAAGTGCAATTTTAGTTAAAAAAAATGGGACAAGTTAGTGAGCAGTGTAAAAGCAATATGTTGATTTTGGCGCGAGCAAATTTAACCATTCGTGAAATAGCTGAAAGATTAAACATTCCTAAAAGTACTGTGGCGAGGAATCTTAAAAAAATGCGAGAGATGGGCAGTACACAAAGAAAGAAAGGCTCTGGAAGGCCCAGAAAGACAACTCCAGTGGAAGATCGTTTTATAATATTACAATGTCGTCGGAACCGTTTTAAAACTTCATCAGACATAAGACAGAATCTTGAGCGAGCAACGGGAAAAAAATTTCAGCCAGCTTAGTGAGAAAGAGACTTGTTAAAGCTGGTTTGAGAGCACTTAAACCAGTCCAGAAGCCTGAGTTCACACTACTAGTGAAAAAAAACGTTTGCTATGGGCCCAGGTGCATGTTTCTTGGACTCCAGAGATGTGGAATGAAGTGATCTTCTCCGATGAATCAAAATTCAAGCTACATGTTGGAGATGGAAGAATTCTCGTAAGGAGAAAACCGGGCGAGAGACTTAGCAACGAATGTCTTTTAAGACTTCCACCGAAAAATGAAGGAGTTATGGTCTGGGGATGCTTTTCTGGACATGAAACCGGTAGATTGTGCTTCCTTAGTTCCAGCGTGACAGCAGCTATTTATCTGCAGGTCCTTCAGAACGAATTAGAGCCTTCTGTGTTAAAGTTCTTTGGCGAAACTTGCCCATTTATTTTTCAAGAGGACAACGCTCCGTGCCATACCGCCAAAGTGGTGAGTTATTAATTTTGAATTGTAGATAGACAAACTGGCTTTCAGATAAACATAAATAATTTGTTAAAAACTTGTTTTTTTTCTTATCTCTTCATTTAAAGGTAAAAAAGTACTTCGAAGAAAACAGTATCGATGTGTTGAACTGGCCCCCGTATAGTCCAGACTTAAATCCAATTGAAAATATTTGGTCTATAATGAAGCTAGAAGTAGCAAGGAAGCGCCCAGAATCGATTGAAGCTTTAAAAAGTTTGTTGATCACGATTTGGGAATCCATATCTCCTGCGACTTTGAGAAATTTATCAAATTCAATGAATCGGAGGTGTATCGCTGTAATAAAAGCAAAAGGCGGTCCAACAAAATATTAATATTAAAGATTGAACTGCAAATCAATAAAACACAAACAAAAAAATAAAAAATAAGTGTTTAATTTATTACATTACTTTAACACCCATCAACGTATTTTGAATATTTTGGCATTTTTCGGGGTTCTGCCCCTAAATTGCAGGTAAATTTTTTTTTTCAAAAAATTACGTCGTACATGTATTTAAAATGAAACAATAAACAAATTGTTTTCAAAAGTTTTGTAATTTTAGCAAAAAAAGACTCCAATTTGCAATAAATTCGTTTGTCCCACTTTTTTTCCCCAGCACTGTATATATATATATATATATATATATATATATATGTATATATATATATATATATATATATATATATATATATATATATATATATATATATATATATATATATATATATATATATATATATATATATAACTTACGAGATCGTAAATGTGCCAACATCGTTCCACGTGTCATATATTTTACATTCCATATATTCAAATTTTATTAAATTTCATTTGAAATCATTTGTAATTTTCCATAATCAGCATTTTCATAAAATAGAACACATTGTAAAGAAATATATTGTAACAAAAGTTTAGTTTTAAGTTGGATTTAAAATAAAACGGACATAGTCCGAATAAAAAATATTTTTTTATAAGATTAATGTGAGAATAATCTTAACTGGCGCCGAAACAGGGACCTGGGTGAACGAAATCACAATGTGTATTTATGGAAATGATTCTCAAACAGTACTAGCATGGATAACCACAATACCTCGCTCACGTGACGCATTTCTAGGTAATCGAGTTTCAGAAATAACCTCAACCCCTAGAAAATATTGGTACCATATAACGACCAAACAGAACCCAGCCGATTGCGCCTCTCCGGGTATGCTACCCTCGGAATTGGTAAAACATCACCTTTGGTGGACAGGACCGAAATGGCTCAAATACCCAGAATCAGAATGACCAAGTCACACACAGCCTTCAATCATTTGCAACGTGACCACACAACCAACACTGATTGAAGCGATCATCAATAAAAATTCCAATTTAAATAAAATTGTACGTCTCTTCGCTTATTGCAAACGTTTCATCAATAATTGTAAATCAAAACCTAGTGAAAGACTTAAAACATTTTTAACGTGCAGTGAGTTAAATGAATCTAATGAACTGTTAATAAAACATGTCCAAGAGAAGAACTTTAACACCGAATTAAAGACTCTTAAAGCTCATTTACCTTTTGCAACGGAATTAAACCTAATTCCGTTATCAACCCATCTCAACAAAACCTACTTCCTCATCGGCATGACCTCGAAGATAATATCTTCAACTACATCCCATTCATGCCCCCGTCATGCTGGCTTTCTACATTTCTCCTTTGCATTTATTTATAGTGGTATCATATGATTCATTCACCTTAGAATTTTTCATATGTGCCACAATTAAGTAAACGCAAATATGTACATGAACGTAATTTGATTACGTCGCCTATGTACATAACAAATGTACTTGTTTTCTTTTATTAGGTAAATTACAATGACCGATGCAAATATTGAAAAGCATTGTGAATGTTGTTGTTCGAACTTCCTCAACGGATGTATTAAAGAAAAAATATTTTCGCGTGGATCGATTCAGCAAAATCGATGTCACGTTGGTGTACAATTTTCGTAGGAATTTTTGTGATGAGATCGCAAAAAAGTTTCCTACGAAACTCAAAAAGAGGTACAACATTTTCTTGGTTTGTGACAGTCAGTTTTAGATAGACCAACGTGTGGTCGATAATTCTTGTGTGATTAAGTAGAATTGTTTTTTTGGTGTGTTAGAAATAGATTTTCGAAATAAAATAGAGTTCTTAAGTTAACAAACTGTTTTTGTGGTTTTTTCTTCTTTTTTTATTGTGGATTTTGTGTTTTTTTTGGTATACGCATTTACCAGTGTGATTGGTAAGTATTCATGATCAGGTTAGTGTTACTAACCAACTAAATAACCAACTAAATCGGTCAGTTCTGTCCAAGCGATGGGCTGATAAGCTAACCGACTACTTCGAAGTCCGATACCCCAATCCCTACCTTCCCCAGTCTCCTTTTTGTTATCTTGATTTAATGCGGTAATCTAGGCCACAATCTGCGGTACCTCTAAACCCACACCGATCCCTCTACCCGACTGAGTTGCGGGAATCAATGTCGCGTGGGGTACAGAACAGAGAGTGGCAAATCTGTGAAACTGGGTTGACTTTAGCGGTAGCTAAAGTTCTAACCCGTTTCAGATGGTTTTGTTCTCCACAATATTTTTTGACAATTTAAACATTTGTAATGTTCTATTTATACTATAGCGCCTAAAAGTATATGTATTTGTACTTGAAAAAATAAAACTAGAAAAACGGAATGAAACCAAAAGTTTGACGTAATACGTCATATAACTGGATGACAAAATTTCGTAACAAAAATCTATAAACAAATCTCTATGGACATGGATAAAAATTATGTAAAAGGTAAGTTTCAAAAGATATATAAATATAACAAATAAATATTTAAATAAATAACTTAAAGAAATACTTAATTTATAATTTGGATTTTCGGAATCATCGGCCTGGACGGTTGCAGTTGCACTTTAGATGTAAAACTGGAATAGGTGTTGATGATGCGATTGATGTCATTGAATGAATGTATGTGATAAAATTTTGAGTCAGTTGATTTACATAAGAAAATTTTGTTTTCATTACACCACAGAAATTGAATTTTAAACTTGTGTTGAATTTTTTTTAGTTTCGCTGTATAATTTGGATTGGTGTTTTGTGAGATGGTGCATAATGATGATCGGACAATTTGGAGAGTTGTTGCCAGCCGGATCATAAAGATAAATTGATTTTTTTTGTTTTGACGGATGGTAGACCAACAACCATAACAATATGTTTTATTTAAATTCTGATTTGCATGATCAAGCTGAGCCTCCATGTAGTAAATTTTTTGCTCCTGCGCCTCGTATCTTGTTTCTAAAGAAGAAACTTTTTCATTCAAGCCTTGATATTCGTTAGATAAACGTGTAACGTGTAATTTTACACCGTCAAGTGGTAGATTTTTTTTTGTTGGTTGTACAATGTTTTCGATTTGCTTGTGATTTGAGCACCCATTGAAATTAAAAATTTTAAAAGTTAAATAGGATTTTATATAACCTTTTTAAAGAATATTAAAGTGTTTGTGAAGTAAAGCTAAATAATCTAGTTTAATAAATAGAATTTTGGGTTCTAAAAAACAATGTTTAAGATTTAAGTGAAAATTACAATAAAATTGTTTTGTAAAAATTATAATAAATTTTTTTTTGTGAAATTTTCCTTATTCGTGTGAAAGTTTGGATGTATTTTTTTAGGTATATAGTCGTTGAGTTAGTGATTTTGTAAAACTGGATTAATTTAACGAGTACAGTATTCAAATTGTTAGATGTGCCGCTGAAGTAAATTGGCGGGCGGTGCACATACAGGTAGGTGGAATGACTAAATTTTATCCTCCAGTTTTAGGCATTAACCAAAATAAAATATAGGTTGCTACTTAATGAAGCTTGATTTCAATTTATCGGGAATTCAAATACCACCGTCAGCGAAACAGCTTGTTAAATACCGATTCCGGAAGTTTTTTATTGATTACTTTGAGTATCGCGAGCCTCCATATAGGTGAACAAAAACTTGGTTAATTTTATTATATGTGTTACGGCTGCATTAATTTACGCGGCTGACGTCAGCTGATTTAAACCCTAATTTCTTTTTTTTTATTATTGTTTTGTAACGGAATTCTATTTAATTCCGTTACTAACCTATCCCAAACAAAAAAACTAATAATTTTCTTATCTGCATGACTTTGGAGATAATTCTCTAACTATATCTAACTTATGTACCAGTCATGCTACGTCTTCACATTTTCTTTTTACGTTTATTTACTACAAGGCCATTTAATTAATTCATGTTAGAATTTTTTTTAATGAATTTCTGTGGGGTAAGCGTAGTTTATGTAATTCGATATCTCTACATTTTTCAAGTACACGATAAATGCAAGTGGTTTATTTATGTATAGCGTTGACATATTTACGAATACGTCAACCTATGTGAAAATCAAAACCATTTGTATTTGTTGTTGTACAAACTTCCGCTAGTAGCAAATACGAGCCGGAAATCCACAACATGCGCGGTTTCTAAAAGTTTTCTGGATTGTCATCAAAAATAAAATGTAAGTTGATTGAGAGAACAATTTTAATCACTGGGTTAAAATGTAAATTCTCTCTCGCAACAAGTAATTAATTTTGGAATAAATACCGCGTAATTTTCTTGGTTAGAGGCAGTCAGTGAACATTAATTATCCGTGTAGTAGCTCAGCTCGGCGGATAATTAAGTTAAATACTTAGTTTTTAGTTTTTTTTGTTTTGCTTTTTTGTGAATAAAGTTTTCTGTGTAACGTAAAATAAAATATTGTGTTTTTTTTTGGGGTTTTTGTTGCGGTAAATTGGTAAGTATACCGGGCTCACCTTACTAACTTTTACGGCCCAGGTAGCATGGTGTTCTTTTGGCTGTCTCTCGGGACGGGAATGTTGTGACATAGGCACTCTTTCCCCTTCTGCCAAAACCGCCGTGGTACCCACAATATACTTACTAACTTATTTTTGTGGGCCCCTAGGCCAATATATTTTCGTTTGCATATTAGTTGATCTAATATGGTGGTGTAAACACCATAATATACAACCTCGGTCGACTCGATCCGAATAACGGGTCGACGACACTGCCACTATGTAGGGGTCCGTTACCCCACTCAACTTTTCCCCCTTTCATCTGCGGCTAGCAAGGCCGCTATCCATGCACTCCAATACCCACGCCATGTTCCTCTAAAAGACTGAGCTGCGGGAATAAATGCCGCAAGGAGTGCGAACATGGGTAGTGGCAAATTCTGTGAAACCGGGCTGGCCTCAATAGATAAGAGGCTAACCCGTTTCAGTTTATGTACGGAATCCCCAATGTCGTATTGATGGTGATTTCTGTTTTTGAAATATAGGTCAATACAACAAAATAATTCGGATTGCGTAACTTTCCAAATTTGTTTTATCTTCTATGTTGTTACGATTACATGATCGTAACAAGCGCTGTTTGATTTTATTCCCCTTGGTTTGTGTCCTCGCTTTCGGAGTTGTGTAATGTTTGTACACGTCGTGGTGATGGCGCGAGGGTGAGTAAGATGAGGAGAGAGAGAACAATGCGCATCGAATGGGTGTGTAAAGCAAAACATTCCATAAGAATGTTTTTCTTATATGCCTCTCGTTTACATCAATGCGAATTGATGTAAACGAGAGACAGAGAAGAAAGACAATTCTTCTGGAATGTTCTGCGCGTCGTTGTGCGGGGCAAGAATTTTTTTTCTTGTGTCTTTCGTTTTTTTTTTTGGTAATTTTGGTATTCGAGTAGTGAACGCCAATTGAATCACATCACGTTGATCTAAAGAAAGTAAAAATTTAATTATTAAATTACCTTTAATTTTTTTTTGGTGTTTCCGACATTTTGTTTTCGTTATGAAAATAAATATTATATAATATTTGAATTGTGAGAAAATTTGTACGATATCTTAATACAAAAAAAAACTATAAATTGTATATCTTACATGTATCATATAAAATCGAAATTGTTAGTACATGATATTTTTGTGAAATTATACTCAAGCCGATCGCATTTTTCATTTTTTTGTTTTTTTTGAGAAGTGATTTTGACAGTGGTGAATTCACAATTTTCATACGATTGTATGTGTATAAAAAATTATCTCCAAACATCTTTTGTGCAAAAATTTACGTAAGCAAGTACGTGCATGATCTTGAATATCGCATATTTCAACGGGTGCCGCATATTTCAACGGGTACCGCATATTTAAACGGGTGCCGTACATTTTCAACGGATACCGCATCTTTTTAACGGGTGCCGTATATTTCATCGGGTGCCGTATATTTCAACGGGTGCCACATATATATTTCAACGGGTGCCGCATATTTCAACGGGTACCGCATATTTAAACGGGTGCCGTACATTTTCAACGGGTACCGCATCTTTTTAACGGGTGCCGTATATTTCATCGGGTGCCGTATATTTCAACGGGTGCCACATATATTTTCAAAGGGTGCCGTATATTATCAACGGGTGCCACGCATATTTCATCGGGTGCCGTATATTTCAACGGGTGCCACATATATTTTCATCGGGTGCCGTATATTATCAACGGGTGCCACGCATATTTTCATCGGGTGCCGTATATTATCAACGGGTGCCACGCATATTTTCATCGGGTGC
Organism: Nephrotoma guestfalica; assembly: GCA_963691935.1. Taxonomy (NCBI): domain Eukaryota; kingdom Metazoa; phylum Arthropoda; class Insecta; order Diptera; family Tipulidae; genus Nephrotoma; species Nephrotoma guestfalica. The sequence goes on from OY829915.1 coordinate 28,219,069, forward strand.
CGTATATTATCAACGGGTGCCACGCATATTTTCATCGGGTGCCGTATATTATCAACGGGTGCCACGCATATTTTCATCGGGTGCCGTATATTATCAACGGGTGCCACGCATATTTTCATCGGGTGCCGTATATTTTCAACGGGTGCCACGCATATTTTCAACGGGTGCTGTATATTTTCAACGGGTGCCGTACAAGGTCAACGGGCGGCCAACCGGCTATTTTAATTTTGGTATCGGGGAGAGGCCCCGCATCGGTCATTGTTGTTGGTTAGTATTAATTAAGGTACAATTTTTTTTATTTTTTATTTTCATTGTTATTTCATTTTTTTTGCCCATTTAAATTTTTTTTATTCAAAATTTTTTTTAAAATTTTTATATAAACATTTTGTAATCGAGCGCCGCATAACGGTCGCGCGCTCGATGTGCATTGTTGCTCTCTCTCTCTCTTTCTCGTTTCTCTCTCTCGTTCTCCCTTTCTGGTGTTTTGTTTTCCTTTCATAAGGAAAAAATGAATTACTAAATTTTTTCGGTGTGGTGTGATGGGAGCGGAAACTCCCTCTGTGTCGGCGTAGTGTTTGCGGTCCCTTGATGCCCGCATCCGATTCCGTAACCAGGGCTTGTCCCCGTTTGAATGCGGATGGATGCGCGCACCAAGGCACCGCTCTCGGTTTATAATTTCGTTGTGTTCGTTCCTCAGGTTCCGGCCGACGAGTTTCGGCGGAACTCGGTTTTTATTATTTGCGTTCCCCTTACAATTCTGTATGATCACGGTGTAAGCCAGGAGCCCTGTATGCCTCAAACCCCACGACCTTCGCACTTCTCCGCTGAGAACGTAGCCGGCAAAAATCACCGTGGAGGCCTCTGCAGGTGCTTAGTGATATCTGCAGGTTGGCAGTAGCCAGCCTGTAACAGTGGCGCCCAAGCTTTCGCGAATTTTTAAATTTTTGATTTTTTTGTATGATTTGTAGCTTCACTCCCTTTGGCGTGCGCGTCCAGTGTCGAAACCAGTGCTTCGCACTGTTTGAATTCGCATGGACACGCACACCAAAGCCAGTCTCCCGGTTGGCATTCCCCATCTGCGAACGCAACCAGCACGGGCTGTTTGATTGCGCGTAGATGAGGGTGTCATACCCCTATTCTTTGGACATCCGACTTACGAGCTCTTTCCCATTTCCACTATGTTGTGTCAGATTGTGGTGGAGCTCGGATGTCATTTGTCCAGGGTTTAGCTTAGCGTCATTTCTTCTTTTCCCCGAAATTTCTCGACCGAAATTTGAGGAACGGAACACTTTATTATTATATTATTATTATTTTTTTTATTTTTTTTTTATTATTTAGCCGACACGGAGTGGGATTTCCACTCTCATCATACCATCCGTTTCGTATTATTGATTTAAATTTATTTTTGATATGTTTAATTGATTTTTTTTTTTTTTTTTTGATATTTGGATATTTTTGATTTCATTTGATTTGATTTTGATATTTCGGTATTTTGATTTTGGTTTTGTCGATCTATGGGTTGTATTTAAACCCACGGTTTGATTAGTACTTCATTTTTTTCCTTTTGTATCGTTTTTGAATTTATTATTCTGCCTGCATACCATTGGGTGTGTTGGTAGTCTTGGGATTTTTTTTTGTATTTTTGGTTTTCGTATCGTTGTAAATTTTAACGAGCCCCTCCAAATTAGGTTCTCATTGGAAAGCGCCACTTTGGAGGGTATCTCGTCTTCTCCGTAGTTAAACAATCGTGGGAGTACGGGCCCCACGGTACTAGTGGACCACGGCTTCACCGTCCCTAGTATCAAATCTACAAGGTATCCATTCCTTTCTTTTTTCTTTTATTTTTCTAATTATATTGTTATATTATTATTTAGCTGTATTATTTCACTATCGGCGTACTATTGGGTGTGTTGGTAGTTTGATTTTCGCGTTCTTATTATTATTATTATTTTTATTTTGGATATTTAAAATGTTTTTTAACGAGCCCCTCCAAAGGAAGGTTGCGATAAGGTACCGCTTTCGAGGGTTTCTCGTCAAATATCCCGTCGTTAAATTTGGGGATTACGGGCCTCAGGTTTCTAGTGGATCGCGGCTTCATCCCTAGTACCAAATTTCTTGCATTATTTCATTTATGTTTAATATTTATATTTATTTTTTTTCTATATTTTTTTTGTTATTGTGTTTGTGGAATTATTCCGAGCTATTTTATTTGAAACCTTCTGCTTCATTTAAAACTAATTGAATTAATTTTTAGTATATTATTGATAAATTTAATAAAGATTGCATTTCGAGTCTAATTTTCTTCGCCAAATTAAATCGAGCGTGTTTAACCCTATATCCTTTCATCATCCAAAATGGACCTAACAATACTAGAGCAAGACGAAGGGGAGCAAAACTTTATCGATGGACCCTTATTATCGGAAAGCGGACTAAATTACACAGGAGACCCGGCGGGCACCACGATCGACATGTTCCTGTTTCAGGTAGACACCATCGCTTCGTCTCGCGGATTGTCCGACCAAACCTTGTTATTCGAGCTACATACCATCCTGGAAGATATCGCCTTGCAGTGGTATTGGACATTCCGCAAACATAATCCGAACGCTACCTGGACAGATCTACGAAGCGGTATCATCGAGCGTTTTAAAGACCGTCGCACCAATTACGAAATCCGGCGAACCGTCGAGGCACGCAAACAACGACCCAACGAAAGTTTCCTAGATTTTTTCGATCAAGTGTGGAGTCTAACGCTACAATGTCGTACACCGTATTCGGACGAGGAGCTCATCGAAATTTTAATGACGAACATGAAGCCAGAATTACAGTTTCATCTCACCGATCGTCGGTTTAGCACCATAAATGAGCTGATCAAAAGTTGCTCTGCTTGGGAGGAGTCTTTCAGGCGGATCAAAGCTACGGCGGACCCTGCAATCCATTCACGACGCGTGATCAATGAGTCATCAGGCAGTCCGTATGATGATGTTGGAGCATATGACTCTCATGAGAATTATCTCTTGACTGATGTTCTACCCGATAACTCAGTATCCGCAATTCACAAGGGGAGCAGGTTTCCATCGGCAGCGGCGAGACGTCCTGGCGGACAAGTCCCAGCAGACAGCTCGGGATCAGGTGGTAAGCAACAATCAAATTACGGTAAAAATGTCGTCATCACAACGGACACTCAGACGGAGTGTACAGAGCACAAATCAACCTCAACCCAGACTGCGGATAGTAGAGAGGATAGAGCCACTCAAACCGATTCAGGAGAATGCAGCGAGCAATACAAATGCGGAACGCCGCTCCCCGTCGAATCCGATGAAGAAGTAAACTCGTCTGCCAGTAATGATTCCTTTCCCGATCCTTCTTCCCTACCAAATTCCCCTTCCCTTCCTGTCGCTCTAAAGTTTTTCTATAATTCTCCGTCGTTAGCTAAGTTAGATCGTTTAAAACGTTCCAAGAAATATTGGAACCACCGCGCTGCAATGAGAAATGACGTGATTTCCTCCGTTTTGTTCTCCGAGGGTAGTGACACTCGGCCTTACGCCCAGGTCTTTATCAATAAGATCCCGTTTAAGGGTCTTCTCGACAGCGGGGCGAGTGTCAGTGTTCTCGGGAATGGATCGGAGAAAATCTTGTCCAATCCCTTCGTAGAGTTTCATAATTTTCCATCCACGATAACTACCGCGAGTGGTCAAGTCCAACGAGTATTTGGTTACATACGAGCTAACGTCGAGTTTAATGGAATTACCCAAACCATGAATTTTCATGTTGTCCCTTCATTAGAACAACCGCTTTATTTGGGTATCGATTTTTGGAATCGTTTTGGAATTTCCCCAAAAATCTCCGCGTTAAATAATTCGGACGAATTAGGTGAAACTACCAACACACCCAAATTTCATGTTTTAACCTCTAATGATCGTCGTAAATTGGATCTTATCCGCGAATATTTCCCGAGCAGCGATATATTAGGTTTGGGCCGCACATCCCTCATCACTCATATGATCGATGTCGGTTCCGCAAAACCAGTCAAACAACGTTTTTATTCCGTGTCCCCAGCTATCCAGAAACTTATGTATGCCGAGTTGGATAGGATGTTGTCTTTGGGGGTCATCGAGGAGTCACAAAGTTCCTGGTGTTCACCGGTCACGTTGGTGCGTAAGGCCAATGGCAAAGTCCGTTTGTGCTTGGATGCTAGAGAACTGAACAAGGCCACCGTCAAGGATGCGTATCCGCTGCCAATAATCAACGGATTGTTGGGTCGTTTGGGACACACCCGATTCATTTCGGCGATTGATTTGAAGGATGCTTTTTGGCAGATCCCACTCGATCCAGCATCCCGCGATAAAACAGCGTTTACGGTTCCTGGACGGCCCTTGTATCAGTTCAAGGTGATGCCGTTTGGCTTGTGCAACGCACCGCAGACGCTTTGTCGCTTGATGCACCACGTGATCCCGTACCAACTGCACGATAAGGTCTTTGTGTACCTCGATGACCTTCTGGTCACATCCTCCACTCTGGCCGAACACTTCGAGTTGCTACAGCAGGTTGCTGGATATCTGACGGATGCCGGTCTAACAATCAATTTGACCAAAAGTAAGTTTGTGTTGAAAGAAGTCGACTATTTAGGTTATATTGTGGGTGATGGTTGCCTCCGTACAAACCCAGATAAATGTAAAGCTATTCTGGAGTACCCTATTCCGAAAACGACGAAACAGATTAGACGTTTTCTGGGGATGTGCGGATGGTACCGTCGCTTCATTCCAAATTTTGCCTCTTTAGCTTCTTCTCTCACCGATCTTACTGGTAAAAACACTAAAGTATGTTGGTCTGCAGCTGCTGATTCTTCTTTTAACGCTCTCAAAACCGCCTTGTCAACTGCCCCAGTTTTGACGCATCCTGATTATACAAAACCCTTTTTTATTCAGTGTGATGCCAGTGCCGTTGGGGTCGGTAGTGTCTTATTTCAGGTGGACGCCGAGGGGGTGGAGCGGCCCATTGAGTTTTATTCACATAAGCTCAATGCGGCGCAGCGAAACTACTCGGTGACCGAGCTGGAATGCTACGCTGCCGTCCTCAGCGTGCGAAAATTTCGTCCCTACGTGGAAGGCTATCCGTTCGTCATTTACACTGACCATTCCAGTTTACGCTGGCTAATGAGTCAAAAAGACCTCTCCGGACGTTTGGCGAGATGGAGTCTTAAACTTCAAGCGCTGGATTTTCAGATTGGATACCGAAAAGGTTCAGTTAACATTGTACCAGATGCGTTGTCTCGAGCTTTTCCGGATAAATCCGCTCCTTGTGCGGATGAGTCTGGGAGTAAGAGCACGCCTGATCCTGGTGCCCAATGTGAGGATCCAGCCTTGCCGAGTAAAAACATCGACTCTTCTGTGAATGCGTTAATACCTTCTTTCGTCCCCATTTTGCACGTTGATCAAAACTCGGTTGCGTTCCAAGATCCAGATTACGTCGATCAAATCGCGAAAATTCGAAGCTTAAAAGATTGTTCGCACAATTATAAAATCCAGGATGATAAACTGTTAATATCCCCTTCGTTTGGTTTTAAATATATGGATACCGATTTGTCGAATTGGAAACTTGTTATTCCGAATTCATTAACACAATCGCTTATCGAACAGGCACATGTACCTCCCACTTCAGCACATTTAGGCGGCAGCAAAACCCTCGAGCGCCTTCAGCGTCAATTTTTCTGGCCTCAGATGGCAAAGCAAGTTAAACAATACGTTGCTGGCTGCGCTAAATGTAAAATGAACAAAGCTGTTAATTTCTCCACACAACCAGCCATGGGAGCTCTGGTCACGTCGACTCGCCCGTTTCAAAAACTGTATGCTGATTTTTTGGGTCCGTATCCACGTTCGAAACTCGGGAATACTTGCATTGCTATCGTTCTGGATCATTATTCCAAATTTGTAGTTGTAAAACCCTTACGCGAAGCGTCTGCCTCCTTATTATGTCGATTTTTGGAAAACGAAATATTCCTGTTGTTCTCGGTACCTGAAGTCATTACTTCTGACAATGGGAAGCAATTTACCTCGAATTTATTTAAGGATTTGTTGTCTAAATACGGTGTAACACATATTCGTACGCCGGTGTATTCGCCCCAAAGCAACGCATCCGAGCGTGTTAATAGAACGTTAATTGCCAGCATTCGGTCATATTTGAGCGATCACGACCATAATTTGTGGGACAAAAATTTGCAAGAAGTTGCGGCTGCTTTACGTAATGCCATACACGATTCGATACATTACTCCCCTCATTATGTCGTGTTCGGTCAACATATGTCGATGCATGGTTCGGATCACTCATTGCGACGGTTACTCGATGAACATGATCCCAGCGAAGTCCAGGTATGGGCTAAGCCAGATCGAGTAAACCTTCTAAAGGATCGTATAACCCATTACTTACGCGTAGCACACGAAAAGGGGGCTCAACATTATAACCTACGTAGTAATAAGCGCTCTTTCCGAGTCGGTCAATCTGTTTTTATACGATCGTTTCCTTTGAGCGATGCACCGAATAAATTTTCTGCTAAATTGGCTGGTAAATTCAAACCCGCGATTATTACCAGCAAAGTCGGACAAGTGGCGTACGCAGTCGAAGATTTGGATGGCAAATCATTAGGCACGTATCATGTAAAAGATATCCGCACATGACACATGCTTCACTCTATCTCAATATTAGTTGGTCGCGGTACAATGGGTGTACATTTCCATTAAATTGTTTTTCATTTTCGTATTGTTTGCTGTAGGCCCGGCTTATGAGACATCTCAGGGTGTGGGACGTTCCCACGTTTGTTACGATTACATGATCGTAACAAGCGCTGTTTGATTTTATTCCCCTCGGTTTGCGTCCTCGCTTTCGGAGTTGCTTAATGTTTGTGCACGTCGTGGTGATGGCGCGAGGGTGAGTGAGATGAAGAAAGAGAGAACAATGCGCATCGAATGGGTGTGTAAAGCAAAACATTCCATAAGAATGTTTTTCTTATATGCCTCTCGTTTACATCAATGCGAATTGATGTAAACGAGAGACAGAGAAGAAAGACAATTCTTCTGGAATGTTCTGCGCGTCGTTGTGCGGGGCAAGAATTTTTTTTCTTGTTAGTCATTCGAGTTTTGATTTTTGTTGATTAGAGTTTTGATTTTTGGTGATTCGAGTTTTGTAATTTGGTTTAGAGTTTTGATTTTTGGTGATTAGAGTTTTTTTGATTTTTGATAAGTAGAGTCGAGTTTTTGAATTTGATACGATTAGCACCTATGTCGATTTTTTTTGAATGTTGGTACTGTGAAAAAGAAAATGATAAAGCTAAAATTTTATAATTTTATATTTAAATTAATAAATAAAAAATATTTGAACGAGTAATAAAATTCTTTATTAGAGTGTTTCTTTTCTATTCATATGTAAATAAATAGTTGATATTGAATAGAAGTGAATTTTTGTGAACAAAACAATAAAAAAATTAAGTGAAAACGAACGGCAAGACGCCCAACATTTTGGTGGCCTATCGAGGCAAATTTGGTTTACGGCGCAACGACGCCCAACATTTTGGTGGCCTATCGAGGCAAATTTGGTTTACGGCGCAACGACGCCCAACATTTTGGTGGCCTATCGAGGCAAATTTGGTTTACGGCGCAACGACGCCCAACATTTTGGTGGCCTATCGAGGCAAATTTGGTTTACGGCGCAAAGACGCCCAACAAAATACGGCCTATCGAGGCAAATTGGTATCGGGGAAAAGCCCCGCAACGTCCGACCGCACAACGGGTCGCTACATACGGGTGGCCAACCGGTCCCTCGTGTTTTAGTGGTTTTTGTGTAACGGTGAAAGGCACCGCAACGGTCCGGGTGTGGCATCACCACCTGTGGCATGACGGCCGCGCAAGGCCGCAACGGTTTTTTTAAGATATATTAAGGTACCCTTTTTTGATTTATATTTTTTTTTAAATTTTTTTTGATTTTATTTTTTTTTATATATTTTATTAAATTTTTTTTAAATATTTTTTTGTAATCGAGCGCCGCACAGCGGGTGCACGCTCGGTGTGTATCGTTCTCTCTCTCTCTCTCGTTTCTCCTGGTGCGGGTGGAGGGGGAAGTCGTTTGCCGATTGTTGTTGGTTTTCTTGTTTTTCTAAAAAAATAATAAAATGAATTATTAAATTTTTTCGGTGTGGTGTGATGGGAGCGGAGACTCCCTCTGTGTCGGCGTAGTGTTTGCGGTCCCTTGATGCCCGCATCCGATTCCGTAACCAGGGCTTGTCCCCGTTTGAATACGGATGGATGCGCGCACCAAGGCACCGCTCTCGGTTTATAATTTCGTTGTGTTCGTTCCTCAGGTTCCGGCCGACGAGTTTCGGCGGAACTCCGGGTACATCTTTTGATTATTTGCGTTCCCCTAACTTTCTGTATGATCACGGTGTAAGCCAGGAGCCCTGTATGCCTCAAACCCCACGACCTTCGCACTTCTCCGCTGAGAACGTAGCCGGCAAAAATCACCGTGGAGGCCTCTGCAGGTGCTTAGTGATATCTGCAGGTTGGTAGTAGCCAGCCTGTAACAGTATTTTGGTGTAATCGAGCGCTATAGCGGTTGCTTGGCACGCGCGAGGAGTGCACATTGGTTTTGCTGTATTAATTAATGTTCACGTTCAGCGTCCATTTTGCTCAAATTATTTTTGTTTTATTTCGTACGTAACTATTCAAGTTAGCGATCATTTTTGTTCGATTTTTTTTTTCTTTTCCCTTTAGCTTCGGAATTTTCAAGTTTCACCTTTTTAGTTTGACTTTTTTCTACAAATCTACACGGTTTCCCCGTGGCACTTCGGCAGTTTCAAGCTGCCGGAATGTGTAATGTGGGAGATTAAGTAGAGATCCCTCCGAGTGAATAGTGGCTTTGTCTGTTGGAGAGACGTCCCTACTCTCTAATGCTGCTTCGTTGTGGCTGGGCATCGGCCTCTAGGGGTCGATAGATCATTCGGGAGGGTCTCGTCAGCAGACATTGTACTTGTCATCCAGGAATATCCGGTGTTTCTTGGGTGGGCACACTCGCTTATTATTATATTTATGATTTTCCTCAAATTTCGGCCGATTTAATTCTGGTGTAAATTTAATTTAGTTTCAGTTTTTAGTTTATTTTTTATTGTTGTGTTCTGTCCCACGGTGTAGGCCAGGAATACGCAAGCCTCAACTTCCCCACGACCCAAAACCCTGAGATCTAGTCGGCTAAATCATCGTGATAGAGGCCTCTGCATATTTAGATAGAATCTGCGGGTTGACTTTGGTGCCATCTCGTAACACATTCTACATATTTGACGTCATTGCAAAAACGAACAAAGTGGCAGTCAAATGCAAGCGGAATTAAATTTAATGACGTATACTATTACATGAACAAAGCATACCTCAAAATCACTGGAAAATTGGACGTGTTGTTGAACTGCATCCTGAACGAGACAACATCACGCGAGTAGTCACGATACAGACATCATTCAACAAAGTTAAAAGGCTACCAATTCTGAGGGTAGAATACCCCGAGAGGCGCAATCGGTTGGGTTCTCCTTGTGCGTATGAGTGACCGACGAAGAAGTATAGAAATATTTGTGTTGTGTTTTCTCGTTTGGTTGTGTCATGAATGCGCGGTGTCAAAGGGTGCGCGAGTGACGCGCAGGAAAATCCAACGAGAAAACACCAACAAAATAAAAAAATATTTCTAGAACTTTGGGTGGTACGAGAATTTTTTTTAGTCGAGTTTTGAATTTTGTAAAGTCGCTCTAGTTTTTTTGTTCAGACACACGAACATAGCCTTGACGACACATGTGTTTAATTATAACAACAATATGTATGGAATATGTCAATCAACCGTCTAAGCTAAATATTATTTGACGACTTATATTACTATTATTTCCGGCGCGCATATACATAGTAAATTCATAAGATCAGCAATATTACTATGCTGCATATAATTAATATTTTCTAATTTAGGTAAAATTGTAAGCTCGGCAACTAGATAGTTGTTGCTGCAATCATATATATTAATTTTGTATATAAACTCAAAGATTTTAATAAATATTAAGTAGTTTTAAAACAACACTTCATAACACTGATATAACATTGGTTCTTCGAAGCCTCCACAACAACCGGCGGCCAACAAAAATACTTCGAGTCAACAACCAACAGACATCGAAAAACATTGGTCCCTCAAAGCCTCCACAACAACCGGCGGCCAATAAAAAATTTCGAGTTAACAAACAACAAACATCGAACACACAAGCCAACTACCAACCAGCATAAGTTCAACTCCAATCAAGAAAACCAGGCAGTCACCATCAGTCGAAGCCAATAATCAACGGACAGCACAATGGAAACTTACAAAAATGACGAGAATGGAAAATCGTTTGGAAGATCAGGAGATCACAGGCGATAAAATTGAGAGGACCTCCTCCACGCCATTAAACCACTAATCGTTAAGCTTCTCTATTAATATTTTTTTTTTGGTGCGTATTTCTTAGGGTAATTATGTTACCCTAAGAAACCGGAATTAACAACCGTGGGTAAAACATCCGCTTGAAATATGTAGGACCCGCCAGTTTTGGGTCTGAGGACCCCACTTTTCATTTTTTTTCAACCTTTAGATGGTAAATATTAGGCCATCTTTCTCTTTCTCTTTTGTTATTGTGCGGTAATCTAGGTCCCGCATTTCGTCTAACCCCAAAAACCCACGACCACATCCCCTACAAGACTGAGCTGCGGGAATCAAAGCCGCACATGGGGTTAGTGCATGAAATGGGGACAAATTTCTTTAGCGTTAGGGTATACGGTCGTAAGACGGTAAACTTGTAGCGTTACAGTCCAACTAAGCAGAAACTATCATAAAGATGGGTCAGGGAGGAAAACCAAAACTTATTTGGAGTCGAAAATAGCAATTTTAAAAGAACTCTACAAAAAATATGTAGAGGCTGATGAAATAATCAGAAATAGCCCAACATTAGACGAAAACCATCCATATATCAAAAAACGAAAGGAGATAGCGGATATCTACAACACCCTAATCGACGAAATGCGAACACAGCTGAACCAGGGGACACCGAGCACACCGAAACCAACAACATCGAAGGATGACCCCCCTGGCTCCAAATTCCCATTTACGGAAAATATGGATACAAACGACACAACAAAAACAACAAGAAGCAAAGATTCTTCAAACAACAACGAGTGCGCCATCAGAAAAGAATTCCACCATATGATAAAACTACAAGATGTTAAAATGAGAGCTCTTTTCAAAGAAATAAGCGCAGCAAGAGACTCATTGACACATAAAGTTTCAAAACAAGCATTACAGCTGTTGTTGAAACGAATCGAACGGATGATGGATCAAATCATGGATCTAGATGAGAGGATAAAGGTGGAAGCCTCAGCGGAAGAGGAAAATAGCCTCAAATATTTCTCTGAGGGATATTACGATGCCATCAAAAGCCAACATGATGACATTATAACAAAGATCGCCACTGAGATTGACAGCCATCAAACAGATAACAAGTTTGATGTACGCCTGCCCAAAATCGAAATTCCAGTTTTCTATGGAGGTCTTCTATGGTTTGCAGATACGTTCGAGAAATTAATTCACAATAACGATAAGCTCACGGACACCCACAAGATTAACTACCTAAAAAGTCATTTAGGAGGTCCAGCAGCTAGATTAATAAACCACTTAGAATCAACGGCAGAGAACTATACGGTAGCGTACGACATAATAAACAAGCGATACAACAATCAACGAGTGTTAACTACAACATATTTCAACCAGTTGATTAATCAGCCAAACATAACAACCGAGAATGCTTCAGGGATCAGAACGATGCATGATACAACAAAAGAAGCTATTCATAATATAAACAACATTCTAAAAGATGATGAGAAGTTCGATGCACTGATCACCCACATATTGCAAAGAAAATTAGATAATGAGACAATCAGAATCTATGAAACATCATTGGAAGACCCTAAAAAGAGTCAAAATCTAAACAAATTTTTACTATTTTTGGAGAAACGATTTCAATCATTAGAATCAATAAATAATAAAAGTAATCGACAACCAACAACAACCGGTAACCGATACCAAACAACAACCGGTAATCGGCACCAAACAGTAACGGGATTTCAACCTCCAAGAGCATTAACAATGTTAGCAACAAATGTACAGAAGTGCATAAACTGCAAAGGATCACATAAAATGGAACAATGCAGATCGTTTCTACAAATGTCCACTTTGGATCGCAACAAGATATGCAGTATGAAAAATCTGTGTAGAACATGTCTGGGCGAACATAATTTTTCCCGAGGTTGCTTATCAGAAGCGAAATGTTTGGTATGCAAGGGCAATCATCACACTCTGTTACACACAAGAGAAGGTCCCACTAAAAATGCTAATGAATATCAACAAAAAAGGGCTTCAGCTTCTAACTACCCAACCACAGAACCGGCAAAACCGATGGTCGAAACACACATGTTAAACAGTACATCAGAATCACAGATACTTTTGAGCACAGCATTCGTACAAATGGCCGTCATCCGGAACTATTGAGGATACTCATCGATCCCGGCTCTCAAGCGTCCTTTATAACTCGCGAGGCCGCCAAGAAATTAAACATACAGAGTACAAGAACACACGTACGTAAGTAAGGACGATACCGGGAACAATTTCCATTCCGGTAACCAAACGGATTACAACGCTGAGAAAAGAGCTGTGCTACTCGTACGGGAGTTTATGTACAGAATTTTAATGCAACGGCAGTTATAATACCAAACATCTGGTAGAGCTAGGCGGTTATTTCGAAATAATAATGTTATAAAAAGTAGTTATAAAATATGTTTTAGTGAGAAAATAATAGTAATTACATATATATATATATATATATATATATATATATATATATATATATATATATATATATATATATATATTGTAACGGAATTAAACCTAATTCCGTTATCAACCCATCCCAACAAAATCTATTTCCTCATCGGCATGACCTCGAAGATAATATCTTCAACTACATTCCATTCAAGCAAACGTCATGCCAGCCTTCTACATTTCTTCTTTGCCTTTATTTATAGTGGTATCATATGATTCATTCACTTTAGAATTTTTCATATGTGCCACAGTTAATTAAACGCAGATATGTACATCAACGTAATTTGATTACGTTGCCTATGTACATAATAAATGTACTTGATCTAGTTATTAGGTGAATGACAATGACCAATGCAAATATTGAAAAGCATTGTGGTTGTTGTTGTTCGTACTTCCTCAACGGATGGATTGAAGAAAAAAATACTTGCGCGTGGATCGAGTCAGCAAAATCGATGTCACGTTGCTGTACAATTTTCATAGGAATTTTTGTGATGAGATCGCAAAAAATTTCCTATGAAACTCAAAAATAGGTACGATATTTTTCTTGCTTGGCACAGTAAGTTTTCAGACAGACCAACGTGTGGTCAAGTTTTTTTTTTTTTTGAGTAAATTTTTTGAGTAAAATTGTGTTTTCTTTGTGTTTTTTTAGTAATTTTAAGGTTATTAGTGATTTAATAAACCGTGTTTGTTGTTTTTGTTTTTTAAATTTTCAATTTTTATTTTCGTGTTTTTGTGGGGAGATTTTTTTTTTTTTTTTGTTCGAGTAGGTAAGTAAAGGAGTTTTTAGTGTTACTAACAGATTAAATAACGGTAGTGGGTTGTTACCGACAGCCTGTGACAAAGAAATTGTTGACGCAAAGCGGCTCTTTTCTTTTCACAGGCCTAGATAGCATACCACTATCAACCCCCCCCTTACTAACACCACCTCATTAGGGCCTATGGGCCAGATAGCTTTTTTTAGTTTAGGTAGATTAGGGTAAAATGTTTAAATAAACATTTTACCTATACAACCACAGTCAGTTTTGCCCAAGCGATGGGCTGGTAGGCTAACCACTACTTCGGGGTCCGATACCCCACTTTTCCTTTTTTTTATGTTTGTTTTTTTTGATGCGGTTATCTAGGCCGTTACCGGTGCATCCCCATCCCCACGACCGATTAACCTCTCCCGACTGAGCTACGGGTTAATGCCGCTGGGGATGAATACAGGTAGCGGCAAAAATCTATGAAACTGGGTTATCTTTAGCAGTAGCTAAAGTTTAACCCGTTTCAAGTGGCGCCCAAATGGAGCACAACATCTGTTCCAGAATTAATTAAAATATTTATGTAGGCACCACTTTTTCAAGTGGCGCCAAAACATCGGGCCGGAAATTCGGCCAAATAAAATTTTTTTTTAAGTGAAAAAAGTGATTTAAGTGTTAAACAGTGTAATGAATCTCTAGTGAATAGAATAAGACATTTGTTTGTGTGAGTATGGCTGCGGTCATGCCTTTACGGTGTGCCTGACCTAATTCTGGGTGGGTCGTACACACACAAATGAGTTTCTTAAATTGTCGTTTTCCTGCACCGGATCTCCGAATATTCAGTTCGCCTGTGGCAAAGTCCCAACCCGCACTCCGGGGGGTGAACTGGTATTTGTGGTGGTACATGGAACTCGGCGATCCATTCTTTTTACAACAGTTCATATGCACCAACAAAAATGTTGTGCGGTTTTCGTGTACCTTGTACAACGTACAATTTTGCAATTCTGCACTGGCAAGGGTGAGTGATGCGATCCCTGAAGTAATGAGCATATCCCTTTCCTGCCAAGCGACGATCTTGGGTGGTATAAAGGGCTGCTCATTCTCAGGTAAATTGACACATCATTCCGCATCCCAGCTGGAATTGTAAAATTGAACCCCTAACCATCCCCTGTTTAGTGGCAACAATTTGGCTTGTGGCTAGAATTTACCACAGGTTAAGTTTTGTCATATTTTAAATTAGATAAAAATGGAATTTCCAATCTATAACTTTATATTTAAGTGTCGCGTTTTATTCACTTCTGTTTTTAAAATTTTTAAATATCATCCTTCGGGATGGGGTCGCCAGTCCTCTCATTGTTAGGTTAGTTGCATCCAGGGTACAACGTGATTGGTTGGTCATACTTAGGAGTCTGCAAGTGGATGTGCATCGAATACAAGTTGGCCATAAACCAGTCGAGTTAGTATCGCAAAGTTATGGAAATTCGCAACAACAGCCGGCGAGTTGTTGTTCCCAGTGAAGTGAGCGGTTCGGCCTGCCACTCACACAGTCAGGTCGTCTTCTAAGGTAGAATTGAATGATGACTGTGAATTATGAGGGCAAGAGAAGTGTCTTACTTAACTGGGTAATTTAATGAAATATGAAAATGTTATCACCAGGGCAATGAGTCTCACTCTCGTTATATACGAAGTTATGAATGCCATTGCTGGTTGGGTTGACATTTTGTATTTCATCCAAATCAATTTCATTTTCCTTTTCCTATCCTTGTTTGACCCAAGTAGTGGGAATTAGCCATCACCTCGTTGCGAGGGTGGAATTGACTGTGGTTGTTTATATTTTTAATTTTTAATTTCTTTTATTATTTTTTTGTCAGGATTTTGTCTTCGTGAATTAAATTAGTTGTAGTGTAGAACTCTGTCTCAGAATGGAGTTCAACATAGGCAATCGGAGGACGAAGAGGGTTGCCAATCACATCGATAAGCGCCTGTAAGAGATACCATCTCACCATTAGACAGACTACGAGCCCGTGGGCACGGCAGATAGCCAGTGTAATTGTGAGGTGAAGACTGGTGTGGCGTGCGGGAAGGCACCAGTAATAGATTACTTTACGTATTAGATATAGCGTATAAATAGGGCATATAATTAAGTAACGATGGATTAAGTATTATCTAGGTTGTTAGGGTTAGCAAAATAGATTAAGATAATAATAATAATAGGTAATACAGTTGTGTTTTTCCTTATACTCAAATATGTTTTACTAGACAAAAACAAAGAGGAAGAAATGCGGAGGTCGTTGAAGGCGCTAGTGTTGTGTTTGAGGTGTTAGACCAACGCGCGGCAGTACAGTACGAAATAGCAATCAAAGATCTCACAAGGCAGCAGACACACATAGTGAACATGACTGCAAACCTGGTACAGAAGCAGCAAGAACAAATGAGAGCACAGTACCACCAGTTGCACGGGGAGATTACCTGATTGAGTAGCCGAGCTGAGGTCGTAGACATGGTACTGCAAGTGTCTACCCAGATCACCATCTTCTAAGAGATAGAGGAAGCGATGATTGATGTAATGGTTGACCTGCACCAGGGTCATATAAACACCCGGCTGATAACACCATCACAGTTGCGGAATCAACTGGACAAGCTCAAATTGTGGATACCAAGGCACGTCTGCCTCCAAGATTATGAACAACACTGGGTGCAAATATACAAAAACCTAAGGGCGACAGCTATACTAATAAACCAGCACCTAATTTTTGAATTAAGGATACCTTTGTTGGACCAGGAGGAGTACCAGGCCTTCAAGGCGTATCCAGTGCCTACCATTCATGAAGGCCGAATGTTTTTCCTGCAACCGACCTCGGCAATCACCTTGATGAACATACAGAAAACCTGGTACTACCAAATGCAGGATGCACAATTCAAGGAATGCAGAGTTTGAGAACATGGTCAACATATATGCAGAAGAAGGCATGCTCTATTTAGCACCCAGGAGGAGCCTAAGCTGTGTGAGATGAAACTGCTGATGCATGAACATCTGGAGCTGGGGAATTGTAATGTTCAGCCAATGGAAAAAAAAAAAGAACCAACATCTGCTCTCTGATCCAAGACAATAAGTGGATCATGTCACTGGCACAAGTAGAAACCATCAGTGTCATACGTAACGGAACCGTGAGCCGCATGACCATACAAGGGAGTGGGATACTAAGTGTGAGCCCTGACTGCCAGGCAATGGAGAAATACTACGTGTTGACAAGCCATATTCATCAGAGCAGAGCATCTACCTTCTGCCAAATTTTAACTTAACCCAGAAGCTGGTAAAACCAAATGAGCTCCAAATACCTGACGATCTGGATCCAGAGCTCGATGAAATCTTGGAGGCGGTCCGAAGTCTGCAACAGGAAGAGGCGTGGTACCAGGTCAACATCCATGACCTACCGCATTATACAAGTTCACTGGTTACGGTAGTATTAGTAGTGGTAGTGATTATCGCCTGGTGGAAGCGAAGGAAGTTCGGCATGTTATTATTCCAAACCACTAGACAACGGTTCACTAACACCCAAACACAAACATCAGCCGGGGCGAGCAATACAAGGCGTAACAGCAGCTAGAGAGAGAGAGATGAGAGGCTACCGATAAGTATGTCACCGTGTCTAGTGAAATTATAAACTGAGTAGTAAATTATAGGCGTTAATTAACAAAAAAAAAAAAAAAATATACATATTATTACTGTCAAAATTAAATTAAAATATTTAGGCATAGGTAGAATTGTAGCCCACTAGCATTTAAGTTTAGTGATTAAGGATAATTAGGTTAAGTGCCCGGCTTTGAGACTATCTCAGGGTGTGGGGCGTCCGCCACGTTGGGCTGTTTAAAGACTGAAACTCCCCACCATGTCCGTTCCTAATAGAGCATGAGATCTCTTGTCATCTCAGGGTATGGGTTTTCCCCACGCTGTAACGGAATTAAACCTAATTCCGTTATCAACCCATCCCAACAAAATCTATTTCCTCATCGGCATGACCTCGAAGATAATATCTTCAACTACATTCCATTCAAGCAAACGTCATGCCAGCCTTCTACATTTCTTCTTTGCCTTTATTTATAGTGGTATCATATGATTCATTC
Source organism: Nephrotoma guestfalica (assembly GCA_963691935.1). Classification (NCBI taxonomy): domain Eukaryota; kingdom Metazoa; phylum Arthropoda; class Insecta; order Diptera; family Tipulidae; genus Nephrotoma; species Nephrotoma guestfalica. Next base: position 28,236,849 of record OY829915.1, read on the forward strand.
ACTTTAGAATTTTTCATATGTGCCACAGTTAATTAAACGCAGATATGTACATCAACGTAATTTGATTACGTTGCCTATGTACATAATAAATGTACTTGATCTAGTTATTAGGTGAATGACAATGACCAATGCAAATATTGAAAAGCATTGTGGTTGTTGTTGTTCGTACTTCCTCAACGGATGGATTGAAGAAAAAAATACTTGCGCGTGGATCGAGTCAGCAAAATCGATGTCACGTTGCTGTACAATTTTCATAGGAATTTTTGTGATGAGATCGCAAAAAATTTCCTATGAAACTCAAAAATAGGTACGATATTTTTCTTGCTTGGCACAGTAAGTTTTCAGACAGACCAACGTGTGGTCAAGTTTTTTTTTTTTTTGAGTAAATTTTTTGAGTAAAATTGTGTTTTCTTTGTGTTTTTTTAGTAATTTTAAGGTTATTAGTGATTTAATAAACCGTGTTTGTTGTTTTTGTTTTTTAAATTTTCAATTTTTATTTTCGTGTTTTTGTGGGGAGATTTTTTTTTTTTTTTTGTTCGAGTAGGTAAGTAAAGGAGTTTTTAGTGTTACTAACAGATTAAATAACGATAGTGGGTTGTTACCGACAGCCTGTGACAAAGAAATTGTTGACGCAAAGCGGCTCTTTTCTTTTCACAGGCCTAGATAGCATACCACTATCAACCCCCCCCTTACTAACACCACCTCATTAGGGCCTATGGGCCAGATAGCTTTTTTTAGTTTAGGTAGATTAGGGTAAAATGTTTAAATAAACATTTTACCTATACAACCACAGTCAGTTTTGCCCAAGCGATGGGCTGGTAGGCTAACCACTACTTCGGGGTCCGATACCCCACTTTTCCTTTTTTTTATGTTTGTTTTTTTTGATGCGGTTATCTAGGCCGTTACCGGTGCATCCCCATCCCCACGACCGATTAACCTCTCCCGACTGAGCTACGGGTTAATGCCGCTGGGGATGAATACAGGTAGCGGCAAAAATCTATGAAACTGGGTTATCTTTAGCAGTAGCTAAAGTTTAACCCGTTTCAATATATATATCAAAAAAAAAAAAAATTGATAAAAAGGCGAAATTTAAAAAAAAGGTTTATAAAAAAAAATTTAAAGCCTAATAGTGTAAGCGTTAATACGGTGCATAAAGAAAGTGTATGAAGTGTAGGACGAAAGATAATATTTTTTTTTTCACAGCCTCACGGTATAACCACGGAGTACTCTGCGGAAAAACTGGGTGAGTTTAATTCTAAGCTTTAATTTATATATAACCTCTTCATCCACTTTCATTATTATATTCAATTTTATATGATATATAAATTTTTTTTTGGTCATTCGAATATTATTGAAATACATATATTATCAATTTTTTTTCATTCGTAATTTTTCATAAACTTGTACGATGAATGTTTTAATATTGATCTTCGGTTTCATTTTTTTAAGTAAATAAATTTTGTTTTAGTTATAATGGAATAATTTTCGTTTTGTATATTGGTCAATGGTGTGTTTGGGAATTGGGAGGTTGAGTCAGATGTTTCTTCGGCAATCTCGAAATAACACAATGGTTTGTGCTGCCCCTCTTCTTATGTCGGCAATGAACCCCCTCGTTTCCACTGACGTCTACCCGACTCAATTGTGTTAGCCGAACATATGGGGCATGTAACAAAATGGCGCCGCCACAAAATCGATACTGTTGGGATCTACAAACGAATAATTTGGGTGGCGTAGTGCATCCAAATTAAACAGCAAATACTGACGACAGGTAATTTATGTCGCGTTGAACAATGTGTTCGAAAAAAATAATTTATATTTTTTTTCTAGATTTATATAAGGACAGTACTAAATTATATTCAGATCGAGTGGCATCAGCAATATTATAGGATTTACATCGATACGTGAATTCACATCAACCGGCCAATACTGATCTCTCATAGATTCATACACTTTAACAGTGAAAAAAACCTAAATCGACTGGCATCAGCTATACTAAAGGATTTAAAGCTATACTGTTGGGATCTACAAACGACAAATCTGGGTGGCGTAGTGAATCCAAATTAAAGGCAAATACTGATGGCAAATACTGTGGCGTAGTGCATCCAAATTAAACGGCAAATACTGACGACAGGTAATTTATGTCGCGTTGAACAATGTGTTCAAAAATAATAATTTATGTATTTTTTTCTAGATTTATGTAAGGACAGTACTAAATTATATTCAGATCGAGTGGCATCAGCAATATTATAGGATTTACATCGATACGTGAATTCACATCAACCGGCCAATACTGATCTCATAGATTCATACACTTTAACAGTGAAAAAAACTTAAATCGACTGGCATCAGCTATACTAAAGGATATAAAGCTATACTGTTGGCAATTTTATACCATTATGCATACTTATAAATGTCAAGTTTGTGCAAAACGATTCAAAATTTTACATTTGATTTACCATTTGAGAAAAATTCATCACCTAAATTCTGTAGACAATTTTATTTGCCAAGAAAAAGATTGTTTCAAAAGATCATTTTCCTCTATTTACACATTCAAAAAGCATTTAATCAAAGAACATAAAGATCATAATTCCGATAATTCTTTAGATAATATAATTCATTCTAATAGTTCTCCTCAGATAAATCTCAAATCAAATCTAGCTGATCAAATAAATTTAAACATTCAAACGATTATACCAAATGAGCCATGTATAAATATTAATTTTGATAGTTTTATAGAAACCCTGCATGAATCTGCATTAAAATTTTCTTTGCAATTACATACAAAGGATAATTTAACTCGTAGTGATGTTTTTGATATTCAATCTATGGTAAATAAGTTGATTTGTAACAAAATTGTCGATATTATTGAACAGGTTTTAAATTCGAAGTCGTCCGTCAATAACCGCGACCCTGAAATATTTAGTTTACTAGAGTCTTGTAGAAACCCTTTCCAAAAAATAAAATCAGAATATAAATTTTTTAAAGAACTCAAAATTCAAGGTTTATTCGAATCCCCAAAAAATATTTCCGTTAGTAATCAAATATCAGAGGTTATTCAACAAGGTATTCCTACGTTAGACGAAAGAATTAATAAAGCTGTTTTAATGCCATTAAGATTTAACTTTAAAAAAATTTTTGAATCGGAAAATGTTTTTAATTCTACTTTAAAAAACATGAGTGATATTGAATCATTAGAAAATGGGTGTTATTCTAACTTTATTAATGGAAAATTATGGAAAGAAAAAAGGCTAATGATTAATAAAAAATACGTTATTCCATTTTTCATTTACATGGATGATTTTGAAGTAAATAATCCTTTGGAACCTCACGCGGGCGTACAGTCAATTTGCGGAATATATTACAATTTTCCGACTATACCACAACACGAGTTATCTAAACTAGATTTAATTTTTTTGGCGGGATTTCTTAAATCTAAACATTTATCTCAGATTGGCACGGAAACATGTTTTTCTTCTCTAGTAGAGGAAATCAAATTTTTAGAAACTGAAGGAATTGCAATTGAGGTCAATAACAGTAGTTTTCAAGTTTATTTCGTTTTAGGGTTAATCTTGGGTGATAACCTAGGCCTAAATTCTGTATTAGGTTTCACAAAGTCTTTTAATTCCTCATACTACTGTCGAAACTGTAGACGTTCGAAACAAGACATGCAAAAGGATACAATTGAATATTCATCTGCGTTACGTAATATTCAAAATTATAACAATGACATACAAACAGGCAATTACAAGCTGACTGGAATATTACAACCTTCTATTTTTAATAACATAGCGACATTCCATGTAACAACAAATTTTACTTTTGATATAATGCACGATTTATTCGAAGGCGTATTAAAATACGACATGTCTAAAATAATTTTATATTTCATTGAATCTGGTTTTTTCTCCTTAGAGATTTTAAATAGTCGAATACAGTTGTTTCCTTATGGAGAGCTAGAAATAGGCAATTTGTCTACTCAAATTGAATTAAATCATTTATCAAACTCGACAATTAAAATGACAGCGAGTGAAATGAAATGTTTTTGTCATTTTTTCCCATTATTAGTAGGTGACTTAGTCCCTGCGAAAGATACAGTTTGGTTATTTTTTTTAAATTTATTAAAGATTGTAGATTTAGTTTTACTGCCACAAATTGATTCTAAAGATATTACTAAATTAAAAAAATTAGTTCATGAACATCACCAATCTTACAGAAATTTGTTTAAAGATACTTTAAAACCGAAGCATCATTTTATGGTTCATTACCCCACTGCAATAGAAACAATTGGCCCGTTACGACATACATGGTGCTTTCGATTCGAGGCGAAGCATAAAGAATATAAGAAGTATGCTAAAAATATAAACTCTCGGTTGAATCTTTCCTTGTCACTAGCGATTAAATCATCTTTAAAATTCTCTCAATTATTGGTAACAAAAAAATTTTGGCTTCCCGAATTGAAAATTGAAGATCAAAGTCCATTTTATATATTTAACTATCCGGATATAATTAATTATGATGTTACCAAAAATATACATAATTTAAAATTCAAGGTAAATCAGTTGATTTTTAAAAATTCTGTTTACAAGAAAGGTTATATATTAGGAATAGTTATAAAACCAACATTAATAAACTTTTATACAATAGCAGAAATAACAATTTCAAAAGATTCTTCTTGTTTTTTGATAACTAAGAAACTGTGTACAGAATTTTCAGAACATTATCAGGCTCATGAAATAAAAGGAAGTATATCAGGATTTTACCTCATTAGCATTAATGCTTTCAATACCCCTTGTTTGCATCAACATTTATTGAATAATGGTAAAAAATTTATAAGACATAAAATTATTTAACTTCCGAAGTAATGAATGTAAATCATATAAGTGTATAATGCATATTTTGAATTAGTATTAAGAAATTAGCTTCAAGTATATTCAAAATTTATAGTACCAAAATTTATATTAATTATAATATTTTAATAATTTTAATGATTAACATAATTATTTGTATTAGTTAAGTTGTAAGCTATAAAATAATATTAAATAAATTTTAATTATATTGTATTGAATGTAAAAAAAAATTTAATAATTTTATTTTATGTGGAATAAATTATAAATATAATAATATTAAAAATTATCGTTTTTCATTCCTCCAATAATATTTTGATAATTAATATCATAACTATACTTTTTGATTGTTGCATGTTGTATCAATAGTGTACCTACCTCCTTAAACAACCGACGTTATGGAACTTATAACTTCTAAATTTTTAAAATAATAAATTTAGATTATTCCTTGTAAAAAGTAAAATAATTAAATAAATAAATAAAAGTTATTCAAGTGATAAATAAAATCATCGATTTTGGTTTTGTTTTTGCCTCATTATTAGTTGTTGAATTCATAACGCGGGCAAATTCGTTTAATAAATAAAGTTATTGGAATTAATAATGATGGTAGATTCGTTTAATAAGGTAAGTTATGGAATTTATAACTTCTAAATTTTTAAAATAATAAATTTAGTTTATTCCTTGTAAAAAGTAAAATAATTAAATAAATAAATAAAAGTTATTCAAGTGATAAATAAAATCATGGATTTTGGTTTTGTTTTTGCCTCATTATTAGTTGTTGAATTCATAACGCGGGCAAATTCGTTTAATAAATAAAGTTATTGGAATTAATAATGATGGTAGATTCGTTTAATAAGGTAAGTTATGGAATTTATAACTTCTAAATTTTTAAAATAATAAATTTAGATTATTCCTTGTAAAACGTAAAATAATTAAATAAATAAATAAAAGTTATTCAAGTGATAAATAAAATCATGGATTTTGGTTTTGTTTTTGCCTCATTATTAGTTGTTGAATTCATAACGCGGGCAAATTCGTTTAATAAATAAAGTTATTGGAATTAATAATGATGGTAGATTCGTTTAATAAGGTAAGTTATGGAATTTATAACTTCTAAATTTTTAAAATAATAAATTTAGATTATTCCTTGTAAAAAGTAAAATAATTAAATAAATAAATAAAAGTTATTCAAGTGATAAATAAAATCATCGATTTTGGTTTTGTTTTTGCCTCATTATTAGTTGTTGAATTCATAACGCGGGCAAATTCGTTTAATAAATAAAGTTATTGGAATTAATAATGATGGTAGATTCGTTTAATAAGGTAAGTTATGGAATTTATAACTTCTAAATTTTTAAAATAATAAATTTAGATTATTCCTTGTAAAAAGTAAAATAATTAAATAAATAAATAAAAGTTATTCAAGTGATAAATAAAATCATCGATTTTGGTTTTGTTTTTGCCTCATTATTAGTTGTTGAGTTCATAACGCGGGCAAATTCGTTTAATAAATAAAGTTATTGGAATTAATAATGATGGTAGATTCGTTTAATAAGGTAAGTTATGGAATTTATAACTTCTAAATTTTTAAAATAATAAATTTAGATTATTCCTTGTAAAAAGTAAAATAATTAAATAAATAAATAAAAGTTATTCAAGTGATAAATAAAATCATCGATTTTGGTTTTGTTTTTGCCTCATTATTAGTTGTTGAATTCATAACGCGGGCAAATTCGTTTAATAAATAAAGTTATTGGAATTAATAATGATGGTAGATTCGTTTAATAAAGTAAGTTATGGAATTTATAACTTCTAAATTTTTAAAATAATAAATTTAGTTTATTCCTTGTAAAACGTAAAATAATTAAATAAATAAATAAAAGTTATTCAAGTGATAAATAAAATCATCGATTTTGGTTTTGTTTTTGCGTCATTATTAGTTGTTGAATTCATAACGCGGGCAAATTCGTTTAATAAATAAAGTTATTGGAATTAATAATGATGGTAGATTCGTTTAATAAGGTAAGTTATGGAATTTATAACTTCTAAATTTTTAAAATAATAAATTTAGTTGATTCCTTGTAAAAAGTAAAATAATTAAATAAATAAATAAAAGTTATTCAAGTGATAAATAAAATCATCGATTTTGATTTTGTTTTTGCCTCATTATTAGTTGTTGAATTCATAACGCGGGCAAATTCGTTTAATAAATAAAGTTATTGGAATTAATAATGATGGTAGATTCGTTTAATAAGGTAAGTTATGGAATTTATAACTTCTAAATTTTTAAAATAATAAATTTAGTTTATTCCTTGTAAAACGTAAAATAATTAAATAAATAAATAAAAGTTATTCAAGTGATAAATAAAATCATCGATTTTGGTTTTGTTTTTGCCTCATTATTAGTTGTTGAATTCATAACGCGGGCAAATTCGTTTAATAAATAAAATTATTGGAATTAATAATGATGGTAGATTCGTTTAATAAGGTAAGTTATGGAATTTATAACTTCTAAATTTTTAAAATAATAAATTTAGTTTATTCCTTGTAAAACGTAAAATAATTAAATAAATAAATAAAAGTTATTCAAGTGATAAATAAAATCATCGATTTTGGTTTTGTTTTTGCCTCATTATTAGTTGTTGAATTCATAACGCGGGCAAATTCGTTTAATAAATAAAGTTATTGGAATTAATAATGATGGTAGATTCGTTTAATAAGGTAAGTTATGGAATTTATAACTTCTAAATTTTTAAAATAATAAATTTAGTTTATTCCTTGTAAAAAGTAAAATAATTAAATAAATAAATAAAAGTTATTCAAGTGATAAATAAAATCATGGATTTTGGTTTTGTTTTTGCCTCATTATTAGTTGTTGAATTCATAACGCGGGCAAATTCGTTTAATAAATAAAGTTATTGGAATTAATAATGATGGTAGATTCGTTTAATAAGGTAAGTTATGGAATTTATAACTTCTAAATTTTTAAAATAATAAATTTAGATTATTCCTTGTAAAACGTAAAATAATTAAATAAATAAATAAAAGTTATTCAAGTGATAAATAAAATCATGGATTTTGGTTTTGTTTTTGCCTCATTATTAGTTGTTGAATTCATAACGCGGGCAAATTCGTTTAATAAATAAAGTTATTGGAATTAATAATGATGGTAGATTCGTTTAATAAGGTAAGTTATGGAATTTATAACTTCTAAATTTTTAAAATAATAAATTTAGATTATTCCTTGTAAAAAGTAAAATAATTAAATAAATAAATAAAAGTTATTCAAGTGATAAATAAAATCATCGATTTTGGTTTTGTTTTTGCCTCATTATTAGTTGTTGAATTCATAACGCGGGCAAATTCGTTTAATAAATAAAGTTATTGGAATTAATAATGATGGTAGATTCGTATAATAAGGTAAGTTATGGAATTTATAACTTCTAAATTTTTAAAAGAATAAATTTAGATTATTCCTTGTAAAAAGTAAAATAATTAAATAAATAAATAAAAGTTATTCAAGTGATAAATAAAATCATCGATTTTGGTTTTGTTTTTGCCTCATTATTAGTTGTTGAGTTCATAACGCGGGCAAATTCGTTTAATAAATAAAGTTATTGGAATTAATAATGATGGTAGATTCGTTTAATAAGGTAAGTTATGGAATTTATAACTTCTAAATTTTTAAAATAATAAATTTAGATTATTCCTTGTAAAAAGTAAAATAATTAAATAAATAAATAAAAGTTATTCAAGTGATAAATAAAATCATCGATTTTGGTTTTGTTTTTGCCTCATTATTAGTTGTTGAATTCATAACGCGGGCAAATTCGTTTAATAAATAAAGTTATTGGAATTAATAATGATGGTAGATTCGTTTAATAAAGTAAGTTATGGAATTTATAACTTCTAAATTTTTAAAATAATAAATTTAGTTTATTCCTTGTAAAACGTAAAATAATTAAATAAATAAATAAAAGTTATTCAAGTGATAAATAAAATCATCGATTTTCGTTTTGTTTTTGCCTCATTATTAGTTGTTGAATTCATAACGCGGGCAAATTCGTTTAATAAATAAAGTTATTGGAATTAATAATGATGGTAGATTCGTTTAATAAGGTAAGTTATGGAATTTATAACTTCTAAAATTTTAAAATAATAAATTTAGTTTATTCCTTGTAAAAAGTAAAATAATTAAATAAATAAATAAAAGTTATTCAAGTGATAAATAAAATCATCGATTTTGATTTTGTTTTTGCCTCATTATTAGTTGTTGAATTCATAACGCGGGCAAATTCGTTTAATAAATAAAGTTATTGGAATTAATAATGATGGTAGATTCGTTTAATAAGGTAAGTTATGGAATTTATAACTTCTAAATTTTTAAAATAATAAATTTAGTTTATTCCTTGTAAAAAGTAAAATAATTAAATAAATAAATAAAAGTTATTCAAGTGATAAATAAAATCATCGATTTTGGTTTTGTTTTTGCCTCATTATTAGTTGTTGAATTCATAATGCGGGCAAATTCGTTTAATAAATAAAATTATTGGAATTAATAATGATGGTAGATTCGTTTAATAAGGTAAGTTATGGAATTTATAACTTCTAAATTTTTAAAATAACAAATTTAGTTTATTCCTTGTAAAACGTAAAATAATTAAATAAATAAATAAAAGTTATTCAAGTGATAAATAAAATCATGGATTTTGGTTTTGTTTTTGCCTCATTATTAGTTGTTGAATTCATAACGCGGGCAAATTCGTTTAATAAATAAAGTTATTGGAATTAATAATGATGGTAGATTCGTTTAATAAGATAAGATATAGAATTACAATACAGATAGTTTTTTACTAAATTAATAAATAATTTATTGAAATAAAGATGAATTTATTGCTAAAGTTATGTATTCAATAAAAATACTAGTTAAATACATAATTGCCGGCAATAACTTTTGGGTGATTGAAACAATTTTGCAGTTTATTGGGTCATAAGCCGAAAAATAGTATAATCAATAAGTTTTTTATTACAACTATAATTTGTTTATTCAAAATATAAATAATTTATTGATTTTCCCCTTTTTTGTTTTAATAACGTAAAATTACTGAATCGATAATCGATTTTTCTCTGGGTGGAAGCTGCATTGAACTGTACAGCAATACAAATTCGTCTACTATTCGCTATAGTGTTGACTACATGTTTCCCAGCCCGAGCACAGATATTATGGGAAAATCACAAAGATTCAATGACTGATGATATATTGCATCAACATCGTATACGGTGCCACGATCTAACCATAACATTCAGCGACGAAATGTACAATGAAGCATTGATTGCTATTGAGGATCTTTGCATTGTCATTGCCAACTTACCACTTAGTAATTTCGGTATGAATTCGCCAAATCGAACTGCATCTGATTTAATGAATACTGAAATGAATCGTGAACTGCAGTACAGTACTGTAGAAATGGCAGCGATTGTTGGCCGCAATGTCCCACTAATGAATGAGGAACAAAGAACCATTTATGAACGCATTATGCTCGCAGTTTCAGCTGGACAAGGTGGGTTCTTCTTTTTGGATGCACCGGGTGGAACTGGCAAAACATTCGTTATTTCGCTAATTCTTGCTGAAATACGATCAAATAATGGCATCGCATTGGCCGTTGCATCATCGGGCATTGCAGCAACTTTATTGGATGGAGGTAGAACAGCTCATTCAGTATTTAAGCTGCCACTAAATATTCAGAATAACCCTGACGCAATATGCAACATTAAGAAACAATCGTCCATGGCCACTGTGCTGAAACGGTGTAAAATTATTATTTGGGATGAATGTACTATGGCACACAAACATTCACTTGAGGCGTTGAACAGGACATTGAAAGATATTAAAAACAGTGACAAACTATTTGGCGGAACTCTGTTGGTCCTTTCAGGTGATTTCAGACAAACACTTCCAGTCATTCCACGTTCAACATACGCTGATGAGATCAACGCTTGCTTAAAATCATCTCCATTGTGGCGTAATGTTGAAAAATTACAGCTAAAAATAAATATGCGCGTTCAAATGCTTCAAGATCCATCCGCTGAAACATTTTCAAAACAACTCTTAGATATCGGTGATGGAAAAGTTGCTATAGATGAAACTGGATACGTAAAATTACCGACCGATTTCTGCACAATCGCTGATTCGCAAGATACTCTCATTGAACAAATATTTCCCGATGTACACACACAGTACATAAATCATGAGTGGCTTGCAGAAAGAGCGATTTTAGCGGCAAAAAATGTAGACGTTGACAATTCAAATCTGAAGATACAAATGTTGTTGCCAGGGAACTTGGTATCATATAAATCTATTGATACAGTTTGCGACGACAGCGAAGCAGTAAATTTTCCCACAGAGTTTTTAAACTCACTGGATTTGCCAGGCATGCCACCGCATAATTTACAATTAAAGGTTGGATCTCCAATTATCTTGCTTCGTAATTTGAACCCGCCCCGGCTGTGCAACGGTACGCGATTAGTCATTCAAAAATTAATGAAAAACGTGATCGAAGCCAGGATTTTAAATGGCAAGTTCAGAGGTGAAAATATACTCATACCACGGATTCCTATTATACCTACAGATGTGCCAATTCAATTCAAACGTATTCAGTTTCCGATTAGATTGGCATTTGCAATGACTATCAACAAATCCCAAGGTCAAACGATGTCTGTTTGTGGATTAGATTTGAGAACACCATGTTTTTCACACGGACAATTATACGTGGCATGCTCTCGAGTGGGTAAACCATCCAGTTTGTTTGTGTTAGCTAAAGATGGACTAACAAAAAATATTGTTCACGCTATAGCATTAAGAGATTGATATTGTTTAATAGTGTTACTGTCGTAATTGTTTAATTAATGATATATAATTTTAAGGAATAAATTATAATAACTTAAAAATAATGTTTGCCTTTTGTTATTTTTATATTCCCTCATCGTTCACAGCGCCCCATGCTTATTTCACGCATATACCACATTCTTACATACATACAATATACACATTCTAACATACATACATACTTACAATAAGTAAGCTATTTTTTGTCTACACTAGAAATTACTAGGAAATTATTTATATGGCAAAACAACGTTTGCCGGGTCAACTAGTAATTTTATAAAAATTGGTACCGAGGTTGATTTATTTTTTTTGGGACCGTGAAAAGAAAAAGCTTTAAAGCTAAATGTTTATAATTTTATAGTTAAATTAATAAATAGAAAAATAAAATAAAAGTTTAATAAATATTAATTATAAAGTGGTTTCATAACTGGGTGATTTCCGAAAATTCTACGAAGTGAATTCATCTTATACGTATAATGCCAGGCGAATTGGCAAAAGTCTAGGTCGAATGGAATAAAATTACATAATCAGTTATAAAATTCATCGATTTTTTCATAATTAACCAAATAAGTGATTATTGCATAAATTAGATTAAAAACGCCTAATTTATCGAGCCAATTTGCTAATAACAGTTTTGTTGTTAATTAATGTCGAATTTTTGAGGTACGGCGCAAAGACGCCCAACAGTGAGGTGGCCTATCGAGGCATAATTTGATACGGCGCAAAGACGCCCAACAGTGAGGTGGCCTATCGAGGCATAATTTGATACGGCGCAAAGACGCCCAACAGTGAGGTGGCCTATCGAGGCATAATTTGATACGGCGCAAAGACGCCCAACAGGAAGATGGCCTATCGAGGCATAAATTGGTATCGGGGAAAGGCCCCGCAACGTCCGACCGCACAAGGTCGCAACATACGGGTGGCCAACCGGTCCCTCGTGTTTTTGCGTTTTATTGGTATCGGGGAAAGGCCCCGCAACGTCCGACCGCACAAGGTCGCAACATACGGGTGGCCAACCGGCTCCTCGTGTTTTTGTGTAACGGTGAAAGGCACCGCAACGGTCCGGGTGTGGCATCACCTGTGGCATGACGGCCGCGCAAGGCGGCAACAGTATTTATACATATATATATTAAGGTATCATTTTTTTAGTTATATTTTTAATTTTTTTTATTTTTTTTTTTATTTTATTATTATATTGAATTGCCCAATATTTTTGTAATCGAGCGCCGCACAACGAGTGCACGCTCGGTGCGTATCGTTCTCTCTCTCTCTCGTTTTCTCTTGGTGCGGGTGGAGGGGGAAGTTGTTTTTCTTGTGTTTTTCTTTCTCAAAAACAATAAAATGAATTATTAAATTTTTTCGGTGTGGTGTGATGGGAGCGGAAACTCCCTCTGTGTCGGCGTAGTGTTTGCGGTCTCTTGATGCCGCATCCGATTCTGTAACCAGGGCTTGTCCCCGTTTGAATTCGGATGGATGCGCGCACCAAGGCACCGCTCTCGGTTTATAATTGTGTAACAGTGCATCCGCGCTCGTCACAATAATGTTATGTTTGTCATTGTTATATTATTATTATCAATCAAGATGTGCGAATATTGTAAAATTGTGCGATTAACACAGCCCCCAAAGGTACGCTAAGTATACCATACACAACAGCCGACTGGTATTTTACTGTGTTACCGACAAAAAAATGAAATTGTTCGTATCTAGGCCAATAGATGGAACCTCTGTCAATTCGATTATGGTTCCATTTGTATGGGAAATGATTTGCAAATTTAACACCCTGTCCGTACGTCAAAAGTCCCGCGAAAAATTTGGCGGGTGTTGAAAAAAAAAATATAAAAGGCCGGACCGCAGTGCGAGGGGGGCAGTCAATGTTAGAATTTTGTTGGTGAAATAAATAAAGCAAAAAAAAAAAAGGTTAAGAAAGTTTTCTCAATTAATTAAGAATAAAATGAAAAGTGGTCGTGAGACATAAATGGAAACATAAATAATTATATAAATAATACAGAAATAATTACATAAATAATAATTGTAATATGTAAATATAATTTTTTTCTAAGTGCGTCTTGATTAATTAATTGATTAATTTTTTTAAAATTATGAATTTATGAATTCTACAGGGTGGCGCACGAATCGTGCTACAAAAACAAAACGTAATAACTATTTTTCTGTGTGACTAATCTGTTTTTTATTTTTTTTATTTTGCAGATTATTATTTAAATTTACTAAAATGGATGCTTGGATGTCGAGCATGAATTTATTAAGAATATAAAAAGTAGAATAAACAGTATAAAAATAAAGGTGAAACAAAAAAGAACAAAGTTCTAGAAAATAAAATATGATGAAATGGACCTAAAGTGTTTTGTGCAAATTTTTTTTAAAAAGTGTGTGTGTACAAAAACAAAAAAAAAAAACGGTCTTAAAAAAATAAATTTTTTTATTTATGTAAGTACGTTGCATGGACGATTATAAGTGAATCAAATAAAATTAATAAAGAAAAGACAAAAAAAAAAAAAAAAAGAACGGAAAAAAAACATTATAAAAAAAAAACAGTAATAATAACTTGCTTGTGACGTCACATCACGCAACACCAGCTATCAACATCATCAACCACATCGAATGAGGTACCTAATATTTTTTTTTCTCTCATTTTTTTTTGTTATCAATTATAATTAATCACCTAAATTTTTTTTACTTTTTAATTTAAACGAAAATTTATTTTTATATAATTGCCAATTTTTTTTTGTTGCAATTTTAGTTAGTAGGGTATCAGGGTTTTTCTTTCTAACCATTTTTCATTTCGCTTTCATGAATTTGTTATTTCTTTTGATTTTTTTTTTTGTTAAATAAATAGATATTGTGAATCATTTTACGATTTTTTTTTCTTTTGCTTTATTTTCGCACTCGCTTTTGTATTGGGGGAACTTTTCTTGTTTGATACAAAATGTGCAATGATTTTTTTTTTCTTTTGTTAAGTGAAGTGTAATGGATAATATGTGTAATTAATTAAGTTAGCGAGAGGAGGATGGATTAGGGTAAGTATTCCCGTCACAGGTAGGTAGTTGGCATCGTCCCTTTCCCTGCGGTTACACGTGGCTCACATATACTCTCCAAATCCCACGCCCAACCCTGATGCTTAGCCGGCAACGACCGCGGAAGAGTCCCTATGTGAGTCCAAATTTCTATAGCGTTTGTGTGGCTTGGAGAATTACTTTCAATTATTAAATTTCGTTGTTTGTTTGATTTCTTTTTGTAATTTCCGGTCGCATAGAATTCTCCAGGCCAAACCAAACTGCTATTTGTGTTCGTTCCTCAGGTTCCGGCCGACGAGTTTCGGCGGAACTCCGGGTACATCTTTTTATTATTTGCGTTCCCCCTAAATTTCTGTATCATCACGGTGTAAGCCAGGAGCCCTGTATGCCTCAAACCCCACGACCCTTAGCACTTCTCCCTGAGAACGTAGCCGGCAAAAATCACCGTGGAGGCCTCTGTAGGTGCTTAGTGATATCTGCAGGTTGGCAGTAGCCAGCCTGTAACAACATATTAACTTTTGATCAAGTAGGTAGTTCGTACATGGAAATATCGGACATCAACGATTTTATATTCGTTAATGAGGAAATAGTTATAGAAGAGACTCTAGAGCCAGTAACTCTAGGTGAGTCCTTTATTCCTCAAATAACTCCGCTTAAGGTAGCACCAGTAATTGATGATTTCTTGGATTGGCCGATAACACCTGAACGGCAGGGAATAATGCCGATGAGACCGAAAAAACCATTTGTGATTACTGATTCCCTGTGGATTAAAACCGAGCAAACGAAAAAGGAAGCGAAGCAAAAGGAACTAACAGATAAAGAGCAAAAAAAAACTGAAAAGCTAGAAATCAGAAAGCAAAAAATTATAGAGAAAGCACGAAACTCAAGATTAAAAATAACGAAGAAAAAAATAAATAAAAAGAGACCGAATTCTTTTCCTTCTGCCACCGTTACCAGTGCTACGACAGTAGAACAACCATGTCATATACGTAAGGGTTACTTTAAAAATATAAGTATGGACTAATTCTAGGTTGTTATATAATTTTTAGCGCTGACACAAATATATACTATCTTGCCAATCAATTTCGCAAATGTTCAACATATTGGTCTCCAAACTAAATAATACAAAAAGAACAAATAAGCGGCCCTGTCAATGGTAATTTTGTCATTATTTATTTGATTAACATTAATGTTAACTATTCTAAATTTAATATAGACCGTCAAGGCGCTGGTGATTCTCATATTGAGGATGAAACTAAAATTGAGGCGGATGGAATAGGTAATCTTGTTAATCGCTTCTTTAATTATCAATTTAGTTTACATTAATTTTAGCTGGTCTAACTCTTACAGACCATCAGAAGTTCGATAGTGGAGAAGGAGCGGCGAACCCTTGCCAAAACCACATAAAAAAATTGTTTCAGGGGGCTGAAAATTTCGATTACATTGGGGAGAATATAATTGCATTAGGTTCCATGTGTTATAAATGTACATTTTCACTTAAAAAAACATTGGGAATAAGATGCAGTAAATGTACACGAGAATACCACATTTCATGTATTACAAAAATGGAACTCACTTACATTCCAAAATTTGTATGCGGCGCGTGTTTGAATTAATCTAGTCTCATTAAAATAACTGTAATGATTCATATTAGCTGTTTAGTTTCAATTATAAGACTGAAATTTAATTTTAATCATGTTATTTTTATATTGTATGAAACGAATTGAAGATATTTTATTTTTGTTTTGAAATATGTTGTGATATTGAATTGTGATATTCAAAAGCTTTATATAAGTGATGGATATGTAATAAAGTTATTTAACTTACGAAAGCTATAGCTAAATCAATTATTAATAGGTTACGAATAGCTTAAAGCTACTCGTAGCTAACTAACTAGAGTATTTGAAGAAAGCTGGTATGGTAGGTATGTCAATAACTATGATTTTTTCTAGTGTCAATAATACTGTAATTGTGCCAGTAATTGTACTTTTTATGGTGTCAACAATTATATGAGAGTGTCAATAAATGTACTTTTTCAGAAGGGTTTCGTAAATTGGCGATTTAATAAAAATAGTTATACATTTAGTGAATCTTGCATAGAATTACCTAGCACAATTAACTTGCCTACTCTAATATGCTTCAAAGCACACATTATTTCTAGAAATTTCATGTGTTAATATGCGATTCTATGCAACATTTCCTTACGAGTGTCAATAATTGTATGACTTACGCTACATATTTTAAAAGTGTAAAACCAACCATTTAAACAATTTAAACATTAGTCTAATAAAAGTTTTGTAAGGAACAAATACAACATTTGTTTCTATTCAGTAAATTATAATCGAATTCAGTAAATTATAATCGAATAAAGTGAAAGTGAAAGAATATCTACTCATCCATAAGAAGCTAGAAGGTAAGAATTTTAAATTAATATATATTTACCTACACCATTCGAGTTTTGATTTTTTGAGTAGTCAGTCAAGTTTTGATTTTTATATAGTCGAGTTTTGAATTTAAGTAGTCGAGTTTGTGATTTTATCGAGTAGAGAAAAAGTTTGTAATTTTATAAAAATTGGTACCGAGGTTGATTTATTTTTTTTGGGACCGTGAAAAGAAAAAGCTTTAAAGCTAAATGTTTATAATTTTATAGTTAAATTAATAAATAGAAAAATAAAATAAAAGTTTAATAAATATTAATTATAAAGTGGTTTCATTGTAAAAGTGAATTAATTTATAACTGGGTGATTTCCGAAAATTCTACGAAGTGAATTCATCTTATACGTATAATGCCAGGCGAATTGGCAAAAGTCTAGGTCGAATGGAATAAAATTACATAATCAGTTATAAAATTCATCGATTTTTTCATAATTAACCAAATAAGTGATTATTGCATAAATTAGATTAAAAACGCCTAATTTATCGAGCCAATTTGCTAATAACAGTTTTGTTGTTAATTAATGTCGAATTTTTGAGGTACGGCGCAAAGACGCCCAACAGTGAGGTGGCCTATCGAGGCATAATTTGATACGTCGCAAAGACGCCCAACAGTGAGGTGGCCTATCGAGGCATAATTTGATACGGCGCAAAGACGCCCAACAGGAAGATGGCCTATCGAGGCAAAAATTGGTATCGGGGAAAGGCCCCGCAACGTCCGACCGCACAAGGTCGCAACATACGGGTGGCCAACCGGTCCCTCGTGTTTTTGCGTTTTATTGGTATCGGGGAAAGGCCCCGCAACGTCCGACCGCACAAGGTCGCAACATACGGGTGGCCAACCGGCTCCTCGTGTTTTTGTGTAACGGTGAAAGGCACCGCAACGGTCCGGGTGTGGCATCACCTGTGGCATGACGGCCGCGCAAGGCGGCAACAGTATTTATACATATATATATTAAGGTATCATTTTTTTAGTTATATTTTTAATTTTTTTTATTTTTTTTTTTATTTTATTATTATATTGAATTGCCCAATATTTTTGTAATCGAGCGCCGCACAACGGGTGCACGCTCGGTGCGTATCGTTCTCTCTCTCTCGTTTTCTCTTGGTGCGGGTGGAGGGGGAAGTTGTTTTTCTTGTGTTTTTTCTTTCTCAAAAAAAAATAAAATGAATTATTAAATTTTTTCGGTGTGGTGTGATGGGAGCGGAAACTCCCTCTGTGTCGGCGTAGTGTTTGCGGTCTCTTGATGCCCGCATCCGATTCTGTAACCAGGGCTTGTCCCCGTTTGAATTCGGATGGATGCGCGCACCAAGGCACCGCTCTCGGTTTATAATTGGTTTGTGTTCGTTCCTCAGGTTCCGGCCGACGAGTTTCGGCGGAACTCCGGGTACATCTTTTTATTATTTGCGTTCCCCCTAAATTTCTGTATCATCACGGTGTAAGCCAGGAGCCCTGTATGCCTCAAACCCCACGACCCTTAGCACTTCTCCCTGAGAACGTAGCCGGCAAAAATCACCGTGGAGGCCTCTGCAGGTGCTTAGTGATATCTGCAGGTTGGCAGTAGCCAGCCTGTAACAAGATTTATGGAGTTCTTGTGCTCATCCTATTTATCGTGCTACAATGGGCCTTCAGCGGTTTGTAACGGAATCTTATCATATTCCGCTATCAACCCATTTCCCAAAACCTTTCCTATATGCAAAGTGATTCCACCATGACCTTGAAGAGATCATCTTCACAAAGATTCTTTAATTAGTTAGTCATGCGGGAATCACCTAGTTTTCTTTGTGTTTGTTGTTGCAATACAACGAACATAAAAAAATATTTCATATCTACGTATGTATCCAATTGCAACCGACGTCACTCAATGTATCTATAATGTAGTTATTATAAATACAAATGAGTAAACGTAAATATTTATGTTGTTGTTGGATTGCGTAGTCATGTGTTTTGTGTTGTGCGCGCAAAGGGTAAACGTTCTACATGGAGGTAATCGAACTACCTGTATGTAGAAATTGAGGAATTGCACTTTCCGCAACACATGCAATATAAATTCCCCAAGTGCAAATTAGCACACTTTTTAAATGGGCGGTGTTTATGGCAATATTTTGTTAATATTGCAAAAATGAAATTAATTAACTGAGAGAGTAGTACATTAATTGTACAAAAATTTCCCCCTCCCTTCTCAACCAGTTAATTAATACGATATAAATACCGTACCAAAATTTTGGAAGGTGGTGAGTGAGTTTGAAGTCTCAACGTGGAGACATTTAGTTAAGTAAGTTTGAGTGTGTTAGCGAGTGTAAGGTTTTAGATTTTGTTTTTTTTGTGTAAGGTGTTAAAATAAATAAAAAAAAAAAAAGACTGGGAGTTATTTTTTGTGCTTGTGAGGTGGTTGCTGTTGGTTGCAGAGATTGCTGCCGTGTTGGTACGTGGCTCATAGTGGTAAGTATTTATCGGTAAGGATAAAAACTAAGTGTCAGTGAATAACAAAACGGTAGCAGACTGTTCCTCTAACAGTCTTTCTGAGGCGGAACTGATACGGCCTAGGCTGTACTTTTCCTTTCCGTTAGAGCCAGCTGCTACACCATCTCCACTAATAATTTGGAAATTAAAAAGGGCGAGCTGCCCATTTGTGTTTTTTTTTATTAACACCCGGTTAGTGATGACTCACTAAGAGTCTTCATATATACACACGTACGGTCACTCATCAGCAGGATGAGTTGATAGATTTCCTGTTGTGTTTCCACTTCTGGGTCCGATGACCCGTCCAAATTCCCTCGCCTAACCTTTTGGGTTATGGTTTTCTCCTCAGTTTTATTTCGCGGTTAACAAGGCTGCTATCTGGGTATCCTCATCCCCACGCCGTTCCCTCAACCGACTGAGCCGCGGGAACAAATGCCGCGAGGGATGCCATACAGATAGTGGCAATTCTGTGAAATTGGGTTTGCCCTACCGCGTGTAGAAGGAAATCCATTTCAAGTGGCGCCCAAAGGGGGCCTAAAAATTGGCCCAAATTATTGGTATACATTGCCAAAAGATTCTAGATTCATTTATGGATCCCAAATTTAATTGAGGATTTCCCTCACATTTGTTTTGATTTAAATTATATCGGCATTAATATACTGTCGTACATTCTTAAATATTTTAATACAACCAGTGCAAATGGTCGTATAGTACAAGTTTCAATTAATGACTAATGTAAAATCCTTTTTGGCACGAGTATGGCTGCGGTACTGCCTTATTGGTGGTCCTGACCAGATGCAATGTTGGGTCATACACGTACTGATTAGAATTAATAATTTTTGAGCTGCAATACTGGATCTCCAAATGATTGGTTTATCTGTGGCAAGTCCCAACCCGCACTCCGGGGGATAAAACGACATTTGTGGTAGTATTTGGAATTCAAGAATACATCTGTCACAATGTAAAACTGGTACTGGTACTGGTATCTAATTTCTCTATAAGTTGTACGGTTTTCGGTACCGTGTACAACCAACAATTTTACATTTCTGAATAGGCAAGAGTGAATGATGTGATCCCTGGAGTAATGGGCATATCCCTTTCTTGGCCGGTAGAATACCGGGGGTATAAAGGGCTGCTCATTCCCAGATTAATTTGAAACGTCATTCCATATCCCGATTCGAATTGTAAGGTTGCCCTTCCATTTACCTCGGTTTTGTTATCCAGTTTGTAGTAAGCAATTACTTCAAGTAAGGATAAATTTGTTTAATTCGAATAAAATATGGATTTCCAGTAATACAATGTATATTTAGGTATTTGCGTTTATTTTTACTTCAGCATTTTAAATTTAATTTTCATCCTTAGGGATGGGGTTCGCCAGTTCACCAAATTTAGTTTTAACTACGTCCAGGGTATGGCTCACCTAGCTGTTCATACCTAGGTTCTATTAGTGGACGAATATAAGACTCCAGGATTGGACATAAGCTAAGTGAAGTCATACTACTGTTGAGGAATAACCACCCCAAACAACACATAAAGCTATTAACATTTCAATCAACATGCCAATCATAAACAAACAATGTTCTAATTTCTCTGTTCCCACGCGCAACACACAAAAACACGTGTGCGTAGAAAATTTGAGAAAATCACAAACGTTAAAAACAAAAAACCGTACACATGAGAAAAAATGTAATTTCATGCAAATTAAAATCCAAACAAATTATTAATTTGTTGACCCAAAACCCAATTAAAAATTTTTTAAAACAATTTAAATGTGTGACACAAAAAATTTACGAGTGGAAAACTACCACTCAGCACCATTTCGAAACAAAAAACAAAACTAAAAAATAAATAAAGACCTATAGTATATAAGCCAAAAATTTGCAAATATTAGATATAGTCAATAAAAGTTCTGTGTGCAAATATTAGATATAGTCAATCAAAGTTCTGTGTGCAAATATTAAATATAGTCAATCAAACTTCTGTGTGCAAATATTAAAGATAGTCAATAAAAGTTCTGTGTGCAAATATTAAATATAGTCAATAAAAGTTCTGTGTGCAAATATTAAATATAGTCAATCAAAATTCTGTGTGCAAATATTAAAGGTAGTCAATAAAAGTTCTGTGTGCAAATATTAAAGGTAGTCAATAAAAGTTCTGTGTGTAAATATTAAAGATAGTCAATCAAAGTTCTGTGTGCAAATATTAAAGGTAGTCTATCAAAGTTCTGTGTGAAAATATTAAAAGTAGTCAATCAAAGTTCTGTGTGAAAAATATTAAAAGTAGTCTATCAGTAAAATCCGCAATTCATTAAAAATAGTTAAATAGTTATCTCGTTACTTAGAATACAGTAGTAAATAAAAGTTTGTTATAAAAGAATATTTACAAGTGAATTTATTTTAATCAACCCTCGATACAACAATTGACAGCGCTTTAGTCAAGACTATAATCAGGTAAGAATTCAGTATTACATCATAAAAATCTATTATATTTATTATATCACAATACATTCACTATTTAATTATCACTTAAATTACTACTAACTAAACAAATACATTTAATAAACAATATATACAATATTAAATAACCTCGAATAACCACAAATATCCATAGCACTTACGCAACAACAATATACGATATGATATACCCGTACAATATATACTCTTTATAAATACAATTGTCTTGAGTACCAGAAGTTCAAGCCATTACACGAAATTTTAAAATATAACAGTATTTCACATAAACACATTATAACAATAAACACACAATAAACAACCAAAAAAAAAACACAATACTACATTGTGGAAATCCTTAGTGATAACCGGCGTGTTATTACTCCCAATTGATAAACAAATGGCAACTGTCGTTCGAGGACCTTAATTGAAAGGACTCGCTAACGTCAGTTGACTGGCATGATGAAGTGGTTATCGATCGCACGGTTGAGCTCCTCTAACGGTTAGAATAAGACTGCCAATTGTGGTAAGATCGGCAAAAACAGAGTCATGATCTTTTGGGTACAATATTGAACTTTTGTTTACTGATTCACAATAGCAGTGAGGATCGCTCAATAGGAGTTAAGACGCCCATTGCAATAAATTGGGATGAGTAAAATCAGTTCATCAAAATTTCAAGTTCAATTTTCCTTTCCTTTCCTTGTTTGACCCAGGAAGTGCGGGATATTTTGTCTCCTCATCACGTGAGATCGGGAGGACTGTGCGTGTGTATATTATTTCTTGGTTGTTTTTGTTTTATTTAGATTTAAAATTAATTTTTTTGTTTAGATTAGGTTTGTTTAGGTTAGAATTATTCCTTTTAATAATGATATATCCTAGTCAATTAAGTAGAGATGAATTGTTGGTAGAATGTGAATTAAGAGGAATTCACACGGAGGATCATCAGCAAGCGATAATCGCTCTTGAGGAAGCTATTAAAGAAGAGCGAGAAGACTACCCTTTTCGTGCCTTGCTATTTGCACATAAGGCAGCTCAAGAATGTCCACTCCAAGAGGCAATAACGTGTTTTAAGAAGTTGGAGGACGTTCGAAAATTGCTGAGAACCTGGATATATGATGGTTTAACTATAGATGAGCTGAAACCAGTTTTCTACACCAAAATATTTCATATCCTAGGTCGAATCAACCGAAGCACAGGTTTCGAAGTATTCAACGATACAATTGATGAGATGAAACAAAGCTTGTATAAACTAAGGGGTATCGGGCAGTCCTTAATAAAGTACGATATTACGCTGCGAGAGGCCGATAATCAGCTAAAAGAAATAGTGGTAGTATCACACGAAACCAGGGTCCTCCTGGGAATTAGTGACGATGCACAAGATCAACAGACGAGTGTGCTGATGCCACCAAATAATACGTTAACTAAATCATCATCATGTGCGTATTATAAAAATGGGCGCGTGCAGCAACAACATCACAGGTTATTGCGAAAATTGCAAAAGAAGCTATGCCTGCCAAGCGAACCAATAGAGACATCATCGCCAGCACCACGAATACCTCATCCGGCCGATGTATATAATTCGGATAAAATAACATCAGAAAGATCATTACCGAAACACACGGATGTAACAGAGGATTATCAGACAGTGCTAAGTATAGATAGCACTAGACCATCGCCACAAGCACCACAAATGACGTTACGATCAACGTTAAATAAAAATAACGTATGTGGTTCTAATAACATATCATCAAACATCCCACCATCAACCTGTATCTTAGAAGACGATAAAAAATTTTCAAGTGGTGTAGGTAACCAGGTTGATGAACGAAGAAATTTACCTCAGCTTTCTGATGAACAAGCATTACCAGTTGTCAAAACGATGCTTCAAGTTACCTTAGCTCCAAGATCACAGCAAGAAAGTTGTTGTACCGATGTAGATCTCAGTTATGCGAAGCAAGAGATGGACCTAAGTTATAGTAAGCGGCTTGCAGACAATAGTATGTGTTCTGATAGGCCACTATCAACAAATAACACAACAGGCCTAGTATCGCCATCCAGTAACAAAATTGCTGAATTAAATGGTGACTCATTACCTATCAAATTAGGAAATGAAATTAAAACAAAGTCTTACACAAGCAAGAAGAACTCATCTCGCAGTAAGAAGAGGAAATCTAATTTGCACAAGCCATTACCATGCAGATCCCACAAAAGGCAATTTAAAACTGCACAAAAATCAGAGCAGTTTATAATCCAACAGGTCGATATTGCAGAAATTTCCTGTAAACCTTATTATGGCAATAACATAAGGATTACACAAGGCACATTGCACGCCATCCAGACAATTTTTAAATTATTTCACAGGATGCGATGTTGTAGTGATGTTCGTAAATACCGGAATTGGAAGCGCCGCCGTAGAAAAGGTGGTCGCATAAATCATCCACTTTACCATTAGACCAAATATGTATAGTCGAGCATGTATATAGATGATGTAATGGTAAAGTGAAGGCTGGTATATCGCGCGCGATATTATGAATATACCAGCGTCATTAGTTAAGTCAATAGCGATTAGGAAAGTATAATATTAAGTTTAATTTAAAGAAAGGATGAGGTTGGCTCAACCCCAGACTGATAATTTAGCAAAGTGGGCTTGAGGTAGCGCCATCTACAGTAATAAATAGTGGTAGGTTTAGTTACTAGATTCATGTTGGCAATTAAAATGTAGTAAAACGTAATAGCAATTTTAGTTACTTAGCCAGATGTCAATCGATGTAAAATAAAATTTAATTAAATTTGAGTAAAGAGGAACTCGTAATCTTTGATGTTTTTAAAACAACATGAGTCGCCGCATATTATCCAAAATTAACATGGTGATGGAAGGATGCCGGAAGTTATGTTATGGAGAGGTTTTTTCTTGCAGTCAGAGATCGGTTAAAAACTTTTCATCAGGGATGCAAACCTGGTCTACACAAGATACAATCATTCCGGAAATAACACATGAAATGAAGCTATGCAGTCATGCGAAACTAGTAAGGAACCAAGAAGCACACGATCAACAAATCAAACTAAGCTAAGCTGCCGATTAACGAAATTTTATGGAGTCATGAGGACCGACAGCAAATCCAGTCAAATAATGGGCCTAAATTTGTGACAATATAACATAACCACATTTAACTGGTGATATTGTTATTTGGAAAATGCCGACACCAATTTATCCAGCTTCTTCAATTTAGCAGAAGGGTTGAACCACATTTGAAATTCTTCGACCAAGAATACAGAACAACAATTTTATGGGCAGGGCGTATGAAAGGAAGTCAAAGTACCATGAAGAAATCAATGAATGTGACCATAAGCCACTAATAGTTTTTGTATTGCTGCAATACTCCCAGATTTAATTATCAAGTTAAGCGCAACAACTGTATATACGGGGCCGAAACAATAAAACGAATTCAACCAAGGAGGGGCGGACAGACCAAAGTGTTGACCTTTTTACTGTCTGTAGAAATTCCAATCCAAACATTAACTATAGCTAAGAAAAACCACATAATGGATTCCATATCAACAAGTTCAAGCTTTCAACGACTTATTATTCATCATTCAAGGAATTTCAACGGTTCCAATGAGTTCCTCTATCCTGTTAGAATCTAAAGAATCTAGAAACACCTAGAATAAGAATTAAGTAAACTATAAAATAAAACTATTCTTAGGGTAATTAATTTTAAGAGATTCTATGAACATTTATAAAATAAGATCAAAATTATTTAAAGTCGCTAAGAATCGTTTCCGCAATCACACATTAAATTGAATAATAAAATTAATAGAAGCAAATGATTGAGTAACATAATTTCAGAAATAGCTAACTTTTTAACTATACATAATTTTCAAAAGCTTTTGGTGTAGGGTACAAAATTGAACGGTCATACTAGTTAAGTTTTTAGTAACTTCATTAAAACAAAGGTAACAATTTGTTTTTTTAAATTAGAATGTTCATATAGACAATAGTATCTAAATTCAATACTAATAACAAATAGTTTTAGGTGCCCTGCTGAGACTATCTCAGGGTGTGGGGCGTCCGCCACGTTGGGCTATCTAAAGTCTGCATCCCTAAACCACGTTCCTCTCAATAGAGCATGAGATCTCTTTTCATCTCAGGGTTTGGGTTTTCCCCACGCTGTAACGGAATCTTATCATATTCCGCTATCAACCCATTTCCCAAAACCTTTCCTATATGCAAAGTGATTCCACCATGACCTTGAAGAGATCATCTTCACAAAGATTCTTTAATTAGTTAGTCATGCGGGAATCACCTAGTTTTCTTTGTGTTTGTTGTTGCAATACAACGAACATAAAAAAATATTTCATATCTACGTATGTATCCAATTGCAACCGACGTCACTCAATGTATCTATAATGTAGTTATTATAAATACAAATGAGTAAACGTAAATATTTATGTTGTTGTTGGATTGCGTAGTCATGTGTTTTGTGTTGTGCGCGCAAAGGGTAAACGTTCTACATGGAGGTAATCGAACTACCTGTATGTAGAAATTGAGGAATTGCACTTTCCGCAACACATGCAATATAAATTCCCCAAGTGCAAATTAGCACACTTTTTAAATGGGCGGTGTTTATGGCAATATTTTGTTAATATTGCAAAAATGAAATTAATTAACTGAGAGAGTAGTACATTAATTGTACAAAAATTTCCCCCTCCCTTCTCAACCAGTTAATTAATACGATATAAATACCGTACCAAAATTTTGGAAGGTGGTGAGTGAGTTTGAAGTCTCAACGTGGAGACATTTAGTTAAGTAAGTTTGAGTGTGTTAGCGAGTGTAAGGTTTTAGATTTTGTTTTTTTGTGTAAGGTGTTAAAATAAATAAAAAAAAAAAAAGACTGGGAGTTATTTTTTGTGCTTGTGAGGTGGTTGCTGTTGGTTGCAGAGATTGCTGCCGTGTTGGTACGTGGCTCATAGTGGTAAGTATTTATCGGTAAGGATAAAAACTAAGTGTCAGTGAATAACAAAACGGTAGCAGACTGTTCCTCTAACAGTCTTTCTGAGGCGGAACTGATACGGCCTAGGCTGTACTTTTCCTTTCCGTTAGAGCCAGCTGCTACACCATCTCCACTAATAATTTGGAAATTAAAAAGGGCGAGCTGCCCATTTGTGTTTTTTTTTATTAACACCCGGTTAGTGATGACTCACTAAGAGTCTTCATATATACACACGTACGGTCACTCATCAGCAGGATGAGTTGATAGATTTCCTGTTGTGTTTCCACTTCTGGGTCCGATGACCCGTCCAAATTCCCTCGCCTAACCTTTTGGGTTATGGTTTTCTCCTCAGTTTTATTTCGCGGTTAACAAGGCTGCTATCTGGGTATCCTCATCCCCACGCCGTTCCCTCAACCGACTGAGCCGCGGGAACAAATGCCGCGAGGGATGCCATACAGATAGTGGCAATTCTGTGAAATTGGGTTTGCCCTACCGCGTGTAGAAGAAAATCCATTTCAGGTTTTATACAATAAACCGTTATATTCGTTTTGATAACGGCAACACTCGTAGCCAGCGCTTACTACGCGATAAAGCCGCTGCCATCTCAGACATCTGGCTTATGCTAAACAGAAATCTTCATGAATGTTTCGTAGCTGGGGCAAATATTACTGTGGATGAACAGTTGTTTCCATTGTACAACATATTTAGCAGCATTAGCGGCATTTATAATTTACAAAGAAAACATCCGTTTTTAAAAACTGCAACTAATTCCCGACGCGGCCGGCAGAAGTTCGTTTATATTTATTTAGTGAAGGGTGTCGCGTTTACTTTAACGGATGCCGAAAACGATCGACAAGTACCGCAGCAAAGCGGCGGATACCACATTTTTGGTGTGTATCACCGTAAACCAACGAACACTGCAACAGGTGGTCGACTCGTTGCTAATTGAATTAGTTTATCGGCGAGGGCATCGAAACCACCTATACAACATTGTCGACATTCGGAATTTGTTTTATTTTATTTTGGCGGAGGCAGATTGAGTGCCAGCTGCATTTTTTATTTGGTTTACGGCGGGAAGACGCCCAACATTATTATCGCCGTTAAAGGCGAGACAATGCCCAAAGATATTTATTTTGTTTACCAAAGACGGGAAGTCGCCCAACGGTTCATTCTACGATTTACGGCGGGAAGACGCCCAACGATATTTACGGTTTACGGGTGGCCAAACTCGTGGCCACTTGTAATTTTTTATTAACGGTGAGGAGACACCGCAACCCAATTTAGCGGGACCTAACCGAAGGTCAAAGGTACCGATTTTTTTTTTGGTTTTTTTAATTCAAATTAAAATTTTTTTTTTTTCAATTTAAATTTTAAATTTAAATTTTTATTTTGCACTTTCAATTTTTTTAAAATTTTAATTAATATATTTCGGTGTAATCAAGCGCCATAGCGGTTGCTTGGCACGCATGAGGGGTGCACATTGATTTCGCTACGTTAATATTCATGTTTCGCGTCCATTTTGCCCAAATTATTATTTTTTGTTTCGATGCATAAATTGTTCAGACCAGCAGCAACCATTTTTGTTCGATTTATTTTTTTTTCTTTAGCTTCGAAATTTTCACGTTCGACCCTTTTAGTTTGATTTTTTTGTTGCTTTTATTCCCCTTTTGTCTCTAAGTTTGTTTTTTTTCTTGATAATTTATTTAACCTGTAACAACCACCTTCTGTGGTTGATTACAAGAATAATTCTGGTTCATACCTCTGATAATATATTTTAATTGTTGTTATTGATCATCAGCAATTACACCAATACGAACACATAACATCTGCAGGAGAACACAAATCTTGAATATGCCGTTCCATATTTCGGAGTGGGGTGATCAGTTGTTTTATGAAAAAATTTTGTCTATAAATTAGCTGAATTGGATGCATGCGGGGCAGTCAGTTTCGAATTATATTAAAGCGCGGACTCAAAATTAGTTGTATGTAGAACAACATAACTTATAAAGAAAATATTTTTTTTCTATGGTGGACGGTGATCCTAATTTGTGACCTAAATATTAAAACAAAATTTACTATCGAAACATAATATTGTATAGTAAAATTCGATTAAATTACGATGAACAGTTTAATTATGTATAATCGAGTTTTGTGCTGTGTGTAGAATAAGCAAATGTTTTTATATTATAAGTAATAAAATCGTGAAATAAAACAAAAAAAAAACGAAAATGTGGAATAAAAAATTTTAACAAAAGACAAATCAACAACCAAAATTTAATTAAGTTACAATAATTAGCCAATAGTTTAATTTAAATCCTAATATATTATCGTCCTGTAATTTAAATAATAATAATAACAATAATAATTGCAATAAGTACGAGTAGGGTGTATCCCGGTTTAAGCAATTAATTCCATGTGGTGGTCACTTTCATCGGTACCGCGCGCAGTGACCTTAAACCGCATAACATGGAACAATCATACGAACGCAATTTAATACACAGTGAACGAAATAACTTTAAAAAAAAAAATAATACCGACATAAATATAGTGTAATAAATAATTGTGTACAGACAGATATAGTGATCAAAACAATTATATAGTGTACTTAATAAAAATAAAAATAAATAAATATTAAATAGTCGTATTTAAAACCTAACTAAGTTCCAGTAAACTACTATATGTGATTTAAAATAACTACGATATTCACCATTTGGATACGTTAAAAGGCATCATCATTCATCAATCATCACATCACATCGAATCAGCAGCTACATTCGGTGAATTCGT
Source organism: Nephrotoma guestfalica (assembly GCA_963691935.1). NCBI lineage: Eukaryota > Metazoa > Arthropoda > Insecta > Diptera > Tipulidae > Nephrotoma > Nephrotoma guestfalica. The sequence goes on from OY829915.1 coordinate 28,266,736, forward strand.
TTTTTCATTATTTTTATTATTTCTTTATGATTAGTATTACATATATCTTTTATATTTTTATAATACAATTTTTTGTTGCATTCGCCATTTTCATAATGGTATTCAAATTTATTTTCTTATCAAATTCAATTACCGTTTAAGTCGTTATAGTATTTTGTTTGAATTCGTATAATTGTTTATTCTAGTTATAGTTTCGTGGTGATAACTAATGTTCTTGGGGCTTAGGGTTTCGAATTTGATTTAATATTTTGCGGTAGTTCATAAAATTCATAATTGGTTATCGCTACTTCGTGACGTCACATAGTATAGTATTAATTAAGTTAGATTCTTTTTGTATAACTTTTCTATTGCAATTATTACTTTCCTCATTGTATCGATATTAAATTTTATTATTAAATTGTTATAATCATGTCCAACACTAACTACTTTTCTTAACAATTGGGATTCTGTTCTACCATTTCGCTCGTTGTTCGCTAAGATAGTTGTTAAAGTTTCAGACATGAGAAGCTAGATGTTTTGAGTATAGAGGATGACAGGGTAAGTGAGTCCGCATTTCTTAAGGTGAGTTGATCCATGCCTTGCCCCTAGTTTCCTTTCCTAATTTTCATTAATGATAAAATTTCCTTTATGTCCCTTGCGGTCTAGCAAGACCCACTTATGCTTCGGGAAACCCCACTCCCATTACCCCTGAGCTCTAGCCGGAGCCAAGATGACCGCCTCGAAGCCTCTAAGTGGCTAACACATTTCTGTTAATGCCCGGTAGCATCTATCGGTCTCGTTACAAACCCTTAAATGCATAGTGTATCACATATGATACACGAAAAATAAACAATTATAATTTATTTTACAAACTCCTAATATTAAACTAACCAACCAGTTTTGACAATCTATATATAATACTTTATCATTTTGAAAGATTGGCAGCACCGTGTAATAAAAGGTAAAAACGCGGGAATAGAAACAAAAATGACATTTCAACGAAAAGGTTTGTTGGTGTGATCGGTTCCTGTTAATAGTGTTATACTGCCATAAAACATAGGTTTATATTAAAGGTAAGATTATATTTATCAATTTAAAGGATGTATGGTTCGTTTGGAATAAAAAAAAAATTGATTGATTTTAATTTAATATATGATTTTTTATCGTTTTTGTTATATGTTTCATATATGATACTTTATGCTAAAATGGAAACAATTTTTTCATGTCTCATTTATGATATACGTAACACTTATGAAACATTATGCGATTACGAAAAATAAACGAACCACATTTCTAATTTTAAAAATATTGAAACTTTTAAGATGCACGGACCACGACCAGGTTGTTTATCAGAAAAAGAGATAATTGATATAGTAAACAGCTGGTCGGATAGTGAAGATGATTTTGGGAACGAAGATGAAGAAGTGGATTTATATGAAAGCGTTTGTATTAATAAGGTTGTGTCGGAAAATAACGAAAATATAGAGGAAAGTATTGCGGAAAACAATGAAGAGTAAGATTATAACGGAAATGCTTGTAACGATGGAGGCAATTTACACCAAGTTACGGTAAACAATGAAGAATTGTTTGATATAGAAAACATGCAAATAATTTTTGAAACGAACGAGGGTACAAACATACAACCAATGAATTTGCAAAGCTTAAATAATAAGGTTGCAAATTTAAAATGGTCAGAAGGTGAATTTGCTATAAGCAACGATGATATTCAATTTAAGGGGAATTCTGATTTACCGTTAGAAGTTTTAGAACTTGATTCACCCTTTTCATTCTTTAATTACTTTTTTGATGAAAATATAATGAAACACATAGTGAATGAAACTAATTTGTATTCCACGCAGAGTAACGTATCAAAACCGACAAATTTCACCAAAATTGATATTTATAAGTATATTGGTATATGTATAATGGCCTCTGTAACAACGAATACCAATATTCGACGGTATTGAAATCCTATCTCGGGTAACACGCTAATTCAAAATACAATGGCCGTAAATAAATTCGAAAAAATCCGTCAATGCCTCCATTTTAACAATAGAGGCAGCCCAACACACGATAGACTATTTAAAATACGGCCAATAGTAAATTCTTATTGAATTCCAAAAATTCCATTCCAGGAACATCTTTGTGTTGACGAACAAATGTGTTCCACAAAAATTCACAGCTCTATGAAGCAGTATATGCCGGCAAAACCCTATAAATGGGGTTTCAAATTATTTGTCCTTTGCGATACTACTGGCTTTGCTTCAAATTTCGAAATTTATACTGGGCAGGAGAACAATTATAGTTTACGTTCCGATGAAATTGATTTGGCGGCAAGCAGTAATGTTGTTCTCATATTACTCCGAAACGTGCCATCACACCAGAACTTTAAATGTTATTTCGATAACTATTACACTTCCATACCACTCATAATGGAACTAAAGAAGAAAGGCATTTTTAATTTGGGGGCCAGACGATATAAATTGTGAAAGAAAAAAGAAAGAGGTCATTCACAACAATTAGTTGCTGAAGACGGCGAGAATAAAATTGTTCTGGTATCATGGAAAGACAGGTTGAAGGTTGTGAATCTTGCCTCTAATTTTTTCGGTGAACTGCCATATACTACTTCCGAAAGACGAGATAGAAAAGCAGGTGAGTAAAATATCAATGTATACTTGTTTTCAAATAATAATAGTAGAATATTTTCTTTAACTTAGGCCAAATCAGTGTTCGATATCCAGCTATTATAACGGAATATAGAAGTCATATGGGCGGAGTTGACCTTCTCGATTCCCATTTGGGACGTTACAAAATAAAACTTAAATCACGAAAATGGTATATGAGAATTTTTTATCATTTATCCCTTTGCGTACAAGCGGTATCAGAATGAAACCACAAACAAAATCATTTTTCTCTTACGTACTACTTGTACTAAATTGAAACCATTTGGCGCATGCGTAAATTACATTGTTGTTGAGCATAAGAAGAAATCACTCACTCGTGGAAATATTTTAGTGTAGAGATAATTGCAGGTGCAATAGGTTGCAATTTTTATTTTTAGTTGCTGTAACAGTTATAATTTATTTGTGTAAATTAAATTTAATTTTTTGGTATAAATATGGCTGGTAAGTACAGTAAAATATGTAAAATATACAATTTAATCAACAAATTATATGTTTGTGCCATACTGCATATTAAAAATTAATGTTTTTATATGTGGTTTCAATCGAAACCAGTAGAAACGTAGTATATAAAAATAATATGCATTTTTTATTATAAAACAGCCAAACGATATTTCTTTGATGACCTAGAAAAAATGAATTCTGATGAAATAGATGCTTTGCTGATAGGAATACCTTCAGATCCAGAATCTGAGCAATCGGATAATGAATCTCAAATAGAAGGCAACCCTCAAAATCATTCCGATATCGACAATATGGAAATCGTTTTTGAAGAATTTCCAGATATACTCGATGAAGAAAGCAATTGGGAAGAGGAGGATAATTTACCATTATCTGAGTTACAAAAAATATGTCAGAAAGATAAATATGTTTGGTCAAAGGAGTCGGCGCATTGCAATATTGCAATGAATTTTACAGAGGATTATGGACCGAACATTCCTGATAATGTTGAGTCACCGATTGATATATTTTTGCAATTATTTCCTGAATACTTAATCGAACATATTTGCTTTCAAACAAATTTATACGCAACTCAGAAATCGTTAAATACAATGAGCACCTTCAAACATACAACGGTGACAGAAAGCAAAATGTTTCTGGCAATTAACATGCTAATGGGTATAAAAAAAAATGCCAAGTTATAAAGATTTTTGGTCATCCCTCCCTTTGCTGCGAGATACGTATATTTCATCGCTAATGCCGAGAGATAGATTTTCTTGGTTGCTGTCAAATGTACATTTAAACGATAACTCGGTAATGCCTAAAACAGGTACAACGGACTACGACAAGCTTTATAAAATCCGACCATTACTGGACGTTTTGGGAAAAACATTCATAGAAAGTTATAAACCTGGAGTGTATCAATCGGTCGATGAAAGCATGATCAAATTTAAAGGTCGAAGTTCCATAAAGCAGTACATGCCAATGAAACCGATCAAGCGAGGTTACAAGATTTGGGTTAGGGCGGATCAATCAGGCTATGTTTGCCAATTTCAGTTATAGACTGGAAAAATATTGAATATTACTGAAAAATCACTCGGGGCACGCGTAATAAAAGATTTAACTGCCACGCTTGTTGGAAAGTACCACCAAGTATACTTCGACAATTATTTTAATTCCGTAAGTCTGCAACGGGATTTGTTAGGCCTACGCATTTATGGTTGTGGCACGGCTCGAAAAGGAAGAAAACATATGCCAAAAGATTTGACATCGGATAGAGCAATGACGCGGTGATCATCTGATTGGAGGGTGTCCCAGGATGGAATTGTTTGTTTGAAATGGATTGATAAACGGCCGGTACACTTTCTGAGTAATTTCCATAATCCCGAAGAATTAACCCACGCAAATAGAAAACAAAAAGATGGCACATTGCAGCAAATACCATGTCCCACATTAGTCATGGATTACAATCGGCATATGTCGATAAGGCCGACATGATGAAAAGCCTTTATGAAATAGACCGAAAATCTACCAAATGGTACCAAAGAATATTATGGCATTTCGTAGACCTTAGTGTCTATAACTCTTTTGTTATATTTGCTAAACGAAATTCTGGAAAATCGTTAAGTTTGAAAAATTTCAATTATCCACGGACTGGTTGGGGCAAAACAAAATAATATAACATCTGTTGCAAGAGCAAAACACAACCAATTCCGAAGCAATGTACCATTGGAGGTACGCTTTGATAAGGCATTGCATAGCCCAAAACATTCAACTTCCAGACGTTGCCATCTGGAAGTCTGCAAGCTAAGTGCTTTTTCATTTTTTTTTTTAAAGTTTATTGTTTAATACATATGTTATTATTACATAGTAAAGTAATACATAAATTTATTCAAATTACGATGTGTATGCGCGCGTATATGTGTTTACGAATTGTGATACTGCACTGAGAGAAATGCTATTCTAATCATAAGAAAAATCAATTCTCAAAGCTAATAAATGCCTAATTAATAAAAAATCAAGCCTAATATACTAAAAATGAGGATGAACTGTATATACTGGGACGTATTAGATCGGTTCGAGTAAAAATCCAATTTTATAAATGAAGAATATCGCACTCCATTTAACTATATTTAAAAATACTTCAATTAAATCACTTATACTCAGCTAAAGGTTAATTACGATTGCTTTGACACCTTTATGCTCAAACTAGTACCTTCAAAATATTAATGAAAGTATGCAACATTTATTCTCAACTTGAATCAAAAATTGAAAATCAAATTGAAAAAACATGATTTCTCCAAATTATAAACCTAATTTCGTTTTGTTTTGATATACAATTAATCTCCAATTAACAGAAATCTAAAATATTTTTTTGATGATACATGCATGTATATTATTCTAATTTTTTTAATATAAATTTCAATGAAAGTCATAAGTGAAACCCTACATCATTTGTGTGTTATTATATCATTTGCTCAAACTAAGAATACTGTAATCAATTACAAACGTTTTGATTATGATACCTAAACTTATTCTTTATAAGGACATACTTTTTATACTATATTTGCCTGTATTTGGCGAAACACACTTACACAAACGCATTTGATTAAACACTTGTTTTTGTATTTCACAAAAAATTAGATTTTTGTGAAATACAAAAACAAGTCTTTGAACAAATTCTTTAATAAAAATATTCAAAAATCTAATTTTTTGTGAAATACAAATACAAGTGTTTAATAAAATGTGTTTATTAAATGTCTTTAAGGACAAGTGCGCTTTAGAATGGCACGTTTCAAAACACCGCGCGTCATATGAAACAGTTTTAGTTACTACTCGTATGGTAAGCAGCTACATATATTTTTGTGATATGATCACTTTAAATATGAATTTCGTTTTATCCTTTGTTTTCAAATCGACAACGAATGTAATTATGAACACATTTTTTTTGTTTCGTTATTTCTGTACCTGAACCTGAAACAAAAAAAAATTGTTCGAGAATAATTTTCAAAACCAACGAAATCGAAAACAGATGACAAAATTAATAAGTATATCATCAGTTTGTTAGTCATCACATTGGCTTATCCAAATAACAGTACATTTTACATTTGCGAATTGTCATTTTTCCAAAGAGGCGGTAAAATTGGTATTTTATATGCTTATTATGGGTAATGGATCTTAGTCACTGTTTAAAATATCAATTTTAGAAAATGTAAGGAAAATGTACCATATTCCGGACTATCAAAGGATTTGCAATTTAAGTTGATTTTTTAGTTTGTTTTGTTAGTTTGCATATGATTTATGCATTCACAATAAATTGATTTTTAAATTATTTATTGATTAAATAGACAGTACTGATTTGTCTGTAATTCCGTGCTAAAATTTTGTCATTTCAACTAATTCCGTGCTATAGTATGTACCTTATTCCGTGCGTCCAATGTGCTTTAGAATATTATAAAATCGTTATACACACACATTCACGGAAAATTACTCAACAAAGAACAATATTTTTCTTTGTTTTAAATATTAGTCTGTTTTAAATTATTCGTCAGTTAGGACCTTATAGAGAATAATTTTGTAAATTGTGCCAAATTTTTCTAAAATGTCTAACAAAGGAAAACGTACTTCTTTTGATAAGCGACAATTAGTTGTTTTCCATCATACTAAAGGAAAATCACATAAAGAAATTGCCAAAATATTAAATATGTGTAAAAGTACTGTAGGGAATATAATTCGTCGGTTCAAAAATGAAGATCGCATTGATTTTATACCGCCAAAACCTCGAGAAAAAAAGCTTACCGCCCGCGAAAAGCGTTGGATAGTAAACCAAATTAAGATACAGCCCAAATTAAGTGCACCAAAACTAACATCTATGGTTCTCGAGAAATTTGAGAAAACTGTTAATCCAGAAACCGTTAGAAGAACGCTCCGCGAAAATGGTTATCATGGTCGAGCAGCCAGAAAAAAACCATATATAAGCGACGTAAACAAGAAGAAAAGAGTTCTGTTCGCCAAAGAGTATATTAATAAGGGTGACGATTTTTGGAAAGAGGTTATTCTCGCAGACGAGACTAAAAATAATTTATTTGGTAGCGATGGCCGAGTCAATGTGTGGAGAAAAGCGAATGAGGAGCTGAATATAAAAAATTTAAATTCTACCATAAAACACGGCGGCGGTTCTGTAATGATTTGGTGTAGGTAATTTACAATTTATCGAAGGAATAATGAAAAAGGAGCAATATCTCAACCTTCTAAAACAAATCTCAAACAAAGTGCTGAAAAATTAGGTATTCCCAGAACATTTAAATTTTACCAAGACAACGACCCAAAACATACAGCGCATTGTTCGCGAATATTTGATTTACAACTGCCCCAAAGTTATCCAAGCACCTCCACAATCTCCCGATATTAACCCCATCGAAAATGTATGGAATTATTTGAAATCAAGGGTTCGAAAAAGGAATATAACCAGCAAATCAGAAATTAAAAAAATAATAGAGGAAGAATGGAATAAAATTGGGCCTAGCTATACACAAAAATTGATTAGTTCAATGAAAAATCGTTTAGCATGTGTTATTGAGTGTAAAGGAAATCCAACTAAATATTAATTTCTTTTAATTATCTAAATTGAACTAAATTATTATTAATTATTATTAATTGCGTCATTATCGACCAACTATGAAAGTGATTGAATTATTAGCAGAATTTTTGTTAACTATTTTTTTTTTTAAATTTCATTATTAAAATATGTAAACAACTGTATTTTCGGTTTTATGTAATAATAAATAAACCTAAAATATTATCTTTTGTCTTTTTTTTGCATTTTTCTTGTAGAAAATGAAACATATTTAAGGAATTTCTTATCGACCAACTTTGAAAGTGACTAACTGTACTCGTACATTTTTCCTTTTAATATTGTACGAATACTCGAATGATTATTATTTTCTTCAATATTTGAAGTCTGGACCATACATCAAAGACAAAAAGATGATATCGAAAGTTATATTGATACGAGTGATATTTTTAACACGTTCACAGTCGTCAATTGAGTCATACAAATTTTTCGTTTTTTATGGAATAATTCGACATATTTTTCTATCCCAATACATTCCTTTTCACGACAAAATATCATTGCAATCATCAAATGTGTGTTCCTGAGTGTCCTGAAAGCGCACACATTTAGGTGTCCGTCAATATGTTAAATGCGACAATCCACCGTGTTTCTTTACGCGGATTTGACTAACATAAAATCAAATTTTAACACAAAATTCAGTTTTAAATACAATTTATTAAGTTATTCAATTATTTAACGCCAAAACTCTTGATTTTTATGATTGTGGCCATGCCTTAGGCCAGAATTAAGCGTGAATATCTGGTTTAATTGAAATACGACGCGTTTGTATTCCATGAAATCAATGACTATATCCTCAATTCAAGTATAAGACGACTTGATATTTTATTGAATATTGAATTTTAAGAATGTCTATATTTTTAAATTGAGATTAACTATTCTAATCTGTTCTAAAATAGCCTATATTTTGTACTGAAATACGATTTGTGATATGAATTAAATAAATTTTTCATTTAATTTTTGTTTTATCATTCACATGAATTGTCATCATATGATGACAATTTTTAAAGGGCTCTAAGGGCTCTGTGGAGCAGCTTTAATGGCTTCTGCTTATATTTACGCCTTATTTATTCGAAACTAAATATAAATATTTCAAACAGGTATTTTTTTATTGATTTGGACAAAATTTCTACTGAAAGGGTTAAGGAATCAAATCTTCATTTATTGCAGTGCTTACATTGTACGTATGTACATACTTGAATGAAATTTTTTTTAAACTGGAACCCGGAAGCCGGAAAATTTTTCCGGTCCCTTGGAATTCCGCCTTTGAAAGGTTTTACTGTATAAAGAAAAAGAAAACTTATAAAAATAATAATAAAATTCAATAAATTTATTTTTATAATAATATTTACAGAAAATACCGATGATAAAGAAACGGTACACCACAAGACTAGTCCAGGACCTTAAAAAAAAGTTGGTCCCAAATGGGTTAAAGAAACGCACATATGAAAAATAACGTTAAATAACTCATTACGCAGTTTAGACGTCACATATAAGGGAGGCATTTCAGAATATCAACTGGTCATAAGACACGAGCTAGTTTTTCACAAATTTATTCGTTAAAAATATCTAATAAAGAAAAAATTATAAAGTTTGGTGAATATAATCAGAGTACACTGTTATAAACGACGCTATAAACCCAAGACTCAATCCGCTTCATAACCATAATAATTTTTTTTTGGAGATTTATTTCGTACACAAGTCTCGTGGAGACTTACTTCACAACGTTGTTGATAAATAATAAGAATTTCATCTGTTTCCAGATTTATGATGTGAAAGCCTAGCACCAGAACATGATCTTGATTATAAATTGCTTATTACACGCTGATCAGCCAATAAAAATATTCACTGGCTGTAAACCAACTTAATTCCATTTATTTTAAAATTGGTGCGGTGGATCACATCACGTTAAGCGATTTGATGGCTTCCGTAAATTTTCATGATCGTTTTGATTTTGGATTATATTAGGCCATTGAATTTTAGTCTTCCTCTAAATCAAGTAGATTTTCAAAATGTGTGCGGCTTATATCCCAAGCCAAATAACTTTTAGTAGTACTAAACTACCTAGCAAGAACTAGGTTTGATATATTTAATGAAGGATCGTTCGTTTTGGACTTTAAAAAGAGCTGATTATGTTGGTTCTGGTAATTCTTCGTTATGTGATGAAAATTGGATTAAGCTTTCTCTTTGATGTGGTTTAGATTGTGCCGTTATTCGGTTCTAAGTTGACTTATTTTTTTTTAGATATAATCTAACCTATTTTTGTACAGACTTTTCATGTTTAGTCGTCCAAATTGTGGAAATACTCGGTGATTCGTCAATATCTCTTCACAAAAGAAATTATAAAAATGAAAATAATAAGAATAATAGTTTATTTTCCGTAGACAATCTTAATTTAAAAATAATGAACTTAACACACCAGATTTTATTAATTTTTAGTAAATTGCAAAATATCTCTAAAATGATGAGTCGGAGAAATAAAAACCAGGTTTCCAATCTAAAAAGCAAAACTAAATTCATGCCTTCCCAACTTTATAATACATACACTAGTATTCAACAATTTTTTTAACCAGCTGCAATATAAATGATGACTCCAGGCATCATTCACGAGAGCCGGAAGTTAAGTTGTTAGACGGTTTGTGTCTATAGTAATAAATAATATCGAAACAGTAAAAAAACAGGAAAGGTAAACCATGTTGTGAGAAATGCCAGCTTCATATCGAAAGTTTACCCTTCAGGTAGACATTTACAGTCAGCCCCACTTACGCGATTAATTTCTTTAATTTTAATTTATAAATATGAGGTCAAATTTTTTCCCTAAATTATACCTAGAACAAATTAAATAATCGGCAACTGGATAAATTGACAAAATACCAACTTTCGTAGCCCCTTTCTAAATCTCAATTTTTTACGGCAATTTTAATTAAATTATGTTTATATAGAAATATTAAATTTTAAGTATGTCTGAAATTCAAAAATTGTCAATTCAATTCAATCTAGTATTTTAATATTGAGAAAAATATTTTTAAAAATTTAATGAACACATATTATGATCTTCGAAATTGACGAGACAAATTTTAAATTACAGACTTACGAGGATAACTTGAAAATGCACTTACCAATAAATAAATTACGGGTTAAATTTTGATCCAGTCCATCCAACCATTTGTATTAACACTATTTTGTATAATATTAAGCAACTATTTTTAACAATTCGAAAACAAACTAAACTTCAAATATAAAATAATAAACTATTTTTAAAAATTTATATATTCGTATTTTAAATATCGGTCAAAATATTCGATTGTCGAATACAAATATATACATTTTTTTAAAATAAGTTCAACTTTAACTTATATGGCAACTAGGTATGTGCTTTTAAATTAATTTAAAAATAATTAATGGAGGTGGTATGTTTGAACACTCCTTGTTTCAGAACTATATTGCATACAAATTAAAATTTTCAATCTCAATCATTTTAATATTTACAAATTTTAAATATTAATTTATTATTGTTTACTGAATTGTTTCTTGGCACAAAAATGTTTTGTTTCGTTTGAAAATGTTCTATTTTGATGCAAAATACTTCCTTCATTATACTTCTTTACGTCATTTTCAAACAAGTCTTATCAAATCTTAATCAGTAGTGCTTTAAATAAGTAACCCGCACTTTTCCCCGTGTTAGCCACTTAGGATTTAAGAAGGGCTCGTGCACATACGAATAAAAACATTTTCAAAACGCAACAAAAGTATTACGTAAAACTAAAATTAAATTAAATAAAAAAAAAAGTTAAAAACTAAATTGAAGTTCGTTTTGTTGATAAACTACCCCTAACTTATGTTACCGCACAAATTATGTTCTGTATTTGTTTCTATAAGTAAATGCGTAGTTGGATATCGCCGATGGACTGCCACCCGCTCCATTACGCACGAAGACGATAAACGTGCTTCAGCGTCGTGATCCCAACACTCTTCCATAGTGTCACAAATTGCGTTTAATCCCTGCAACAAAAATTAAAATTATCATAAATTTTTTAAATAATATTTTAGTACTACATACTGGATGTGTTCTCCAGACATCCTCAATTTTAGGTCGCAATTTTTTTATAACAACATTCTCTTGCATTTCTTCCAGCGATGGATGCAATCCAAGCTCAGATTCGAACGGTAAGGCATATGAAGGAACAATCCCATTATGTGCAATGCATCGAGACACTAATTCCCAAAGCACAAGTCCACAGGCATAAACATCAATTCGTAAAAATGCATCACGAGTAAAATTAATAGCACCTTCGAGTACTTCGGGTGCCATGTAACGTCGTGTACCAACCTGGCCGTGTGTATCACCACACGATTTATTCGGACTAAATACTAGCGCTAAACCAAAATCGGCAATGCACGCTGTCAAATCATTTTTGAGTAAAACATTTTTACTTTTAAAATCGCGGTGAGCAATCGCTGGTTTCAAACCATCCGCTTTATTACCCTGAATCTCCTCGTGTAAATGCATTAAACCACGTGCCATACTTTCCGCAATCAAACACAATTCCGGCCATGTTACCGTATACGCTTTTAAGTAATCACACAGTGATCCATTATTATGAAAGGCGGTGATAAGCCAAAATTCATTTACTAAACTATCGGTATGCTTTTCGGCCGCTATAAATTCTAGTATATTCGAATGTTTCATCCGAGGTAATTTATAAATATCGTGTTCTGTGATCCAGGACTCTTTTTCCTGCATTGGGAATATTTTTACGGCGACTTCGTCCGGTTTCATTTGAGCACGCCAGACCGTACCGAAACGACCACGTGCCTTCATTTCCAGTAATTGAATGGGCCGAAGAGTCAGACAACCAGTTGAACCGGATAATTCCGGCTCAGAGGTCGGTAATGGCATCATAGCATGAGTTCGTTGACGTAGTATATAAAAAAGAATGACTGAGGTAATTATGGCGAACACAATAGTTACGGAGATGATGGCGCATATCACGTACAGTTGGCTATCATCGTTTGGCACTTCTGAAACAAAAAAACAAAAAACCTAATGTCAATTGACGTGAAATTTAATATTTAAATTTATGCAATTTAGACTACCAGCGATTTCTCAACCATACATAATCAAACAACACGAATAAAATGAAATGGTAATACCTGATCACCTGTAGATAATTAATATCCCACCAAACGCGCGAACAATCTAATCTTACTCATTTTAACATGGATATCGAACTGCGTAACTAGTGAAATTCGAGAAAATTTGAAAGTTGACAAATCAAGTGGATAGCTAAGAAAAACGATACCCGTCGCGGACGGAAGGAAAACGGAAGTTGAGTCTGCTTAATACAAACAGATTTAAATAAAATTCAAATAGATAAAACAAAATAAAATAAAATAAAAAGACAAAAAAATGAGTTAAATAAAATATCAAACAAGTTAAGTTAAATAGAAGTTTTTTTAACGTTAAAAAAATGTTAGAATCAAGGGAGTGGCAGGCCCATTCTTACCGTACACAGTTTTATGATGCTCGATTCGAGAGATAGGTATCATTCTTAAAACTCACGAATTTACATTTAGATTGATATTTTCTAATAGAACAAGAGAGTCGATACCGCCGAATAGCAACTGATGAATGAAATGGTTGTAAACCAATTAGAGACGACTTGGTATGGAGACAGGTTAAACATGCCCACCCACGGTAGTCCATGTAAAGCAAAGCGAAGAAATCTACGTTGATCTGCGTCAATCCTTTTTATGTGAACCTGGTGAGCAGGGGACGAACGAATGTTGAATAAGGATCTTTGGTAATATAAATATCGTCGAATTCTTTCAACAGTTTGCTTGATTGATACTACGATCGATCTGATGTCTGAAAGTCAATTCGCTATCACAAATGACACCCAAGTCGAGAACAGAACTGGCTCTCGTAACGGCATCGTTGTTAATATAATAGTCACTAGAAATGGTTTTGTGCACGTTCTCGAATAGGTGCTTGTTTGGCATTTACTCGCGTTCAACTCAAGGTTGTTCTTTGCACACCATGCGCACAGATTATTGAGGTCGGATTGTGATAGGCTCTTGTCGGTGGTGTTTGAAATCCATTCGTAAATTTTCATGTCATCGGCGTATATAGATGTGGATGAATTTTTAATTAAACATTAAAAGTCGTTGATAAGGAGAATGGAAAAAAAAAATTGGCCCAGATGGCTGCCTTGGAGCACTCCAGATGTTGCTGATGATCTGAGCAGCACACAACAGGTCTTTTAGATAAGAGCCCTCTCAACGAAGAATGTGGCTAGGAAAGCCAAGAGCCCTACGCTTAAACAAAATAACTTCATGAGAAATGCTGTAAAACGCCTCCATCATATTTATTGTTTATAAAGTGAATTCAATAAGGTTTGTGGTCGTGAACCGCACTTTGAGAAAGCCATGCTGATTATCAGAAAACAACGGTTTACAATAAAATTACAGTGGGTCATACACAATACATTCAACAGGCTTCGGAATACAAGACAATTTTGCAATCGGTCTGAAATTACAGATGTCTGATTTGCAGCCGTTCTTATGGGTCGGAACAATAAATAGATGGAAAAATTCCAAGCGACTTTTGAAAAAGCGCCGTAAGCGGCTGGATATAAATGCCACTGCAGTTTGCAGTGTTTTGGGACGATGGAAGGTAGACCGTCAGGGCCGGGTGCAAAATCATCTTTAAGTTTGGAAATCGTTTGGAATCTTGGATCATTAGAGGAATAATTTTTATACTTCAGAGTGGAAAGGTATTCGTCGGATTTCTTCTTCAAATTAATAAATTGCCAGAAACTCTTAGGATCATCGATTACATGAGTCTCACATAATTCCCATAAAGCTTGTCAAACCTCTGAAATCATTATAACGTATGGACTGTTCAAAACATTCAAAAACTGCAGAGGAAAAACTAACAGTTTGGTTTTCTATGTCATTATTATAATTTAAAGTGGCATCCATGTCGATGTTTGCCAATAAATCACTAAGTTTCACAAAGTCAGCCTTACGAAAATTGAATCGTGATGGAGTTTCAGAGTCGACAGTAAGACTAAATTGTTCCAGACAAAAGATGATTAAACTGGGAGGATGGTTAGAAGATTAGATTGGTTTCAGAAGCGAGGCTATTGTTGATAACAGGAAAACACCAAATCGAGCTGCCTGTTCAGACAGACATGACATCCTTAATGTTACTGACCTGAAATAGTCCAGAGTTCAAAATATTAAAGTTTCTTTGGCGGGTAGTGCATTCGAAGCAACATAATGCGTGTTATTATCTGAGTAATCCCGTTTCAGGCCGGTTAGGAGATTGAAATCAGCCACAACCAAAATGTCATCTTGAGTATCCATCAGCCATCAGGTCAAACGCGAAATCTACAGCATTAGTAAGAAGCTGATAGCTTACGATCTGACTTAGAGGGTGTATATAGCAACATAAAACAAAAACATTATTTTGAAATCTCTACCGCTCTACCGGTTAAATTTATGTCTGGATAGTAAAAACCATCTTTCCGGTAGACGTTGAAATCCGAGGTAAAAAAACTCGTTACTGTTGAAATCATTATTCAAATTAGTCTTGGAAGTTTTTGAATTGTTGAGAAAACGCCGCGAGATTTAGTACTTAGTCCCCTTACGTTCTGGTAGAAGAGGGACAAACGTTCTTTAAGATACGTAATAAAATTAACGTGTGATATAACATCGGTATTAGTTGTTGTGTCGTTACAAAACCTGGATACAAATATAATTTTGTAGGATGCATGGAAGATTAACATTGCTGCTGCGGTTGTGTTGAGAATTATTTGAGATGAAGGGGTTAGGCTATTGTATGAATGATTGGTAGCTGCGACAGGAAAAGTTCCTGATGAAGATTGAGAATAATATTAGCAAGATCTGTAATTACAGCTGGTTTATGAATTAAGATAGAATTCGTTAAATCATGGAAAAGAACACTGGTAGTTCTTAATTCCTTCTCAAGCCGCATGATTAGCGATTCGGCAATAGTTTTGCTGGAGCTGGCGCTCCTTATTGGTGGGCGTATTAAACATTGAATTGCAGTTTTCATTAAACCCGGTTTTATATTCACCGAAACTCCGAGTAATTGCACCCATTAATTCAAGCAATAAAAGTGGGCCGTTCGCAATATTGTTTTTGCAATCAATACAAATAAAATCATTTTTTTATTCAAAGGTGTGATTGGATGATGTATTACAGAAACAACATTTAATTACTGTGTTCATTGTCAATAAATTCAAAGGCAGATGAAAGCAAAACAAATACAAAAACAAATGTTAAACAACACAGGTTTCAGTTCAGTTTAACTGGAATGGAATCACAAAACAGTAAAGCCATTATTGCTTATGGCGGACAGTTGCTTTCAGCTTATTCTGACATTAAGCACTTTGAACGTCTTTTAGGAGGTCTAATTAATAAGCACAGCTAATGTCTATGCTACCTAAGAAAATTCTTGGATGACGGTCAACATATCGTGAAGAATTCAAAGCCACTCCAACCGTAATAGTTTTCAATTTATTTTGGGGCACTCGGTCAATAAAAAATATATTTTGACGAAATTAGTTCAAATCTGACATCCAATGTTAAAAATTTTATCAGTTAAGATGATTTGTAGAAATGTTAAAAACGACACAGTAAGGAAAAGTTTGAAGCTATTTTATGGCCCTGAAAACTATTATAACATATATAGGAACCAATTTATATTAATTAAATGTCTGCCTATCATGATCAGTCCGTTCTCTCGCTTCAGCAGTATCGACCTGACGTTTTAGTTTTAAGCAAAATTGATGCTTCAAGTATAGCGAACCTCACAAAATTCAAATTCTAGTAGCCTAGCTATAAAATAATGATTTCTTTAGCGTAATTGTCCGTAATATAGGAAAATTGAAAAGCTAATGATTTTTCTTTAGGAATGTATGCCTGGAACAAAAAGGAAAATCCAGATCCATCCACCGGAATAACGGATAATAATAAAATTTAAAATGAGAATATTTTCTTTGGAACAAACACATTTTCCTCCAAAGAAAATATGTACGCCAATGTATGAAACGAAATTATAAATTGAGCATTTCTTAACATTATAAAATCAAATAAGCGATAATCAATGAATTTTGACCTGCATACCACACCGTAAAGTAAAAATAATAATTTACAAATCTAAACCTCCAGCTAACTCAAATTTTGAAAGAAAAGTGAAAAAATCCGAATCGAAATATTTTAAAATTCGCTGCACATGTTTGTTTGTATTGTTTAACTTATTTTCCATGTTAATTTTTTTATCTTCTTTAGTCTAGAATTTATGGCGACATTATGGCGCCTGAAAAAATTAACATTTATATTTGATGTGATTTGAAATCGTTTCTTTTCAAGGCCCTTTCATAATTAGCAATTTAATTACGCTAGAAAAATTATTTAATACAAATTAAGTTACCTGCAATTTCAGTTGCGATCGTTGTCGTCGGTATCCATTTATGCTCCTTGTTACATAAATTTAAACCGCAACAGCAAAAATTCAATTCTCCGTTTTTTCTTTCCGACGAATTATCAATGCACTCGGTTTGATTACATACACCATTGTGGGTGAAGCACCCCTTCATTTGAATCGAAACGTGAGCCGTCGTATTATCGGTACGCCAAAGTACAAAACAATGATTTGGTTTGTCGGCTGGTTCACAATCTATTTCTTTCATTTCGCATAAATTCCTCTCTTGGCATTCCTTGTGATCATATTGCTCACATTTTATATGTTCGGCATACGTTGCATTTGTCCCGTCACATAGTTTTGTAAAATCTAAAAATACATTTTAATATTTTATGAAATTAAAATATGGAAACTAAATAAAACAAACAATTCTATTAATAACGCATATATATTTATTACAATAATCACAAAATATCGTATAATCAAAAATAAAAATCAAGAGAAAGAAAAATTATGTTGCTTTGTGTATCGTATTCCATTTTGCTTATTTTGTAGGGCAGCTAGCGAGTATTCGGTTATCAGGACAAATTTACGTAGTAAAATAAATAAATTGATAATGAGTTTTTTACAGATTTACCATTCGCTGCTACATCGCCGAAGTAAAAAAAAATTGGCTTTAAAAAAAATCTGTCTGTACGTGCGTATGTGGTTCCGAGCTGACGGATTGACTAATATTGTCCAGCCTTGCGAAGAAGAAATTAGACGCGAGGCAACCAATGGATCAAAAAAGAAACAACCATATCAGTAAAGCTGCTTACTCCCGAACAACAGAAAACCGTCTTGGGCAAGGGAGACATGATGCAGGCTCTTCTGCTTCAACTAAAGGAAATGGATTCTATATTCAGTTACCAATTAAATCAACAAGGTGCAAAAATCGAACAGCAAGGCGAGCAATAAAACGCCCAATTGGCAGAAATACGTTCAAAACAAGATGGGCGGTTTGCCGAGTTAGACCAGAAGCTTAATCAAATTCAGTTCAACGAGTTTGAAAATAAAATTAAGCAAACGGAGGTTCGCCTCGAAACAAATATTTCGCAAGCTGAACCAGGAATTTTGAAACTTCCGACATTCTTCCTGAGTTGGAACCAAAATACGGGCAGTCGCACGTCAGAGAATTAAGCAAAATTCAACTCCAAAGCAAGCGGCAACTATACGAGTGAAGCCTGAAAGACACGATGATCTGAAACTTTCTTCTTCACTTCAAGAACCAATACTAGAGGTAAAACCATGAATGAAGTATTGGCGATGGCATTAGATTATGGTGCTGCCAGAACAAGTTTGGCCACAGACCTAGTAAAGCTGCGCCAGCTAGATTCAGAGAATATCACGCAAATAAAGGCGATAATAAGAGAGGAGTTGAGGCATCTAACACAAAGCTCAGAAAATTACAACTGTCAAGTAGTGAGCCAGGTGACATCAAAACTCAAAGAAGTTAGGTCACTACATAAGTGTGTACGCAACGATGGAATGATCGTTTTGCGCGGTAGCCTCATTCCTGAGATAAGAAACATCAAAACTGGCGAAAGCAACAGACACCGGGAATACTAGAAACAACAGAGTTCATGAAACTATTAAAACGGGAGGCCATGGTTTGGTTCCAGCTCGGAGAGTGCAAGTTTGCTTAAAGAGAGTTTACGGCGAGAAAAGGAGATACGAATTGGCTTATCAAATGGAGCAAATGTTCTTGGGAGAGGCCCAGCAGAGGATTCAAGTACGATTGTTGATGGGTGAGTCCGACAGAGCAGTTGATTGCTGAAGCGAGAGCGATGCTGAGTAGTGCAAAGGAGATACGCATTGGAGTTGAGAAGGAAGTGTGCTGGACTATGATGAGGCAGAGAAAGGATCACGGACATAATGAGTCAATAGCGGAAAGCTTCCAGAAAGCCAAGAAACGATGACTAATGGATAAAGATCGATCCACAGTAGAGAGCAACAGCAAGAACCAGACCGGAGTGGGAGATTTGGCAATTTTCGACGACATGACCTAGTGTGGCCGAATTCCAAGAAGCGCAGGAGGAGGAGGTGGCCACCGAGGTGGATGGAAAGTTGTTCAGAACGATAGACTAAAGCGATACATTGGATTGGAGACTTAAGGTGGGGGTAGTGAAACGAATTCTACGCTACACACGCATAACACTCGTTGGTCGAGTGGCTAAGGCATAGAACACAAAGTGTTACCAACCCAAAGGTCGCGAGTTCGAATTTTGTCAAGAGTCGATACAATTTTACTGAGGCGTTTATTATTACCATTATCGATGTTGTCAGATTAAGTATTGCTCCAATACTGATTTAGATTTTTAGAATGACATTCTACGTGAAGGGGAATGTGAAGATAACGAAAGCAATTATAAACGGCGGCGATAATCACCAACGAAAATACTGATGTTGTGGAACGGATGTTTATCATTAAGGCAGGGGACACAATACACATACATCGCCAGATGCAACAAAAATAATAATCTTGAACAGCGATAGACAAGGTATATACGCGCGAGCAATTTGGGACACAGGAACAATTGTAATTTAGTGAAGAAATAAAGGTGTTGGATCATAAAGTTTGTAACTTGAATCGCTGAGTGTTTTTTTGCAAATTAAAGTACGGAATCTATATCGAACCCTCAAATTTCGTTTGATTTTTCATCAAAATCCGTCCACCAGAAGTGGCAGTTTCCATAGGAGCGTTCTCGCTTTTTGTAAATATTTTGAGAAGTACATAACATTTACATTGTAAAAAACAATTCAAAACAAAACGAATGTAAATTAATAAATTTCAAACAAAATGAGTTCAGATCATGTTTTAAATTTTACAGGAAATGACCAAGTTATGACAAAAAAAAACTTTATTTTACCAAAATTCGGCATCTCTACAGGCCAGACTTTTCGGATTGAAATTTGATGGAAATCTGCGTACCGAAAGTGGCCGCTCCCATGGGAGCTAGCTTTTCCCATTTTTTGGAATGATGTTGAAGAGTTTAGCTTTACAATAAACGACATAGAATAAGATTCAGAACACTAATCTATTTTTGTTGTCGATATGTGAATGCTCAAATAATGTGTCTAGACAGATTTGTATCTTTATACTGATACTCAAATTTCGTGCAATTTAAATGAATTTGCTTTACTTATATTGTTCTTATGTGTAAAATTGATAAACTAATTTCTTTATTTTCATAATTTTTCAATCGATCAGAATCGGAATTTTATATATTTTGAACTAAATTCGTCCGGTACGTTATTTTCAACGTCAATCGTCATATTTGTATTGAACTTAACCCATAAATCTGTTGTGTTCATAGACTCTTGTAGGATTTCTTTGTGGTATGACATTATCTTGCATTTGTTGATATTCAAGTGCAATTTGTCCTATAATAATCGTGCAGTATCTGGTGTTTCTTTGATGGCATGAAATATTTTAATATCATTCGCGTATATTAGTAACTTAGAATTACTTATGACATCTATAATTCGGTCACTGAAAACAAGAAATATACAGGATCCAATGTGGGATCCTTGGGGAACTCTCGAGATGACTTCCATTCCTTGGAATTTCTTATCTTCAATTATTACGTATTGTACGCTCTGTGAAATGAACAAATTTAACTGAGAATCCGAGAATGTACAAAGACATGCAAGCACCCAAGTTTGTACGTCTATTTGACGGTACTTTTCAATTTCCTCGATCATTTTACTAGTGATTTCTACTAAAATAGTACTAGTAGATCTCCCGTGTTGTACAATTGATAAATGGCGTGCTAATCTTGCTTTGAAGGTGTTACAGGTAACTAACTGGAACAATTTAGGGATAGATGAAGCTGTTGAGATCTATCTTTAGCATGAGATGTTGTTATTTTTACCCGATTTAAAAATAGGTGTAGGAGTAATTTTCGAAATTTTCCATTGCTCGGGAAAAACACCGGTGCTTATTGAAAAGATTCCGTAATGGGTGTACAAGTAAGTCTGCATACTTCTTTAAAATTGACGATGGTATATTGGCCGGCTCGCATCCATCGCCGAAGCCTTTCAATACTGTCAGTATGTATATCTTCATCAGTTACAACAGGAGGTTACAAAAACAGGTTGTTAATATCATTAGCTTGCCTTAGATTAATGTTGATTGAAAAAAATCAGCAAATTCCAAATTGGTTTGGAAGTAGATGTTGAGTTCATTCACTTTAAATCATTTTAGGTTTTGCTCATGTCATCCCATATAATTACTTCCAAGTACCGTTGCAGGCCTAAATGGTCGACTTTATTGTGGTTGTACGTTGTTTCTTGGTTTTACACTGATTTAACTGGCGATAGCTCTTCACTATAATTTCCATCGCTTTGTGGTGAGTTTCATTAACTACGTAAGGCGTTATTGATTCAATTACACCAATACTGGTAGGCTCATTGGTGAAAAACAAATCTAAGAATGACCCGACCCGCCCTCATTGAACACTTAAATCACTTATTGCAAATATTTTATCTGAACTATTAGTTTTAATTAAAAGTTCGCCAATAGCATCGCTGTTTATATTGATTCTCACGCACTTGTACTGATGGTGTTAAATTTATTAAAGAATTACAGCGTGTGGACTGAACAGCAATGAGTCCATCGCCACCTGATTTTTTCTTACTGGTAGCTGGCGAGCGCCATCACATCTATACACCAGTCTTGTCAAACAAAATTCCGTATTGGAGATTCCTGGATTGAAGTTGGTCTCGCAAATAACATAGATCAAGTAATTTGATTTTATTACAAAGTTGTAAAAAGTGGATGGTGGTGGTGATGGTTTTCATGACATTATATTTACGTTTTGGTAGTATTTTGATTTAATGATGTAATATTTGGCTTATTGGTGGTGAACTAATGATCGTTTCTTGTAAACGATTGCAGGTGAATGCAGTTTATCAGTATGCCTTGATGTTGTGACAGCTGATTTCCGTTGTTTCAGACAAATTAGACATCTGCCGTTAACATTCAGTTTGTATTGCTGCGAGTTTCAAAGTGCAGCTGCAGCACATCGAATGCTTGTGGAAGTTTATGGTGACAATACTCCAATCGTTAAATCATGTAAAGAATGGTTTCGACTCTTCAAAAATGATGATTCCAGTGTTGAAGATAAGCCTCGACAGCCATTAAAATTCGTAGACGATGAATTAGAGGCATTGCTCGATGAAGATCCGGTTAAAGCTTTGGCGTTTGGATCGGGAGGTACCGGGTTCGAATCCCGATAGGGGCAGGATGCAAAGGGAATTTTCATCAACAAATTACGATTTGGGATGAGAAGGAACACATCTATGACCCCCTGTCGGAGTGCGGGGCTCACGGGCCGACCCATCTTCCATGCCAGTATAGGCTGGCATGGAGCTATGCAATGTGCAGATGGTAATAAAATCGGACCTATATCCGTACGTCCTCGAATTGGCCAATACAGGCGTAAAGGTAAGGACGTAAATAAGCGAACCGCGAAAGAGTAGGGAGAGCTTCGGCCCCAGAACAGATCAGGGAAAAAAAAACGCTCAATTGGGATATTTTACCGCAGAGGATACTCAGGTTACACGTTCATTTATTTTCAAGAAATTGAAAATTGGCTTCAAACTTGGATCGCCTCAAAAGACGAAATGCTTTTCCGAGATGGGATTCGAATATTGCCTGTGAGGTGGGAAATAGTCGTAAGCAACGATGGATAATATTTTAATTGATCTGTTCATTTATTTTATTTTAAAATAAATGCATTTTTATATCCGTACTTTGCTACAAAGTTAAATAATAGGCGTCATCTAATAGAGGCGGCAGTGACAAATCTGACGGTTAAGTAAAACAATTCGACAGATTTACCTCTTTGTTGTATGAAAAAATCAGATAGAATTCTCTAAGGGCGAAAGCAGCGGTGGCCGAGCATCTATATGTTACGTTCAGGTGGTCCGAGGAAAGTTATATATTGGTTAGCGTCACAGAACCGCATATCAACATGGTGGTCTGCCAATGTAAAGTTTGTCTATGTTCGTGGTAAGAAAAAGTCAGCTATTGGACATAACATATTCATCGCTCCATATTTTTATTATTCCTATAAGCGCATTCAACATATATTTAAACATTTAACTGTTGTCCATCTATAACCATTCAAAGTTCATCCAGTTAATATCATCTGGATGACTTTTCTGATCGAGGCTGCCACCAAAACACAAAAACCTATAAACATTTCGCTTTATGTGAGTTGTTTGTTGGTTTTTCCAAATTTTGCATTTGTTGCAAAAAAGTAATAAAATGTTCAAATCGAAACGTTCAACAAACAAGTTCAAATTTGCTAATTATTGCTTAGGTTTTTGATAAATGTTTATATAAAACGATCCCCCCCGGATCGGATAATACCAGCAGAGATCCAAAGGAACTCGGCAGTCATCCTCCCCTGGCTGGAGGGTATCTTCAGGGGATGTCTGAAACTTGTCTATATTCCTAGGAAATGGACGGAGGTCAGAGTGGTATTTATCCCGAAATCGGGAAAAAGCTCACATGCTTACCCAAAGGATCTGAGACCGGTAACTCTATCATCCTTTCTGCTGAAAACCTTGGAAAGGTTGGTAGATGTAGGTATTCGATCAAAAATTGAGCCCAGGAATTGGGCAGTGTCGCAGCATGCGTACTGTCGACGGACACAGCTCTGCACGATCTAGTACGCATGATTGAGAAGTCAATTCACTCGCAAGAGTTTTGTATGGTAGCATTTCTTGACATTGAGGGTGCCGTTACTTTAATAATGTAAAAACAGAGCCGATCATGGAAGGATTGTCATGTTTGAAGGTGGACTACCCTATAAGTAGGTTGATAAATCAGATGCTGGTAAGCAGGATCATTACCTCAAAACTGGAGGAGTCCACCATTAGAAGAAGGGCGGTTAGAGGAACCCCGCAGGGAGGTGTAATGTCCCCCTTTCTTTGGAGTGCAGAGATGAATGGATTGCTGTTGGAACTGGAGAGGGAGGGGACAGGAGTTGTAGCGTATGCAGATGATTTAGCGATAGCTATCTCAGGCAAACATGTGGATACGATTAGGGATGTTATGCAAAATGCACTCCTGATCGTTACTAGATGGGCCAGCAAATGTGGATTAGGGATCAACCCTTCCAAGACAGAGCTGGTACTATTTACTAGGAAATATAAAATTCCGGTAGTTAGCCCTCCTACCGTGAACGGCATTAGACTGGCTTTTGCTGATAGAGCGAGATTTTTGGGCATAATCTTGGACAGTAAGCTCAGCTGGAAGCCCAACATTATAGAAAGAGTGAAAAAGGCTAATGTAGCCATTTACTCGTGTAGGAACGCCAAAGGTAAGAGTTGGAGTTTGAAACCAGCGCTGGTGCGCTGGATCTATACCGCAGTGGTAAGACCTGTGCTAATGTATGGGGTGGGCGTGTGGCGGCCAGCTCTGAATAAGGTAACATATGTAAGGATGATGAAAAAGGTACAAAGAACGGCCTGTATGCTTATAAGCGGGGCACTCAGGTCAACTCCTACATGCGCTTTAGAGGTTATGTTCCACCTTATTCCAATCGAATTTTTTGGTAAACAAATTGCAGCCAATGTGGCCACGAGACTCTCGGCGGTCTTGCAGTGAAAGTGTCTTCAGACGGGACCCTCGACGATAGTTAGATCGCAAAGGGAAGAACTGGCGAATCTAGATTATAGTAAACCAACGTTGTGCTTCAATAAAGGTTTCGGGACCATCTGTTCCTCGAGAGAATCCTGGAGGAACGGATCAATACTGGAAAACGAGGCACTGCAATTTTTCACTGACGGCTCTAAGCTAGACGGTAAGGTAGGAGCCGGAGTCTTCTGTGAGAAGCTAAACGTCAATATTTCTGTTCGTCTCCCTGACTACTGCAGCGTGTACCAGGCTGAAGTGGTGGCGATCGGGGAAGTCATGACATGGTTGAAGCATAATGTGGTATCGGGGAGGGATATCGCAATCTATGTGGACAGTCAGGCGGCGATCAAGTCACTAGAGGCGGTTTTATCTGAAGTCACGGGTGGCGCTGGATTGCCGATCATCTATTAATGAGATGAGCGAGTATTTCAGCATCCAGATAATCTGGGTCCCTGGTCACTCGGACGTCACGGTAAAGTGCTGGGCAGACGAACTAGCTAGGTATGGTACGACTCTCCAGATGCAGCCGGAAAGGGCAGTTCTGGGGAGACCTATAGCAGCGCTCAAATTGGCGCTCGGGAGAAAGGCAATCGCCTTGACAAATGAGAGGTGGAGCAACACTCTCACGTGCAGGGTAGCAAAGCAGGTTTGGCCAAAACTGAACTTGAAGCGCTCCAAGGCACTCATATCCCTGGGGAAACGGGACTTAAGTTTGGTCGTAGGGATACTGACATGACACTGCCTTTTTGGGGAACATGCGAGAAGGCTGGGTCTACAGACGAATGACTTTTGTAGAAGTTGTATGGACGAAGAGGAGGAAGAGTCTTTAGATCACTTCCTATGCTCGTGACCAGCTCTATCATACAGAAGACATAAATACTTAGGTGTGTACGGGATGAACAGCCTTTCGGAACTCGCGAACTGTGGAGTGCGAGATATTTTACGCTACATAAGTAGCTCTTGTTGGTGTTAACGGGGGTAAAGGGAATCACAATGGGCCGCTATTGGCCTAAGTGTGCGGAAGCAGCCACTCTAACCTAACCTAACCTTATATAAAAATGATATTGGTCTCCCATGTCGATAAAGATTTTAAAATTTTGATCAGTCTCTCAAAAAATTTATTAACATTTATCTGTGGTAGTTTGGATTTCGATCTACTATGTCGAATACGACTTTGTAAAACGGATATTCCGACGAGCTTGTGATATTCACTAATATAGCATTTGAATAAGTTGGTAAGTACGCCGAACCGGGGCGAGACCGCTTAAAGATACGTTGTGATATCCTTCTAGAATTTGTTACAATTTTTTAAGGTTTCTTACTGATCTATGTTAGAGTATTTTAGGTTAGTAGCGACTGTGCCTCGTGATATTTCTTTTTGTTTCCATACCGTTAGTTCATTTGATGTGGCGTTATCGTTTTAGTTATTTGGTTGTTCTTAGTTTGTGCTCTTGTCATTGCGGTTATCTAATTGTGTTTTATTCTATTTAGTGTGCCAGTTTGTATTTAGTTTCCCGGATTTGCGTTATTATTGCAATTAAATTTTTGAAAGTTTAAGGTTCCAATATTCGGTTTAGCTTTTTGGTGAGATTGATAACTTATGGTTTCTGGACTGTATCTATCTGCCCGGTAGAATAATAAACAAAATTTTTAGATTTTTTTCGGTTTTTGTTTGATGATTTAATCGTTTGTATGCGCATATGTCGCATAAGTAGTCTGACGACTACTTAATTAATAACCGATGTTAGCGACAAACGGAAGAACAATAAAACATGGGAATAATGTGATTTATCTGATGGTCGCAATCATATGTTCGCAAATATAAAATGCATGTACATCACTTCGATAAAAATACAGCCTTCCTCTATGGTTAATTTACTGAAACAATTTGCATGAAGCAACCCTTGGGCTTTGGGAATGAATTATTGGCATTTATGGATTGAAACAAGCCGCTAGGTGATCGACATTGGATTTCAACCGAATAAAGAATCATTTTGATATTCAAAACGCGTCGATGGTAGGTAAATGGTATCATATTTTTATTTATTTCGATGATTTACTTGTGGCTTGCAAAATCATTTTAATTTACTACATACGTGGAAAGGCTGGTTTTGAAATGCACAATCTTGGACCAATAAAATAATATGTTGGTATGAAAATAAGGATGGAAATTTTGAGGAATTTCAGTCAAGCTTTATGCAGCTGAGAAGAAAGTTGCATCTATTTTTGGTTTACAAGGGGAAAAGCAAGTCGTTACACCGTTTCAAGTTGGATACTATCAAAATCAAAACATTGAAGAAGCGCTATTGTCTGCT
The DNA here is from genome assembly GCA_963691935.1 of Nephrotoma guestfalica. Classification (NCBI taxonomy): domain Eukaryota; kingdom Metazoa; phylum Arthropoda; class Insecta; order Diptera; family Tipulidae; genus Nephrotoma; species Nephrotoma guestfalica. The sequence continues at coordinate 28,293,926 of OY829915.1, forward strand.
AACACAAATTATCAAAACTGCACGACTCGATATATCTTGGCTCAAAAAATATCATTTCCAATTTAATACGATTGGGACCAACGGCAACATGTCGTTAAATATTTGGTTGGTACGCCAAACATGAACTTAAAATTAAGCAACGTGCGTGGTGACAAGCAAGAATTAATTGGATATGCCGTTGCGGATTTTGCTGAAGATAGAGTAATCCGAAAATCAAACAATGACCAAATATTTGGTGTTATAGTTGGAGTTTGTTGTTTTATCAGATGTTTGCACGTCACTAATGTGGTAACAAAACCGTTTAAGTGGTTATACATGAAGATATAAATCGACCCTCTATTATTTTCGAATACATACAAAGTTGCCTTAAATATATTAAAAAGGAAAAAAGGATTAAACTACAATCCAGTAGTTTAATTGGTTTACAAGATTAACGAGGAATATTGAAATCTTGAATCAAACCAATCTTATAATACTAAAAATTTGTTTCTTACATAAAATTGTCTAATAGAAAACATCTAATTTTAGTTGCAATAAAACTGTATTCAGAACGAGTTTGATTTCTATTGTCATACGCTACAGATTCGTATTTGGTAGCATATGGTTACTCGGGATATGTAAAAAAAAAATAAACGTGAAAGGGAAAAATACGCATTTTGGTGGGATTTTCTTATGCATGAAAAGCGAGTATTTTAAAAAAACCGGATTTGAAAAAAGCGGAATTTTGGTAAAACGAGGTCTAACCGATCCCGTTAGAAACATACCAGCAATGTAGGATATTTGGGCGTGGAAAACAATTCGTTTGATGCCGAAAAATTTAATATAATTAAGTTACAGGGATGATAAAATCGATTAGACTCTACAAAATTGGGACTGGCGGAAGGCTCGCCTCGTCATGGATGGATGACCTTGCGTCAAAAATATGCTGATAACGTGATAATTCAGCTGTATGCGAATATTTGGTGTATTAAAAAAATTCAATACCCTCAACATAACGATTAACGGAAACGCAAGAACACCAAACGTACCCAAGCCGAAACGCCATGTCAAAAACCTTTCGACTAGCTACTTGCTTGGAATTTTTATGTATCCAAACATTAAGAAATAGAAATATATACGAAAATAACTCGTGTTATTAAATAAAACACCGCACCCCTAATTTCATTCTTAAAATACCAAAATCTTATCTTAATCTTATTTTAGATTATAAATCAGTCTGTTCAAAAAAAATAAATCACTCACCTGAAAGGGTTACTATAAAAATGACAACAACAAATACACCACCGCTACACATTATTGGAGACATTTTTTTTTTTTAATCCGTTTCGATATTCATTCACTCAACTGACCGCAATAATTTAATTGCGGCACTTAAAAATAAATGTACATAAACAATTACGATTTCTTAAACTCATTCACTTTACTCGTAAATTAAAACCACATAAATACAAGAAGCGCTTATTTCTAGTCTTTTCGATTTTTGTTTGGACAGCCAATCTTACAAACAACGACGGTCGTCAATGTCTTGCACCCATTATTCTTTAATTTTATGCCTTATTCACTGGTTTAACAATATCTGTGTATATTTATTGTACACGTAAAACACTTATAAATTACTTAAACGTACGGATTTAATTGTAAATTTGATTAAAATTGATAAAAAATTAAACAATGATGTTCTTAGCTTTCGACTTATTTATAAAGCAGACGCCATTTTTAAATTAATGTTTAGCGTTTTTTGTTAGGTTGGTACTGTTTTTTTAGAACACAAAAATAAGTGGTGCCCGGTTAAAAGTGCTAATATATGTGGTTTCACTATTCACCGGTAGATGGGGGAATATGTTTATTTTAATGTGATATTCTTTTGTACCGAGTAGGTAGGTTAGGTATTGTGTAGTTGTGTACTAAAGAAGTGCTGACATATAGCACTTACTTTAATTTGTATTATAAAGTAGGAATATAAACATAAAATGCTGAAATGCAGCATTCACTTGAATCACGTAATTTTACTACATTTATTAAAATAGATTGTTTTGAATTAGTGGTCAAGCTCCGACCCACGTTAGGCGCACTAATCTCATTCCAATACAAACAGTTAAATTATCGTACGCTCCAGTAACTGACAAATCCGTCGAAAACAAGGCTAAATAACAACCAGCGTAATTCTCAACAATAATCAAGCGCTACACAACAACCAGCCAAACCGAGTATCACAAACAATTCAACAGTCACAAAACAACTGGCCATAACAGATAACTTACTTGATCAACAAGAAATTGTTAGAGGAAAAATAGCTCAATTCGAGAGCAATTACAAGAACGATGGACCATCTCGTAAGACGAGAAAATATGTATTTGGAGACGAAGATAAACCAATTAAAAACTCTATACACAGAGTTCGTGTTCCACTAATCAATAAAGATAATCCATACACCAACCAAAGATACCTAATAAAAAGCTCGTACAACAAACCAACACACCGATAGATCAAAGCAACAACAGCACGCTCAACCAAATGCTACGAAGACAAGATGGGAGTTGTACAGAGAAATAGCGAAGGCCAGAAATGTCTTGGATGAAAGACAAGGCAAGCAAGCTATGCAATTCGCCATACAGTACATGCAGCCGGTGATGAATCAAATAATTGCTAGGCATGAAGGGTTTTGCGTCGAACCCTCAGGCGACGACCACGAGAGGCTAGGATACTTCACAAGAGGGGATTATGAAGCGTAAAAAGAAACTTACACAAAGATGAAAATCGAAATCACCAGTGCGATGGAAGAAACACCAGACACACAACATCAGAAATAACGCTGAAACCGATTGAAATGCCCACGTTTTATGGAGATTACATGAAATGAAGTACTTTTTCTAAAATAAACGTCTGATATACCAAAACTAAACAGCAGCTAAACTAATAGGCCTGGAGTACCTTAAACAATAGATACAACAACAAACGCTTAATCATATCAGCTTACCTAAATACGTAGCTAAACCAACCATCAATTAATACAGAATCAGCAGCCGCAATTAGGAATTTGTACGATACAACTAATGAGTGTATACTCGCATAGGAATAAACGTCGAATCCCGGAGTTAATTTCTAATTTTCACTATATCCAAGAAATTGGACAGTGAAACACGACGATAATATGAAAATTCCCTCCACGACCCAATTAAATTTCAGAAAACCGAAGAATTTCTGAAATTTCTTGAATAAAGATTCATGTCCTTGGAAGTATCATATAGCCCAAAAAATCAATCGCAAAAACCAAAGCCGCAAGTGATAAGTCAAACGTTTGCCACAATAATTCTACGCGAGAATTGCATATATTGCCAGATGAACCATATATCAGACCATTGCCCACGGTTCAAGTAGCTGTCAGCAACAGATAAAATCCAAGTAATGCTACAAAAATGCTGTCAAATTTAATGATTTTATTAAAACTTCACGAGTCAGCTTGAGTAAACAGGTACTAACAATATCTAATTTTTCTATCATGGAAACCGATGATAAAACCCTGGAAATGTGTTTAGTATTACGCTAAATCTGAGTGATCGAACAAAATTAGGGGGTGACGCGATCCAGGCCAAATTTGAGGGTGTAGATTTTATTAGGACTTCATGATTCGGCTTGAGTGAACAGATTTTACCATTACCTAATTTTGCTATCACAAAACCGATGATAAAACCCTGGAAATGTTTTTAGTATTACGCTAAATGTGAGTGATCGAACAAAATTAGGGGGTGACGCGATCCAGGCCAAATTTGAGGGTGTAGATTTTATTAGGACTTCATGATTCGGCTTGATTGTACAGATATTACCATTATCTAATTTGTCTATCAAGGAAACCGATGATAAAACCCTGGAAATGTGTTTAGTATTACGCTAAATGTGAGTGATCGAACAAAATTAGGGAGTAGATACGATCCAGGCCAAATTTGAGGGTGTAGATTTTATTAGAACTTCATGGTTCGGCTTGAGTGAACAGATATTACCATTACCTAATTTGTCTATCAAGGAAACCGATGATAAAACCCTGGAAATGTGTTTAGTATTACGCTAAATCTGAGTGATCGAACAAAATTAGGGGGTGACGCGATCCAGGCCAAATTTGAGGGTGTAGATTTTATTAGGACTTCATGATTCGGCTTGAGTGAACAGATTTTACCATTATCTAACTTTGCTATCAAGGAAACCGATGATAAAACCCTGGAAATGTGTTTAGTATTACGCTAAATGTGAGTGATCGAACAAAATTAGGGGGTAGATGCGATCCAGGCCAAATTTGAGGGTGTAGATTTTATTAGAACTTCATGATTCGGCTTGAGTGAACAGATTTTACCATTACCTAATTTTGCTATCAAGGAAACCGATGATAAAACCCTGGAAATGTTTTTAGTATTACGCTAAATGTGAGTGATCGAACAAAATTAGGGGGTAGACGCGATCCAGGCCAAATTTGAGGGTGTATATTTTATTAGAACTTCATGATTCGGCTTGATTGTACAGATATTACCATTATCCAATTTTGCTATCAAGGAAACCGATGATAAAACCCTGGAAATGTGTTTAGTATTACGCTAAATCTGAGTGATCGAACAAAATTAGGGGGTGATGCGATCCAGGCCAAATTTGAGAGTGTAGATTTTATTAGAACTTCATGATTCGGCTTGAGTGAACAGATATTTCCATTACCTAATTTTGCTATCAAGGAAACCGATGATAAAACCCTGAAAATGTGTTTAGTATTACGCTAAATGTAAGTGATCGAACAAAATTAGGGGGTAGATGCGATCCAGGCCAAATTTGAGGGTGTAGATTTTATTAGGACTTCATGATTCGGCTTGAGTGAACAGATATTTCCATTACCTAATTTTGCTATCAAGGAAACCGATGATAAAACCCTGGAAATGTTTTTAGTATTACGCTAAATGTGAGTGATCGAACAAAATTAGGGGGTGACGCGATCCAGGCCAAATTTGAGGGTGTAGATTTTATTAGGACTTCATGATTCGGCTTGAGTGAACAGATATTTCCATTACCTAATTTGTCTATCAAGGAAACCGATGATAAAACCCTGGAAATGTTTTTAGTATTACGCTAAATGTGAGTGATCGAACAAAATTAGGGAGTAGAAACGATCCAGGCCAAATTTGAGGGTGTAGATTTTATTAGAACTTCATGATTCGGCTTGAGTGAACAGATATTACCATTACCTAATTTTGCTATCAAGGAAACCGATGATAAAACCCTGGAAACGTGTTTAGTATTACGCTAAATGTGAGTGATCGAACAAAATTAAGGGGTAGACGCGATCCAGGCCAAATGTGAGGGTGTAGATTTTATTAGGACTTCATGATTCGGCTTGAGTGAACAGATATTACCATTACCTAATTTTGCTATCAAGGAAACCGATGATAAAACCCTGGAAATTTGTTTAGTATTACGCTAAATGTGAGTGATCGAACAAAATTAGGGGGTAAATGCGATCCAGGCCAAATTTGAGGGTGTAGATTTTATTAGAACTTCATGATTCGGCTTGAGTGAACAGATTTTACCATTACCTAATTTTGCTATCAAGGAAACCGATGATAAAACCCTGGAAATGTGTTTAGTATTACGCTAAATCTGAGTGATCGAACAAAATTAGGGGGTGACGCGATCCAGGCCAAATTTGAGGGTGTAGATTTTATTAGGACTTCATGATTCGGCTTGAGTGAACAGATTTTACCATTACCTAATTTTGCTATCAAGGAAACCGATGATAAAACCCTGGAAACGTGTTTAGTATTACGCTAAATGTGAGTGATCGAACAAAATTAGTGAGTGAAGCGATCCAGGCCAAATTTGAGGGTGTAGATTTTATTAGAACTTCATGATTCGGCTTGAGTGAACAGATGTTAACTTTACTAATATCAGTTATCGGGAAAATGTGGAACTGTATGTAGTATTTTTCAAGTCTTAGTGAGAGAGAGGCATGTTTAATTCAAGCCAAATTTGAAGGAGTATGTTCACCATTTTATTAGAACTAATGAAACTGGCTATTCAAGCATGTCATGCAAATACTCGGTTGTTCGCAAATATTACAGAGTGGCTGACACGAAGTGTTACCAAAACAAAACGCCACATAATTTTTGATGAATTTTATTGAACCAAAGTAAAAAATGTTTACAAATATTTAGATTTTCGAATTGCATTAGAAGTTTTGGATTTGGGCACCCTTAGCCGCGATTATGGCCTTCAAACGGCAGACAAAGCTATTGCATCCAGCACGAAAGTGGCCCTGCGGTATTTTGGCCCATTCCCGGCGAAGCGCTTGCTTGAGATGATCGGCACTTTGGTATTTTTTGTCCCAACCTTGCTCTTCAAAATACCCCAAACCGAGAAATCTAGCGGATTTGCATCCGGTGAATTTGGTGGCCATTGTGCAGTGGAAATGAACCGCGGAACGTTGTTTCTCAGCCAATCTTGCTTGACTCACGCTTTATGACTCGGCGCCGACTCTTGTTCAAATGTCCGGGCTCTGCGGCCGAAATGTTGTTGTGCCCAAGGCTTCAACGCTCCCTCCAACACATGATCCCGATAAATTTGAGCATTTATCTTCACGGCGGCCCAAACCACCACCATCGGCGGCGCTTGTTCACATATTGCTCAATAACGAAGGGTGACTCATCGGAGAAAACCAAATTCAGCAAATCGCCACTTTCGTGCAAGCGTAACAACTCACTCCTTTGCTCTTTCCACTCTAACTTTTTTTTGAGCCTCGGTGAGACCATGCGTTTTATGGAATTTCAAGGCCTTTAGTCCAAGATGATCTTTCAATATGTGCTGCATCAGTTCGAGCGAAATGTTCGCCTCACCAGCCATTTTTCTGCCGCTACGGCGCGGATTCTGAGCCAATTTGGCCTTCACCTTCCGAATGATATCCGGCGATGTTGCAGTGCGTTTCGGTCCACCATTATGGCGTTTTGCAATGCTGCCAGTATTGTTATAACGATTTATGGTGCGATACACAAACATTTTATTCACATGCAGATGTTTTAACTGGTTAACAATCTGCGGCTGTGGTTTTCCAGCCAAATATAGAGCAATCACACTATTATGCTTGAATTCCATTGCGGATACCTTTATTCTGAATATTTCCAACTAAAATCGTTTTGTAGCTTATGCTTGTAACTATGGAATGAACTGTCATTAGTGTAAATTTGAGTGCTCCGTCATCACTGGTTTGACAGTAATGACAGTCTGAAGTTGGTAACACTTTGTGTCAGTCACCCGGTAGATAGTTTTTATTTAAAATCGCCTAAATGCTTGCAATTCACTAATGCTATCTCACTTTTTTTAGTAAAACAGATCGTTTGATTGTGTAAGGATATTCAGTAGTCGTAATTGATTCGGTTTCATACGAGGAAGCATTAAAATTTTCAGATCGAGACGAATTGCAAAAATTGGGAAATTGGGAATTGGTTGAAGGACCACAGGACGTAAACATTGTGGGATGCAAATGGGTTTCCCTCTAAAGGAAAGATGTACTATCCCTGTCAACGCTAAATTATAGGAACGATCAACAAAGTTTTACATTACATAATCTTTCTTAAAAGATTAGTACATGACAGTTACAAAAATTTCGTTTAAATTCACAGGTTGTTGTACAATTCAAATGAGTCTCCTGTCGAAATAGATTTCAGCGACTTTTCGTTAGATGAGTTATCTTATTATGACATATTTCAGCTGAATTCGTGGAACAATAAAGTAGAAGGCCGTTTACATTTCCTAAGCTTCATTTAGAAACCCTTAATTCGGAAGAAGCATCATCAATTTCATCGATATGCAGAGAGTACAATAATATTTTCCATCTAGCTGGTGATATTCTAACACCCACTAATGCGACCTCTCGTTCTATTCCTCTCTTACCCAACACGGTTCCAATTTATCATCTGAACGATATCATCACTGTCGATCGAGTTTTTCCGTTACCAAATATTCATGATATTCTTGATCAATTAGGCCGTTCATCTTACTTCAGTACCGTAGATCTAACCCATGGTTACCATCAAGTCAAAATGAATGATTCCGATAAAGAGAAAGTTGCGTTCAGCACTTAATATGGTCATTTCCATTTTAAACGAATGTCTTTCGGTCTAAACAGAGCTCCAGCAACCTTTCAGCACCTCATAAATAAAGTTCTGTTAGGACTCAACGGACTAAAGTGTTTTTTTGCTTAGATGATGTGGTTATTTATGGTTATACCATAACCGTAAACTTTGCGCCGTTATCGAGTGCTTACGTTCGTACAATATGAAAATTAATCCCGATAAATGTCAGATCCTCTAAAAACAAAAGCAGTATTAGAGTATCCTAGACCAAAAACTCCCCGTGATATAAAATCATTCTTAGGTTTTATTGGCTACTACCGTCGCTTTATCAAAAATTTTGCTAACATTGCCAAACCTCTGAATAATCTCTTAAAAAAGGATAGTGTATTCGAGTGGACTCCGTTTTGAGATGAATCTTTCAAATATTTACAAAATTGTCTAGAGAATTTATTATAACTTGCGATGCGAGCCACTTCGCAATTGGATTCGTTTTATCCCAATTATACCCTTCAGGAGATCTTCCCGTAGCATACGCACTTCGTAATTGCCCACAAAGCAGGATCACTGAATCGGAACGCCGGTGCGCTTAGTCGTATTGCTATAATTCCAATACAAATCAAACTCTACCAATTCCTGATTTTGAATCCATACTTCCCATCTCTGTTTCAAAAACCCTACATAAATTCCAACTAATTCTTCTACTCTTGAAACCTTCCATAATCATTGAAATAATTCAAATTCAAATTCTATTTCTCATTCTGACCAAGACAATAATTTTTCTAAATCACAAATTCTTCTTTCTCTTCAATAGAAATACCTGCACTTTCTTCATCCAACCCTGATTGCTCAACCAACCCTAATCCAAATCCGTGAAAACCCAAAATGATAATTGAAATATTTTACAATCCAACACTGAATCTTCTCCGAATATCATCCACAAATCAGCATACTCCAGATCCAAATTCCCCATCTCCTTCAAATGAAAATTCAAGTAAACAAATTGTGATTTCCGATCCTACAGATCAATCTAAATTAATTGGGGAATTTCATAACACCACTTTGGTTTCCGCCAAGAACACAAGGCTTCCAAATTAACCAAAATACCTATGAAAATTACTGCTAGTTCACAATTTCCATCCAGGACGATCTTACGAAGTACTCACTAGCTTTAGCCGTGCCTAATCAGACTGCGGAAACTATAGCAAACGCATTGGTAGAACATTTTGTCTGTGTGTTTGAAGCGCCACGAGCGTTATTAACCGATCAAGGTTCTGGAAAGGTCTCATCGAACTCTGACAGAATACATTGGCCATTGATATCGAATCGAATTGATATTATTGATATCGAAATTCTAGATTGGGATTCGTGGTTACCATACACCATGTTTATTTGGCGAACGGTTGCGGTACCCAATCCCTTCGTAGTAGTGAACCAGAATAGCTAGTTAGTCAATCAAAACTATGCAATGGGAAATAATACCCCAGGTGGAACACCAATATCAACATTGGTAGATCCACTCTCTGTGGAGACTGGCTCTATGGATTCTAGGGAGGGCCATCTATTGCATTATCAGGGAACATCAAATCCGTTCCAGAGGAGACCAAATTTACAAAGATCACCGATAAAGAAAAATAGAAGCAAATCGGTAGCTGACCAAGCCGATACCTTTTCTAACGCTATACCTAGACAAACATTACACGAAATAAGTGATGACACCGGAAATTTTACTTTGCAAATAGCCGAATCTGGTAAAAAAACTATTGACCTAGAAAAGGAGAATATGAATCTCTTGGCGAGGCTAGAGCATATGGAGCAAGTATTTGCCAAGCTTAGCGAAGAAATTGAGTATGTAAAGCAAGAAAATGGAAACCTAAAAATGAATCGGGATTCAAAAGAAGATTGCGATATAGGAAGCATTGAACCAGGCAAACTCATCGATTCCACTGATGAAGATGAATTGCAAAGAGAGACGGACTGGATCCTAAAGAAGAAAAAACATTCCAGGAAGAGTAAGAAAAGAAAAGCTGAATCGTCATCTGATGCTGAGCAATTAAATGTTAGGGGACAATCTAGCCCAGATTCAAACGATGCTCTACTCAAAGCCAATCAACCAAAAGTTAGTAAATCTACCAATAAATATTGTGGGTATGTAACCAGTTACCCAGAAATTCAGTCACTGATGAAATCGGTTACTGACAAAGACTATAAGGTAACAGACTCAGATACTTATAGAACCTTATCTATGAAATTGAATGCGGAAAAGTATCAGTGGTTCACTTACGAGAACAAACAGGCCCGACCTATAAAAGTCATGGCAAGAGGTTTGCATCACACTTGCTCAAGCAAAGAAATAATGGAAGACTTACAAAATAAAAGTAATCATTTTACCCAGGCAAGTACAATAGGGAGAGATGTGCCAGCCAAGTGTACAAATTGTAAGGGCCAACATCCGGCTAACTATCGAGGCTGTGAAGTTGCTAAACAACTACAAAAATTAAGAGATAAAACAAGAAATCAACTGCAAAATCACGAAAATCGAAGGGTTCAAATATCAAATCAGATGAATCAAAACCCACAACCAAGCAATACAGGGCAAATAAGTTCATTTGCGCAGGTAGTGAAAGGTTTGGGTTCAACCAAACGTATGGACTTTGAAAGTAACCAAATTATGGAAAACATTATGAACAGCATTGCAGCTATTACAAAGCGGCTAGATGACCAAAGTAATCTGAACAACATGATACTTGATCAACTGAAGAAAATGCAACTCCCTCAACGCAATCCAACAAAAATCGTTAAGTAAGAAAACACAACTTTCAAAATAGCAATCTGGAATGCGAATGGCATTATGCAACATATTCCAGAAATAGAAATATTTTTAAATTCAGACTTTTTCTTAAAATTTGAAAGCCATCTAGTTAAATCTTAGTTTGTTAAAATACGGGGTTATAACGTATATCACTCCATTCATCCAGCGGAAAGAGCAAGAGGTGGTTCGGCATTACTAATAAAAGAAAATATAAAACACGATTTAGAATCAAATATCGAAGAAGAAACAATGCAAGTCACTACTGTAAGGATCCAAATTAAACACAGTCAGCTTACTGTCTCTGCAATATATTGTCCTCCCAAGCATAACTTGAAAAGGGAGGACTACCTTAAACTATTTAAATCGCTTGGACGTGATTTTATTATTGGAGGTGGCTTTAATGCGAAAAACACCTATTGGGGATCTAGACTTACAACGAAAATGGTAAAAATTGCTTCAAGCAGGGCAGACATAAAAATGTGAATTTTACTCTGATGGTTCCCCAACATACTGGCTCAGTGACGGAACGAAGATACCTGACCTAATAGACTTTTAGCAAATGTAGGATCTAGACTTACAACGTCAAATGGTAAAAATTGCTTCAAGCAGGGCAGACATAAAAATGTGAATTTTACTCTGATGGTTCCCCAACATACTGGCTCAGTGACGGAACGAAGATACCTGACCTAATAGACTTTTAGGAAATGTAGGATCTAGACTTACAACGTCAAATGGTAAAAATTGCTTCAAGCAGGGCAGACATAAAAATGTGAATTTTACTCTGATGGTTCCCCAACATACTGGCTCAGTGACGGAGCGAAGATACCTGACCTAATAGACTTTTAGGAAATGTAGGATCTAGACTTACAACGTCAAATGGTAAAAATTGCTTCAAGCAGGGCAGACATAAAAATGTGAATTGTACTCTGATGGTTTCCCAACATACTGGCTCAGTGACGGAACGAAGATACCTGACCTAATAGACTTTTAGAAAATGTAGGATCTAGACTTACAACGTCAAATGGTAAAAATTGCTTCAAGCAGGGCAGGCATAAAAATGTGAATGTTACTTTGATGGTTCCCCAACATACTGGCTCAGTGACGGAACGAAGATACCTGACCTAATAGACTTTTAGGAAATGTAGGATCTAGACTTACAACGTCAAATGGTAAAAATTGCTTCAAGCAGGGCAGACATAAAAATGTGAATTTTACTCTGATGGTTCCCCAACATACTGGCTCAGTGACGGAGCGAAGATACCTGACCTAATAGACTTTTAGGAAATGTAGGATCTAGACTTACAACGTCAAATGGTAAAAATTGCTTCAAGCAGGGCAGACATAAAAATGTGAATTGTACTCTGATGGTTTCCCAACATACTGGCTCAGTGACGGAACGAAGATACCTGACCTAATAGACTTTTAGAAAATGTAGGATCTAGACTTACAACGTCAAATGGTAAAAATTGCTTCAAGCAGGGCAGACATAAAAATGTGAATTTTACTTTGATGGTTCCCCAACATACTGGCTCAGTGACGGAACGAAGATACCTGACCTAATAGACTTTTAGGAAATGTAGGATCTAGACTTACAACGTCAAATGGTAAAAATTGCTTCAAGCAGGGCAGACATAAAAATGTGAATTTTACTCTGATGGTTCCCCAACATACTGGCTCAGTGACGGAACGAAGATACCTGACCTAATAGACTTTTAGGAAATGTAGGATCTAGACTTACAACGTCAAATGGTAAAAATTGCTTCAAGCAGGGCAGACATAAAAATGTGAATTGTACTCTGATGGTTCCCCAACATACTGGCTCAGTGACGGAGCGAAGATACCTGACCTAATAGACTTTTAGGAAATGTAGGATCTAGACTTACAACGTCAAATGGTAAAAATTGCTTCAAGCAGGGCAGACATAAAAATGTGAATTGTACTCTGATGGTTCCCCAACATACTGGCTCAGTGACGGAGCGAAGATACCTGACCTAATAGACTTTTAGGAAATGTAGGATCTAGACTTACAACGTCAAATGGTAAAAATTGCTCCAAGCAGGGCAGACATAAAAATGTGAATTTTACTCTGATGGTTCCCCAACATACTGGCTCAGTGACGGAACGAAGATACCTGACCTAATAGACTTTTAGGAAATGTAGGATCTAGACTTACAACGTCAAATGGTAAAAATTGCTTCAAGCAGGACAGACATAAAAATGTGAATTTTACTCTGATGGTTCCCCAACATACTGGCTCAGTGGCGGAAGGAAGATAACTGACCTAATAGACTTTTAGGAAATGAAGGATCTAGACTTACAACGTCAAATGGTAAAAATTGCTCCAAGCAGGGCAGACATAAAAATGTGAATTTTACTCTGATGGTTCCCCAACATACTGGCTCAGTGACGGAACGAAGATACCTGACCTAATAGACTTTTAGGAAATGTAGGATCTAGACTTACAACGTCAAATGGTAAAAATTGCTTCAAGCAGGGCAGACATAAAAATGTGAATTGTACTCTGATGGTTCCCCAACATACTGGCTCAGTGACGGAGCGAAGATACCTGACCTAATAGACTTTTAGGAAATGTAGGATCTAGACTTACAACGTCAAATGGTAAAAATTGCTTCAAGCAGGGCAGACATAAAAATGTGAATTGTACTCTGATGGTTCCCCAACATACTGGCTCAGTGACGGAGCGAAGATACCTGACCTAATAGACTTTTAGGAAATGTAGGATCTAGACTTACAACGTCAAATGGTAAAAATTGCTCCAAGCAGGGCAGACATAAAAATGTGAATTTTACTCTGATGGTTCCCCAACATACTGGCTCAGTGACGGAACGAAGATACCTGACCTAATAGACTTTTAGGAAATGTAGGATCTAGACTTACAACGTCAAATGGTAAAAATTGCTTCAAGCAGGACAGACATAAAAATGTGAATTTTACTCTGATGGTTCCCCAACATACTGGCTCAGTGGCGGAAGGAAGATAACTGACCTAATAGACTTTTAGGAAATGTAGGATCTAGACTTACAACGTCAAATGGTAAAAATTGCTTCAAGCAGGGCAGACATAAAAATGTGAATTGTACTCTGATGGTTCCCCAACATACTGGCTCAGTGACGGAGCGAAGATACCTGACCTAATAGACTTTTAGGAAATGTAGGATCTAGACTTACAACGTCAAATGGTAAAAATTGCTTCAAGCAGGGCACACATAAAAATGTGAATTGTACTCTGATGGTTCCCCAACATACTGGCTCAGTGACGGAACGAAGATACCTGACCTAATAGACTTTTAGGAAATGTAGGATCTACACTTACAACGTCAAATGGTAAAAATTGCTTCAAGCAGGGCAGACATAAAAATGTGAATTTTACTCTGATGGTTCCCCAACATACTTGCTCAGTGACGGAACGAAGATACCTGACCTAATAGACTTTTAGAAAATGTAGGATCTAGACTTACAACGTCAAATGGTAAAAATTGCTTCAAGCAGGACAGACATAAAAATGTGAATTGTACTCTGATGGTTTCCCAACATACTGGCTCAGTGACGGACCGAAGATACCTGACCTAATACACTTTTAGGAAATGTAGGATCTAGACTTACAACGTCAAATGGTAAAAATTGCTCCAAGCAGGGCAGACATAAATATGTGAATTTTACTCTGATGGTTCCCCAACATACTGGCTCAGTGACGGAACGAAGATACCTGACCTAATACACTTTTAGGAAATGTAGGATCTAGACTTACAACGTCAAATGGTAAAAATTGCTTCAAGCAGGGCAGACATAAAAATGTGAATTTTACTCTGATGGTTCCCCAACATACTGGCTCAGTGGCGGAAGGAAGATAACTGACCTAATAGACTTTTAGGAAATGAAGGATCTAGACTTACAACGTCAAATGGTAAAAATTGCTCCAAGCAGGGCAGACATAAAAATGTGAATTTTACTCTGATGGTTCCCCAACATACTGGCTCAGTGACGGAACGAAGATACCTGACCTAATAGACTTTTAGGAAATGTAGGATCTAGACTTACAACGTCAAATGGTAAAAATTGCTTCAAGCAGGGCAGACATAAAAATGTGAATTTTACTCTGATGGTTCCCCAACATACTGGCTCAGTGACGGAACGAAGATACCTGACCTAATACACTTTTAGGAAATGTAGGATCTAGACTTACAACGTCAAATGGTAAAAATTGCTTCAAGCAGGGCAGACATAAAAATGTGAATTTTACTCTGATGGTTCCCCAACATACTGGCTCAGTGGCGGAAGGAAGATAACTGACCTAATAGACTTTTAGGAAATGAAGGATCTAGACTTACAACGTCAAATGGTAAAAATTGCTCCAAGCAGGGCAGACATAAAAATGTGAATTTTACTCTGATGGTTCCCCAACATACTGGCTCAGTGACGGAACGAAGATACCTGACCTAATACACTTTTAGGAAATGTAGGATCTAGACTTACAACGTCAAATGGTAAAAATTGCTTCAAGCAGGGCAGACATAAAAATGTGAATTTTACTCTGATGGTTCCCCAACATACTGGCTCAGTGACGGAACGAAGATACCTGACCTAATAGACTTTTAGGAAATGTAGGATCTAGACTTACAACGTCAAATGGTAAAAATTGCTCCAAGCAGGGCAGACATAAAAATGTGAATTTTACTCTGATGGTTCCCCAACATACTGGCTCAGTGACGGAGCGAAGATACCTGACCTAATAGACTTTTAGGAAATGTAGGATCTACACTTACAACGTCAAATGGTAAAAATTGCTTCAAGCAGGGCAGACATAAAAATGTGAATTTTACTCTGATGGTTCCCCAACATACTGGCTCAGTGACGGAACGAAGATACCTGACCTAATAGACTTTTAGGAAATGTAGGATCTAGACTTACAACGTCAAATGGTAAAAATTGCTCCAAGCAGGGCAGACATAAAAATGTGAATTTTACTCTGATGGTTCCCCAACATACTGGCTCAGTGACGGAGCGAAGATACCTGACCTAATAGACTTTTAGGAAATGTAGGATCTACACTTACAACGTCAAATGGTAAAAATTGCTTCAAGCAGGGCAGACATAAAAATGTGAATTTTACTCTGATGGTTCCCCAACATACTGGCTCAGTGACGGAACGAAGATACCTGACCTAATAGACTTTTAGGAAATGTAGGATCTAGACTTACAACGTCAAATGGTAAAAATTGCTTCAAGCAGGGCAGACATAAAAATGTGAATTTTACTCTGATGGTTCCCCAACATACTGGCTCAGTGGCGGAAGGAAGATAACTGACCTAATAGACTTTTAGGAAATGAAGGATCTAGACTTACAACGTCAAATGGTAAAAATTGCTCCAAGCAGGGCAGACATAAAAATGTGAATTTTACTCTGATGGTTCCCCAACATACTGGCTCAGTGACGGAACGAAGATACCTGACCTAATACACTTTTAGGAAATGTAGGATCTAGACTTACAACGTCAAATGGTAAAAATTGCTTCAAGCAGGGCAGACATAAAAATGTGAATTTTACTCTGATGGTTCCCCAACATACTGGCTCAGTGACGGAACGAAGATACCTGACCTAATAGACTTTTAGGAAATGTAGGATCTAGACTTACAACGTCAAATGGTAAAAATTGCTCCAAGCAGGGCAGACATAAAAATGTGAATTTTACTCTGATGGTTCCCCAACATACTGGCTCAGTGACGGAGCGAAGATACCTGACCTAATAGACTTTTAGGAAATGTAGGATCTACACTTACAACGTCAAATGGTAAAAATTGCTTCAAGCAGGGCAGACATAAAAATGTGAATTTTACTCTGATGGTTCCCCAACATACTGGCT
Source organism: Nephrotoma guestfalica (assembly GCA_963691935.1). Lineage (NCBI taxonomy): Eukaryota > Metazoa > Arthropoda > Insecta > Diptera > Tipulidae > Nephrotoma > Nephrotoma guestfalica. The sequence continues at coordinate 28,310,715 of OY829915.1, forward strand.
CAGTGACGGAACGAAGATACCTGACCTAATAGACTTTTAGGAAATGTAGGATCTAGACTTACAACGTCAAATGGTAAAAATTGCTCCAAGCAGGGCAGACATAAATATGTGAATTTTACTCTGATGGTTCCCCAACATACTGGCTCAGTGACGGAACGAAGATACCTGACCTAATACACTTTTAGGAAATGTAGGATCTAGACTTACAACGTCAAATGGTAAAAATTGCTTCAAGCAGGGCAGACATAAAAATGTGAATTTTACTCTGATGGTTCCCCAACATACTGGCTCAGTGGCGGAAGGAAGATAACTGACCTAATAGACTTTTAGGAAATGAAGGATCTAGACTTACAACGTCAAATGGTAAAAATTGCTCCAAGCAGGGCAGACATAAAAATGTGAATTTTACTCTGATGGTTCCCCAACATACTTGCTCAGTGACGGAACGAAGATACCTGACCTAATAGACTTTTAGAAAATGTAGGATCTAGACTTACAACGTCAAATGGTAAAAATTGCTTCAAGCAGGACAGACATAAAAATGTGAATTGTACTCTGATGGTTTCCCAACATACTGGCTCAGTGACGGACCGAAGATACCTGACCTAATACACTTTTAGGAAATGTAGGATCTAGACTTACAACGTCAAATGGTAAAAATTGCTCCAAGCAGGGCAGACATAAATATGTGAATTTTACTCTGATGGTTCCCCAACATACTGGCTCAGTGACGGAGCGAAGATACCTGACCTAATAGACTTTTAGGAAATGTAGGATCTAGACTTACAACGTCAAATGGTAAAAATTGCTTCAAGCAGGGCAGACATAAAAATGTGAATTGTACTCTGATGGTTCCCCAACATACTGGCTCAGTGACGGAGCGAAGATACCTGACCTAATAGACTTTTAGGAAATGTAGGATCTAGACTTACAACGTCAAATGGTAAAAATTGCTCCAAGCAGGGCAGACATAAAAATGTGAATTTTACTCTGATGGTTCCCCAACATACTGGCTCAGTGACGGAACGAAGATACCTGACCTAATAGACTTTTAGGAAATGTAGGATCTAGACTTACAACGTCAAATGGTAAAAATTGCTTCAAGCAGGGCAGACATAAAAATGTGAATTTTACTCTGATGGTTCCCCAACATACTGGCTCAGTGACGGAACGAAGATACCTGACCTAATAGACTTTTAGGAAATGTAGGATCTAGACTTACAACGTCAAATGGTAAAAATTGCTTCAAGCAGGACAGACATAAAAATGTGAATTGTACTCTGATGGTTCCCCAACATACTGGCTCAGTGACGGAGCGAAGATACCTGACCTAATAGACTTTTAGGAAATGTAGGATCTAGACTTACAACGTCAAATGGTAAAAATTGCTTCAAGCAGGGCAGACATAAAAATGTGAATTTTACTCTGATGGTTCCCCAACATACTGGCTCAGTGGCGGAAGGAAGATAACTGACCTAATAGACTTTTAGGAAATGAAGGATCTAGACTTACAACGTCAAATGGTAAAAATTGCTCCAAGCAGGGCAGACATAAAAATGTGAATTTTACTCTGATGGTTCCCCAACATACTGGCTCAGTGACGGAACGAAGATACCTGACCTAATAGACTTTTAGGAAATGTAGGATCTAGACTTACAACGTCAAATGGTAAAAATTGCTTCAAGCAGGGCAGACATAAAAATGTGAATTTTACTCTGATGGTTCCCCAACATACTGGCTCAGTGGCGGAAGGAAGATAACTGACCTAATAGACTTTTAGGAAATGAAGGATCTAGACTTACAACGTCAAATGGTAAAAATTGCTCCAAGCAGGGCAGACATAAAAATGTGAATTTTACTCTGATGGTTCCCCAACATACTGGCTCAGTGACGGAACGAAGATACCTGACCTAATAGACTTTTAGGAAATGTAGGATCTAGACTTACAACGTCAAATGGTAAAAATTGCTTCAAGCAGGGCAGACATAAAAATGTGAATTGTACTCTGATGGTTCCCCAACATACTGGCTCAGTGACGGAGCGAAGATACCTGACCTAATAGACTTTTAGGAAATGTAGGATCTACACTTACAACGTCAAATGGTAAAAATTGCTTCAAGCAGGGCAGACATAAAAATGTGAATTTTACTCTGATGGTTCCCCAACATACTTGCTCAGTGACGGAACGAAGATACCTGACCTAATAGACTTTTAGAAAATGTAGGATCTAGACTTACAACGTCAAATGGTAAAAATTGCTTCAAGCAGGACAGACATAAAAATGTGAATTGTACTCTGATGGTTTCCCAACATACTGGCTCAGTGACGGACCGAAGATACCTGACCTAATACACTTTTAGGAAATGTAGGATCTAGACTTACAACGTCAAATGGTAAAAATTGCTCCAAGCAGGGCAGACATAAATATGTGAATTTTACTCTGATGGTTCCCCAACATACTGGCTCAGTGACGGAACGAAGATACCTGACCTAATACACTTTTAGGAAATGTAGGATCTAGACTTACAACGTCAAATGGTAAAAATTGCTTCAAGCAGGGCAGACATAAAAATGTGAATTTTACTCTGATGGTTTCCCAACATACTGGCTCAGTGACGGACCGAAGATACCTGACCTAATAGACTTTTAGGAGATGTAGGATCTAGACTTACAACGTCAAATGGTAAAAATTGCTTCAAGCAGGACAGACATAAAAATGTGAATTTTACTCTGATGGTTCCCCAACATACTGGCTTAGTGACGGAACGAAGATACCTGACCTAATAGACTTTTAGGAGATGTAGGATCTAGACTTACAACGTCAAATGGTAAAAATTGCTTCAAGCAGGGCAGACATAAAAATGTGAATTGTACTCTGATGGTTCCCCAACATACTGGCTCAGTGACGGAGCGAAGATACCTGACCTAATAGACTTTTAGGAAATGTAGGATCTAAACGTCAAATGGTAAAAATTGCTTCAAGCAGGGCAGACATAAAAATGTGAATTGTACTCTGATGGTTCCCCAACATACTGGCTCAGTGACGGAGCGAAGATACCTGACCTAATAGACTTTTAGGAAATGTAGGATCTAGACTTACAACGTCAAATGGTAAAAATTGCTTCAAGCAGGGCACACATAAAAATGTGAATTGTACTCTGATGGTTCCCCAACATACTGGCTCAGTGACGGAACGAAGATACCTGACCTAATAGACTTTTAGGAAATGTAGGATCTACACTTACAACGTCAAATGGTAAAAATTGCTTCAAGCAGGGCACACATAAAAATGTGAATTGTACTCTGATGGTTCCCAACATACTGGCTCAGTGACGGAGCGAAGATACCTGACCTAATAGACTTTTAGGAAATGTAGGATCTAGACTTACAACGTCAAATGGTAAAAATTGCTTCAAGCAGGGCACACATAAAAATGTGAATTGTACTCTGATGGTTCCCAACATACTGGCTCAGTGACGGAGCGAAGATACCTGACCTAATAGACTTTTAGGAAATGTAGGATCTAGACTTACAACGTCAAATGGTAAAAATTGCTTCAAGCAGGGCAGACATAAAAATGTGAATTGTACTCTGATGGTTCCCAACATACTGGCTCAGTGACGGAGCGAAGATACCTGACCTAATAGACTTTTAGGAAATGTAGGATCTAGACTTACAACGTCAAATGGTAAAAATTGCTTCAAGCAGGGCACACATAAAAATGTGAATTGTACTCTGATGGTTCATAACATACTGGCTCAGTGACGGAGCGAAGATACCTGACCTAATAGACTTTTAGGAAATGTAGGATCTAGACTTACAACGTCAAATGGTAAAAATTGCTTCAAGCAGAGCAGACATAAAAATGTGAATTGTACTCTGATGGTTCCCCAACATACTGGCTCAGTGACGGAGCGAAGATACCTGACCTAATAGACTTTTAGGAAATGTAGGATCTAGACTTACAACGTCAAATGGTAAAAATTGCTTCAAGCAGGGCACACATAAAAATGTGAATTGTACTCTGATGGTTCCCCAACATACTGGCTCAGTGACGGAGCGAAGATACCTGACCTAATAGACTTTTAGGAAATGTAGGATCTAGACTTACAACGTCAAATGGTAAAAATTGCTTCAAGCAGGGCACACATAAAAATGTGAATTGTACTCTGATGGTTCCCAACATACTGGCTCAGTGACGGAGCGAAGATACCTGACCTAATAGACTTTTAGGAAATGTAGGATCTAGACTTACAACGTCAAATGGTAAAAATTGCTTCAAGCAGGGCAGACATAAAAATGTGAATTGTACTCTGATGGTTCCCCAACATACTGGCTCAGTGACGGAGCGAAGATACCTGACCTAATAGACTTTTAGGAAATGTAGGATCTAGACTTACAACGTCAAATGGTAAAAATTGCTTCAAGCAGGGCACACATAAAAATGTGAATTGTACTCTGATGGTTCCCCAACATACTGGCTCAGTGACGGAACGAAGATACCTGACCTAATAGACTTTTAGGAAATGTAGGATCTACACTTACAACGTCAAATGGTAAAAATTGCTTCAAGCAGGGCAGACATAAAAATGTGAATTTTACTCTGATGGTTCCCCAACATACTTGCTCAGTGACGGAACGAAGATACCTGACCTAATAGACTTTTAGAAAATGTAGGATCTAGACTTACAACGTCAAATGGTAAAAATTGCTCCAAGCAGGGCAGACATAAAAATGTGAATTTTACTCTGATGGTTCCCCAACATACTGGCTCAGTGACGGAACGAAGATACCTGACCTAATAGATTTTTAGGAAATGTATGATCTAGACTTACAACGTCAAATGGTAAAAATTGCTCCAAGCAGGGCAGACATAAAAATGTGAATTTTACTCTGATGGTTCCCCAACATACTGGCTCAGTGACGGAACGAAGATATCTGACCTAATAGACTTTTAGGAAATGTAGGATCTAGACTTACAACGTCAAATGGTAAAAATTGCTTCAAGCAGGGCAGACATAAAAATGTGAATTTTACTCTGATGGTTTCCCAACATACTGGCTCAGTGACGGAACGAAGATACCTGACCTAATAGACTTTTAGGAAATGTAGGATCTAGACTTACAACGTCAAATGGTAAAAATTGCTTCAAGCAGGGCAGACATAAAAATGTGAATTGTACTCTGATGGTTCCCCAACATACTGGCTCAGTGACGGAGCGAAGATACCTGACCTAATAGACTTTTAGGAAATGTAGGATCTAGACTTACAACGTCAAATGGTAAAAATTGCTTCAAGCAGGGCACACATAAAAATGTGAATTGTACTCTGATGGTTCCCCAACATACTGGCTCAGTGACGGAACGAAGATACCTGACCTAATAGACTTTTAGGAAATGTAGGATCTACACTTACAACGTCAAATGGTAAAAATTGCTTCAAGCAGGGCAGACATAAAAATGTGAATTTTACTCTGATGGTTCCCCAACATACTGGCTCAGTGACGGAACGAAGATACCTGACCTAATAGACTTTTAGAAAATGTAGGATCTAGACTTACAACGTCAAATGGTAAAAATTGCTTCAAGCAGGGCAGACATAAAAATGTGAATTGTACTCTGATGGTTCCCAACATACTGGCTCAGTGACGGAACGAAGATACCTGACCTAATAGACTTTTAGGAAATGTAGGATCTACACTTACAACGTCAAATGGTAAAAATTGCTTCAAGCAGGGCAGACATAAAAATGTGAATTTTACTCTGATGGTTCCCCAACATACTGGCTCAGTGACGGAACGAAGATACCTGACCTAATAGACTTTTATGTAGCAAGAGGTATATCCCAGAACTACATTTACATTGAAGCCAGTAATTCTCTAGTATCGGATCATTCCTCGGTTATAATGACAGTCAGTGAAATGGTAATTCAAAGGGAGAGTGCCCTTAGGTTAACAAATTCAAAAACAAACTGGGATCTCTTTCGTGAGGTATTGGAGGAGAAAATCAATCTTCAGGTGTCGATAAGAAATACCCACCAGTTGGAAGATGATTAGAACAACTCAATGAAGCAATTCACTATGCTGCTTTGGCAAGTATCCCCATTATACAAAATAAGAAGAAGCTTAACATATCCTACCCAATGGAAGTTAGAGAGTTGATAAGACAAAAACGACGGGCACGTAAAACCTGGCAAATAACTAGAACACCGGAGAACAAAACAATTCTTAACAATTTAGGTAACAGTCTCAAAACTCTTCTTAAAGAAGTTAAAAATGCATCAATCAACAGATATCTAGTTAGCCTAACCGATGAAAAAAATTCTGATTATTCTCTGTGGAAGGCGACGAAGGGACTCAAAAGACCCAAAATGCAAGTGCCTCCACTTAAAAAGGAGGATGGAACCTGAAAGAATTAAAAGAAGAAGTGAAAAGCAACATAAATATTAAAAAAGCCCCAGGGTATGACTTGATTACTTGCCAAATAATCAAGGCTCTACCAGATAAAGGATTTCGTAAGCTATTACACATAATCAATGCAAGCTTCCGGTTAAAATATGTTTCGTGGCAATGGAAAGTAATAGAAGTAATCATGATAGCAAAACCTGATAAACCACCTAACGATAAAAAATCACACAGGCCAATTTCATTGCTGCCAATTATGTCAAAACTCTTTGAAAAATTAAGAAAATTCAGGGAAAAGCACTCCACAATTAAACAGGTGCATAGAATCACCAACGTTATTGAAAGAACGTTAGAACGCAAAAAAGTATGCTCCAGCATATTTCTGGACGTCGCCCAAGCATTCGATAAAGTTTGGCACAGTGGACTTGAATTCAAGCTGCATAGAGATCTGCCGAGGCAATTCTATGCCATACTAAGATCTTATTTATCCAATAGACATTTTCGTGTGAAATATGAGGATGAATACTCCGAACTAAAGAAGGTCTCTGCCGGTGTTCCACAGGGGAGTATCTTAGGACCAATCCTGTATTTATTATATACAAGGGATATTCCAACAACAGATAAAGGAACCATAGCCACTTTTGCAGATGACACAGCAATCATGACGATTGGAAGTAATGTCGCTGATGCAACGAGCAAACTCCAGAAGATTACCAATGCGGTTTGTAACTGGACTAAGCGCTGGAGAATCAAGCTTAGTGAGACGAAATCCACGCATATTAACTTTACATATCAAAAGGCTTCCCATGTACCGATATAAATTAACTCACGACCGGTGCCATATGCAAACAAAGCTAGATATTTTGGCATGCCACTCGATGCCAAGCTCAAGTGGAGAGAGCACGTCAAAAATAAAAAAGAAGAACTTAATATTAAGTTCAGGAAAATGTATTGGCTCAAAGGTAGAGGCTCTGAGGTTACAATATACAACAAGCTGCTGCTATATCATTCCCGTGAAGTTTGTCCTAACTTTGTCCTAAAATTACAAAAACCAAAATTTAGGACAAATTTAGGACAAACTTCACGCGTGTGTCCACGAGCGTGAAGTTTGTCCTAAAATTTTCCTGACTATTTTATCATGAGTATGTATTAGTTAATCTCTCGTTATAATGAATTATAATATTTGTAATATTTGACATACGTACAGTAAACGCTCGCTTTAATGGACTAATTGGGGGTGTCCGTTAAATCCGAATGTTTTTTAATTTAATCGATTCGATCGAATTTAATCTGGGACGGAGCTCAGCCATTTCTTAGCCGATTATGATGGGATTGGGAATGTTGGATAAAAATGGGATTCTTAAATTATTTTTGGAAGAACTTCTGGAACATGGCCACCTGGGACGGAACTCGATCAATTCTTAACCGATTATGATGGGATTGGGTATGTTGGATGAAAATGGGATTCTTAAATGATTTTGAGAAGTAATTCTGAAATATGGCCCCCTGGGATGGAACTCAGCCATTTCTTAACCGATTATGATCGGATTGGGTATGTTGGATGGAAATGGGATTCTTAAATTATTTATGGAAGCAATTGTTAAATATGACCACTATGGACAGAACCCAATCAATTCTTAACCGATTATGATGGGAGTGGGTATCCTAGATGGAAATGCGATTTTAATTTGATTTTGGAATGAAGTACTGAAATATGGCCATCTGGGACGGAACTCAACCATTTCTTAACCGATTATGATGGGATTAGGTATGCTGGTTGGAAATGGGATTCCCAATTGATTTTTGGAAGAAGTTCTGGAATTAAACTACTCGAACGGAACGCCACCAATTCTCAAACGATTATGATGGGATTTTGTTTGTTGGATGGTACTGAGATTCATAAAGAGGTTTTTGAAGAAGTTCTGAAATATGGCCATCTGGGACAAAGGAAAAACTAACGAAGGCTAAACATAAGTTTCAGACTTGTAGATAAATTCCAGTGTACAAATATTTTTATCCGTATGCGATTTACGAGTATAGATTGAACGGCTTGCACTTGGTGCTGATATTAATGTTAAAAGCGATTAATGGTACCGTGACGTATATCGTTAGATTCATTGGAGTGTCTTCTATCACCCAACCAACATACAAAAATTCTATGTCCTTTTATGGAAATATCTCATTTTCCGTAATACCGTACATGCGATTTACGAGTATAGATTGAACGGCTAAAAGTTCCGTAAAACATGAAGGCCCTTTTTTCCCCAAAACCCGAACACAATCTACATGAAACTTGAACCAGCTTCAAGACAAAACAATAAGAATGAACTCAGTGCGACGAACTCTAGTGACCGCGGTCAGTTTGAAAATAATCTAGTGCAAACGGGATTGGATAGGTATATCACTGTTCAATCTAAAAGAAAACGTAACCCGAGATCTGCTCAGTTTGCTGGCAGGAGCAAAGTAACACGGATTGAACTACTTGCTAACCAAATACCGCTTAACAACCGATTCTCTAGTTTAGAGGTCGGTGACCTCAATACAGCGCCGAAATCGAAACCTGAGAAACCGCCTCCAATTTATTTAAGGGAAGCATCTAACAATGAACTGGGTAATAAAATCGCATCATTAACAGACTCTAAATTTTATATTGCCCCGCTCAAAAGGGGTAATATAAACGAAACAAAGATTCAAACCTTCGAAATCGATGGCTTCAGAGCCCTAGTCAAACATTTTGACGAAGTTGGTAAAAAATATTACACATACCAGCTAAAAAGTCAAAAAGGGCTCACTGTTGTGCTAAAAGGAATTGAAAGCTGCGTAGATGTTAGCGACATACAAGCTGCACTTGCTGCGGAAGGTTTCCATGTCAAATCTATTGGTAATATAGTAAACCGTGAGAAGGTACCCCAACCAATGTTTCCTTTTCCAAGAAAAGTCAAAAGGAGTTCACAAGATGTACAACCTAAAATATTTGCTACATCGCAAAATAGTAATTAAAGAACCTAGGAAGAGGTCAGGACCAGTTCAATGCATAAAGTGCCAAGAATACGGACACACGAAAGCATACTGCACCTTAAATGATGTTTGTGTTATTTGTGGTGAACTTCACGACTCCAAACAGTGTGACAAATCTCGCAACGACCCATCTGTGAAACGTTGCAGTAACTGCGGTGAAAATCATACTGCAAATTACAGGGGATGTGCAGTGTATCTGGACTTAAAACGGAAAATAAACCCTAAAATGAGAGCTGAGCAACGAATGCTCAATAAGCAATTTAATCAGAGGGCCATGTTACCAAAAAATACAATAGTCACCAAACCAGCGAGTGCAAACACACAAAATGATAACTTGGAGACGTTTGACAGCAGTTTTGCTCAGCCAGGTGTTTCTTATGCAAACATCCTAAAAGGTAACAAACCGAAACCCAAAGTTCGTTTTAATGAAGAGGACCTAAATATTCATACCACGCTAAATAAATTAACCGGGACCATCCAAAGTTTCATGACGATGATGGAAAGGCAAATGGGCATGATGATGCAAAATATGAATACGCTTATGCAAATAATAGTTAAAAATCAAAAATGACAGTTCTAAAAATAGCTATTTGGAATGCGAACGGGCTTCCGCAACATAAAGCTGAGGTACAGACCTTTCTTATCGAACAAAATATAGACATCATGTTAATATCTGAAACACACTTCACCAAACACAATTTTTTTAATATTACCGGCTATTCCGTTTATGACACCAAACATCCGGATGGAAAAGCACACGGCGGCACCGCAGTCTTGATAAAAAGAAGGTTAAAGCACTACTAGCTCCAGAAATATGCTAAAGATCACATCCAAGCTACAACTATTTGTTTAGACGAATGGTCTGGGAAATTTGTAATATCGGCTGTGTACTGTCCACCGAAACATGCAATTAAAAAACAGCAATTTATCGACTACTTTAATCAGTTGGGAATCAAATTTCTAGCAGGAGGTGATTATCTGGACATCCTACTTATTGGCCTACCGATAGAAAGAAAATTCCTGATTTAATAGATTTCTGTGTAATACGAGGAATAGCACGCACCAATGCTCAAGTCATTGACTGTTATGATTTATCATCAGACCACTCACCAATAATCGTAACACTAAGTACGCACTCATTAAAAACTAAACCACCCCAACGTTTAACAAACAAACTAACGAAATGGGTTCTGTATAGAAACATAGTAGACGTAAATTGTCATCTGGATGTCCCACTGCAAACACCAGAAGATATCGATGCCGCGATAGAAAACTTAAGACAAATAATGGAAATGGCTGCAAAAAAGGCTACTCCGGAGTACAAAAATTCGGAAAAAATAGTAAGCTTTCAAGTAACATTCAAAAGTTATTGGCAGATAAGCCGGCGACTCGGCGGCTATGGCAGCTGCACCAATCTCCTTTTCATAAATGGAAATTAAATAGAGCTATTAAAGCTCTAAGAGAAGCAATACAGGAAGAACACAATCTTGGAATGCAGAATTACCTAAGTGAGCTCACAGCAACAGAGAAGACAGATTACTCACTGTGGAAGGCAGCAAGAAATTTAAAAAGGCCAGAGCTATCGAACCCACCGGTAAGGAAAGCAGATGGTCATTGGGCCAGAAGTGATTTAGAAAAGGCTATCGCTTTCTCTAACTATCTACAAAAAGTGTTCACTCCAAACGAAAAAAATAATGACTGCGTACTACCACAGTTTACGAGGGACGAGTCGAACCCAAATCCAGTAAAATTTAAATGGAAATGCGTCAAAACGGTTATCAAAAACAGGATAAATCCTAAGAAAGCTCCAGGCCATGATCTAATAACTGGAAAAATGATCAAAGAATTACCCGATAGATGCATAAAATATATAACATATATTTTTAATGCGATTATGAGATGTGGATACTTTCCCCAAAAATGGAAAATATCTCAAATTATCATGATTCCTAAGCCAGGTAAAGACGAAACCCAAGTCTCGTCGTACAGGCCAATAAGTCTACTTCCGATAATTTCAAAGCTCTTTGAAAAGATGCTACTAGAAGAACTAATACCTATATTAACTGTAGGTCGGATTATACCAGATCACCAATTTGGGTTTAGAGAGCAGCACGGCACAATAGAACAGGTGCACAGAATTGTAAACACAATTAAGCTCTCCTTAGAAGAAAAGAAATATTGCTCGGCAGTTTTCTTGGATATTGCGCAAGCTTTCGACAAAGTATGGCATGAAGGATTAAATTACAAAAATAAAACTCTTCTGCCTAGACAATTTCATGCAATTCTTGAAAACTACTTAGCCCAAAGGATGTTCCAGGTGAAACAAGGTACGGCCACTACTGATTTAACCGAGATAAAGGCAGGAGTACCGCAAGGTAGTGTATTGGGACCTGTGCTATACTTGTTGTTCACAGCTGACTTACCAATAACTGAAAACATAATCACTTCAACTTTTGCTGATGACACAGCTATATTGTTTTCACACAAAAATCCTCAAATAGCATCGAGAGAATTACAAGAACATCTGCACAAAATAGAAGATTGGCTAAAAACTTGGCGGATAAGGACGAATGAATGTAAATCAACACATGTAACATTCACCCTGAATAAACGCACATGTCCGGCAGTAAAATTAAACAATATCACAATCCCTCAACAAACAGACGTCAAATATCTCGGTCTTCATCTCGATAGAAGATTGACATGGAAAAAGCACATTGAAACAAAACGTAATCAACTAAAAATAAAATTTTCTAAAATGTACTGGTTGATCGGAAGAAAATCGAAACTCTCTCTAGACTGCAAGGTTCTACTATACAAAGCGATCCTAATCCCCATATGGACATATGGTATCCAACTATGGGGCTCAACTAGTGCCTCAAATATAGAAATTGTACAAAGAACGCAAGCAAAGATACTTCGTAGCATTACAAATGCGTCCTGGTATGTTCGAAACAGACACATACATAGAGACCTAGGAATCAAAACGGTTAAAGAGACAATAAAATCATGCAGTCTAAAATACCATCTGAAACTGGAATCACACCCTAACGAATTAGCTAGAGAACTACTAAGGCAACCGAAATACAAACGGCTTCGCAGAGCAGATCCTCTAGATTTGATCAACTGAAATATTTAATAATTACACGCATATTGACCTAACACACTTAAATTAAGAAATTAATAATAATTTAAAAATAATAATGCATACTAATATTAAGTACTAACATAGGTTAAGGCTTAAGTAAAAAAAATATATAGTTTTTAAGAATTCCACACTTCTTGTTAGTTTCGTATAAAGAAAGATTCAAGAATAAAGCCTTTGGCAATAGTAAAAAAAAAAAAAAAAAATTAAAAGGTTCTTATTCTTTCGTCTATATCAAGTTTTCTATATTAATTGATTCGCGAAATTAATTTGTATTTTATTTTAATTTTACGTACAATATCATCCCTTGGTGCATTAAATATTTCTCGGTAGTTAAATAGGTAATATATAAGATTTTATAACTATTCGTTTCTACCCAATTTACATATAAAATAATTTTAAATTTTAAAATTCGTTATAACGAGAGTTTAACCCAAACATACACATTTCTTAAGGTTAGGACAAAGTAAGGACATACTTCACACCATATTCAACTCTGGGGATGTACTAAGCAAACAAACGCCCAAATGATACAGACGTTTCAGATAAGGTTCTTCGTAGCATCGTAAATGTACACAAGAAATGAAGACCTTCACAGCGACTTACAGATAGAATAGATCAAAGGTGAAATAAAAAAACACACCGCCAAACACGAAATAAGTCTCCAGGAATATTCGCCATATGATAGATAACCCGGTCGTTGAAAGAATACTTCAAAGAACGAGGCCACTTGACCTAGTAAACATACCAAATTAAAATTATATTTTAAATAGGTTTAATTAATTTCGGGACTAACCATTGGGTTTCACCCCAACAAATCAGAATTATTTAAGAAATGTAAAATTTGTAAATCTGAAAGATAAATTGCTAGATGAGCACAGTCTCAGTTGTAATTAATAAAAATAAAAAATAAAAAATAACCAAGGTAAAAATATTAAATTTTTTCGGATTTTGGTCGTGCGGTATTGATTCAAGACGACCAACTTGTGGTTATGCATTTTTAATTGAAAATGCAATTATCACCTGGAAAAGGTACTTGCAGGGAACTGTTGCAATCTCAACTGATGGAGAAAGGGCAACAGTTTGGCTTCGTCAATTATTAAAGGATCTTGGGTAGGAGCAAGAGCGAGCAACTACAATCAAAGTGCAATTGTGCTTACCAAAAATGCCGAGTACATTGGGAGGGGGAGTCATCAAACCAGTTTTCGTTTCAACAATGGATCGGATGGGGAACGTGTTTGCTAAACCATTACCAGGTCCACAATTCAAGGAAGGTGTGCCATCAATTCGTTTAAAACATTTTAATTGCATTAATTAGTGTCATGCAAAGACGTTTTTTTAGTAAAAGACTATTATTCAATTTATGTGTTTTATTTATTTACCAAATCCAATTACAAACAAAGAAAATATACAAGTAGTAAGTCAAATCAACGCTTCAACCAAGCTAGAAATGTGTTCAATATGGCTCCATAAAATCTGGAATGCATTCCTACTGTCATGAAACACAAAGCTAAGAATGTTCAATGCCTCTGTTAAATCTGTACTGCTGTGTCTGTGAAACATGTTAAGAGTCAAAGAAAAATACAGCAAAGAACTTCTTTGGCAAACAAGGAAGGCGTCAGATGGTTCAGTCTATAGACGCTCTATGCTGATAAATAGGAGATCAAGAAAAAAAATTCCATCCAAAAAATTACCATTTTTGAAAATCCGCGGTTAAGGAAGACCTCAACTCCCTGCATCCCTGCAAACTTCATGATTATGGTCGACCCAGTTGAAAGTGTCATTCTCATAAAACGTGATGGCGTTTTGGAATCATTGCGTAAATCCAATTGCGTATTCCAACATTGTTAAGTACGGTAATTAAATTCTATGACAAATTCAGATTACCAAAAATTTTAATTAGATTTGTCATATTTTCAAAATTGGTGTGAACCTTGAAAATGCCTACACGCGAGTTTTATTGGTGTTTACTCATATAACTGCTTGGCTGCAATAAATTACGGTATGGGAAATATTTCTAACGTGTTTGTTTAATGATAAGAACTGAATCAATAATTTAATAGGTTGTTTTTTTTAAGTACACGATAGCACGACAAGACAAACATAAATAAGTATTCTTTTCAAAATTGATTACTCAAACTAAATATTGATGACATGCAAGATAAAATATTAAGATCAATTCTTATTTAATATCACCAGCCTCCGTACGCTTCAATATAAATGCGCCATTGCGACAGAGCCACTAACACAGTGCTAAATAGCATTTTAAAGCTTAAATATTTCGACACAGCCGTATTTTTTAAAATCCATTCACGATAGTAATACACATCGGTGTAAATTCCGGGATAATTTTCACGCGCACACTCAAATCCATGAGACGTTATACCGTATAGCGTATTGTTACAATTAAGCGGACCACCAGAATCACCTTGACACCCATCGATTCCACCTTCAAACGAACCGGCACAGAACATACCACTTTTTACTGACCCATTTAAATATTCCGGTAAATTACATTCGGTCACATTGTTCACGGGAACGTGTACCCCACGTACGTGCTGAGATATTTTACCACCCTAAAATTTTTAATGTTGTATTTGTATCGTAAAATTGTAATGAAATATTTTATTTATACCGACGATGTTGTTCCCCATCCCGATATTAAACACGATTCACCGACTGGATATGTGGTTTTCGGCAGGCTAATCACCTTCGTTGTACCATTTTCAGTTTCGGTAATATTAGATTTTAGTCGAAGTACAGCTATGTCATATTCAAAACCATCGCCATTTGCATAGGATTCGTGTACCTTAAGAGATGAAACGGCCGACACGAATGTATTTGAATCTTTTATAGTTAAATCTGAATGACCGCCGACCACTTGTATTTCGCTGGCGGATAGCATATTGCCGCTGCAACAAAAAAAAAACATAATTGTATGGAATTTTTAAGCGATGATGACTCAAAACTACATATAAAATAAAAATATAAACAAATAATGAAATTCAACTGATAAAAACAGGGTCATTGATAATGCAAACGTATATATATATATATATATATATATATATATGTACACTTATAGGTTAGGAAAATCCAACAACACTTAAATCTTACTTTTCATCATATAAACAATGAGCGGCTGTCAATACCACCGATGCACTAATAAGTGATCCGCCACAAAAGAATCCACTACCAAAAATGATATTGTCTTCGTGAATCGACCGCAGTGATACCTGGTATGGGGCCTGCGTTATTGGTATTTCGGTACCGCCAACAATTCGCGGTTCGGCCTCACTTGTTAATTTGGCTACATATTTGCGAACAAACAAGATAAAAATTTATGTTACAACTGACATACACACACACAAAGCAGCGCCTAAGTCAAATGTTATTACCGCAACTAAATATGCTTAACACTAAAATTAAAAACATTTTTATTTTTAAATAAATAAATTAATATTAAAATACAAACTAATTTACATTATTGTAATTTATGAAATGAAATAACTAAAATTTATTCTGCTTTATGAATGAGTTATACCCGCCGTTATCATTTCGGTTTATTTATTTTTTGCTTTTTTATTTTTGCGCTCAGATTAGATAAATAACATTAACACTGTTCGTAGTTTGCACCATGGCATGCAAAAATGTGGTTGTAAGCTGTCCCAGTAGAGTTTACAACGTGGAACGATAATCTACCAAACGTCAGCAGTCGTTTAACCGAAGCACTAGAAAAACGAAATAAACGCCTACTAACTACTGTTACTTTCTCTTTCTTACTTCTGTCTTTCGTTTTTCTCTTCAAAATAATTTTAACACATTCGAGAATGAAACATATTATCAGGTACTAAATTTGCACAATCAAACGTTCGAGTTCTTCTACAGCGAGTGATAATGTGATGTAATTACTCGGAGATAAAATTAAGTTTGATAAATTAAAAATTGTCGACTTTGATAGTACAATGGTTTCTACGATTAATACAATCAGTTATCGCATAATTGAATTATCGGGATAGCGAATTTCAATAACAATTATGATGTGTTACCGTTAACACTGGCCACGTATATTTTATGACGTTATAAAATGAATTGTCCTACCGTTTATCTTATAAATTAAATCAAATCGAATACGAGCAATTAAGATGTACGACTAAGATATTGAAATATTTATTGGATTACTAGGCTCATGAGATAAATTGGAATTACTTTGAACTAGACTCAGGGGTCTAGCCCTAATTTTACCAACTCAGTAAATATCGCGGGCATGCACACAATCCCTGATCAATGTTTCATCGCTATCTGATTAATGGCGCTGGAACGCAAAAGAATGTGCCCCTTGCTTCAAGGAACGCACCCCTTAGATTCGAACATTTCACTAATTTCTTATAACCCCTTTCATAAACTCATTCCCGGGGAAAAATTAACAAAAACTTGAAATTTTAGGAAATATTTGTATGGAACCCCTAGACTCCGGGGTGCAGCCCTGGTTTTACAAACGCAGGAACCTTCGGGGCCAATTAATTGTACGTTCATCCATGAAGTAAAATATACTATGCAATGCACTTTTAATGCTGTTTTGTGGTATGCAGTTTTTGAATATTAAACCCAGTGCTCCCCTAGACTTTTCGGAAAATTCATGATTTTAAATTGGATTGGGTCTAGTACAAAATTAAAACACCCATTTCCGCCGTAGTAACCTTTTAGAAATATTTTAGGACAAAGCACGTTTAGTGCTATCTATATTATACCCAGTGCTCCCCTAAAATTTTCGGAAAATTCATGTTTTGTGATTGGATTGGGTTTAGTACAAAATTAAAAGACCCATTTCAGCCGTAGTAACCTCTGTAAATATTTTAGGACAAAGCACATTTAATGGTAGTTATATTGTGGTACAAGCAGTTGGAGATCGGATTCCAATGTATTCCTAAAATTTTAGTAGTTTCATCTTTTGCCAACTTCAAGATTCCACTTAATTTTTTTTGATGAAAGAATGCAATACATTTAGATGGCTGCTTGGCCTCAGTTGAAATTGACCCTTTTGAAGTAGTGTGGTTAGCTGGTCTTGTGGAAGTTGTGTATCTTTTAGGTTATCAGCACCATTGGATAGTTTTCACCTTCATTCATTGCTAGCTGATGTAATATTCTTATTGCGAGGAACGGGGCTGCTGATGTGCCATCAGCTCCGATATGCAGATTAGTTTCAAACTAAAATCCGATGTTGCCTATATTGAGGCGTCAAATACAACGCAAAATTTTGTTTCCTTTGAGTTTTCCTTCAAAATTGCATGTTGTGGAATGTAAAAGTGTCCCTTGCAATTGGATGATGGTGTCGTATGAAGATACTCTCTCATGAATTCTAGATACAGGTTTCAATTTGCAAGAACCGGTGCGTGGCACTTTGTTTTGAAGCATCAAGGATGCTGGTATCATTTTCTTTGAACGGTAAGTTAACCACGTGGCATCCACTTGGATCCCGCGTTACCGTTTGGCGGTAAATTGTTTCACACTGTTTATCAGATTGTGTCGGTGGATATTTAACCGGTACCTCTTCTAACCCCGTTGTGCCTTTCTGATATTTTGACTGATTTTCAAATCAAGCTTCGTATTGTTTCATCACTGTGCCAAAGTAGTCATCTACGGAATACAGCAGTGTGGTTTTTTCGTCGTCTGCTGCTTTAATGTATATTTCTTCATGCAGCTTTTCGATTTAGACTTTCTTGGAGGTTATTACCTCGAGTTAGATGTTCATGAACTCAACGTTTTCTGGCTTCTTTTCCGTTGTACAATGCTATTTGATTCTCTTATCATGGGGAGCAGATGAACCTGAGACGTTATCTCTAACGCTATTGATTTTCTTAGTGTTTCTAACTCCTTTCTGAAGTTTTGCACCAGAGGTGCGACCGCTTCTCGAGCTTTCCAATATTCATGTGTTGGGAAGTTGTTTTTATTATCTGGTATAAGTTCATCAGCATCGAGTTCTTCATACACACCTTCTAACCGCCCCATTTTGAGGTCGATGTATATATTTGTCTTACTGCTGATGGAACCCTTCTTGTACTTGGTTTGCTCGAAGTACCAATGAAAGGTGATGTGGTCACTCAAACTAATTTTATTCAACTCGACAGTCTATTCAAAGACATCGTTAATCTTGACCGGGCAATAAGCAATAAGCAAAAACTCAATGAAGAAGCCTTGCCAGAATCAATGGACTCGCCCAGTTTCGGTCATTATATTCGTTATTACGTGATACACTAACGACTAGCGGAGTAATCATAGCTCTGGTATATCTCTCTTAATACATAAAGAAACGACAATCAGCATCCACAGACACTTCCAGAGACTAAGTCCACGAGCGTGTCTATATTTGTTGACTACGCAGTATGTTCAATTCTGCAGTGTTTAATTATGTCATGAATTATTGATTTTAACGTTGACAAACATTATGTTGACATACATTTACATGTCGCAAGCCAGCATAAATTTCCGCGCAATTTGCACTTGTATTTGAGAACGACAAACATGTGATCGTTGTCGTTCTTATGTCAGATATGCTGAAATGTTTCTTAGAGGTCATGACGTGATCAATTTGGTTTTCCGTTCTTCTTCCATGAAACCCATGAAATTGAGAGCATTCCATCGTCCACCATGGTGGCATGGTGAAATAATTTTGGTTGAGTTTTGTGAAGAACATCCCTTTTTAATGAACCAAGTAGGAATGTGTTCGAAAATTAAAAATTATTATAAACGAAAATCGGGAAAAGATTCGGGTCCTCCATAGTTTAAATATGGTGAAGTTGCGTTTGTTCATACAAGCTTCTTTTAGGGAATACTTCATCCTGGACAATATACAGGCTGTTGACAATAACGTATCGATTATTATTTATAACAATTTTTCAGCCAGATTTTCTAGTTATTCGCACAAGAAAGGACTACTACTGGGCAAGATTGCCCTCTATAACAAGTTCCAAGATAAAATTTTGCAAGAAATTACAGGTGCTTTTGGTGATGGAGAAAGTTTAGTAAATAAACCACCGGTTGTTCAACAACAACCACCTACTTCGACTCCACCTATTGGTAAATATTTTTTAGGTCGAATTATTACCGGAGTTGAATGTTAATTAAATTTCCTCCTCCGACTTTGAGTCTCATGGTATGGATTTTTTGGTGGTGGAAAAAAATTAACTAACTTATCAGTTGATGACATTTACTCGACTGTTTGACTACGAAGGAACCGTGTAACATGCTACAATTTGATAATAGATGGCACGTATTACACTATAAAAATTATTATCTTTCTCATATGAAGCTAAACGAAACCTAAAGATGTCGGTAATCGTTTTTAGAGCTTGTTTAGAACAAAAACAGATGGCAGTGTTGATACATAAATGAATTTCTTCTTGTGATTGCAGATAACTAAAAGTCTAAAATAATTAGGATTGACCGTCTAAATGAACTGTTTGATTGATATTTATGATGCGTCGTTTATAACCCTTATAAACAAACATTTGTTACATTTATACAAATTTATACAATTAAAGTTAGCCGATACTTTCCAGCCGAAAGTTAAAAAAAATCGATAATTCAGATAGTGTCTTTGCTATCTCAGCCGAAAATCCAATATATATATTATGTCAAATATTAATATGCATCAGCCGATATTTTTCAGACGACATTTCTCCGCCGATATTTTTCAGCCGAAAGTGTTTTTTAAACCAAAAATATTTGTTTTCTACAACAATCTATATTTTTGGTAACATTCAAATGAAATCTATTCCCAACAATGACATTTATGCAAATTTTCAAATATTGTGTGTGCGATATATTCGATTGTGTTTTCCCGGACTCCCCACATGAAAATTGACCTGAAATTTTTTCCAGGTCCGAGCATCATTAAGACCGTTCATTTGAATCTGTTTCCAACCATGACGCTTTAAACGATCAACATTTAGAAATTTTCAAATTTTGTGTGTGCGATGTATTCGATCGAGTATTCCCGGACTCCCCACATGAAGATTGACCTGAAATTTTTTCCAGGTGCGAGCATCATTAAAACCTTTCATTTGAATCTGTTTCCAACCATGACGTTTTGCCCGGACTCCCAACATGAAAATTTGTTTTGAATCTGTTTCCAACCATGACACTTTAAACGATCAACATTTAGAAATTTTCAAATTTTCTTTGTGCGATTTATTCGATCGCGTTTTCCCGGACTCCCAACATGAAAATTTGATTTGAATCTGTTTCCAACCATGTCCGATATATTCGATCGAGGTTTCCCGGACTCCCCACATGACGATTGACTTGAAATTTTTTCCAGGTGCGAGCATCATTAAGACCTTTCATTTGAATCTGTTTTCAACCATGACACTTTAAACGATCAATATTTAGAAATTTTGATTGCGCGATATATACGATCGAGTTTTCCCGGACTCCCAACATGAAAATTTGATTTGAATCTGTTTCCAACCATGACACTTTAAACGATAAATATTTAGAAATTTTCAAATTTTGTGAAAATTATGAATTATGAAAAGTTGATTTGAACCTGTCTCCAACCATGACACTTTAAACGATCAATATTTAGAAATTTTGATTGCGCGATATATACGATCGAGTTTTCCCGGACTCCCCACATGAAAATTGACCTGAAAGTTTTTCCAGGTGCGAGCATCATTAAGACCTTTCATTTGAATCTGTTTTCAACCATGACACTTTAAACGATCAATATTTCGAAATTTTCAAATTTTGTGTGAGCGATATATTCGATCGAGTTTTCCCGGACTCCCAACATGAAAATTTGATTTGAATCTGTTTCCAACCATGACACTTTAAACGATCAATATTTAGAAATTTTCAAATTTCGTGTGTGCGATATATTCGATCGCATTTTCCCGGACTCCCAACATGAAAATTGACCTGAAATTTTTTCCAGATGCGAGCATCATTAAGACCATTCATGTGAATCTATTTCCAATTATGACACTTTAAGCGATCAATATTTAGAATACTTTCGGCTGAAAAATATCGGCGGAGAAATGTTGTCTGAGAAATGTCGGCTGAAAAATATCGGCTGATGCATATTAATATTTGACATAACATATTGTATTTTCGGCTGATATAGCAAAGACACTATCTGCATTATCGATTTTTTTCAAACTTTCGGCTGGAAAGTATCGGCTAATTTTAATTGTATAAATTTGTATAAATGTAACAAATGTTTGTTTATAAGGGTTATAAACGACGCATCATAAATATCAATCAAACAGTTCATTTAGACGGTCAATCCTAATTATTTTAGACAAGAAGAAATTCATTTATGTATCAACACTGCCATCTGTTTTTGTTCTAAACAAGCTCTAATACACAATTACTGACATCTTTAGGTTTCGTTTAGCTTCATATGAGAAAGATAATAATTTTTATAGTGTAATACGTGCCATCTATTATCAAATTGTAGCATGTCACACGGTTCCTTCGTAGTCAAACAGTCGAGTAAATGTCATCAACTGATAAGTTAGTTAATTTTTTTCCACCACCAAAAAATCCATACCATGAGACTCAAAGTCGGAGGAGGAAATTTAATTAACATTCAACTCCGGTAATAATTCGGCCTAAAAAATATTTACCAATAGGTGGAGTCGAAGTAGGTGGTTGTTGTTAAACAACCGGTGGTTTATTTACTAATCTTTCTCCATGTCCAATAGCACCTGTAATTTCTTGTAAAATTTTGTCTTGGAACTTGTTATACAGGGCAATCTTGCCCAGCCGTAAACAACACAATAATCTCCCGAACATAGTAGTCCCTTCTTGTGCGAATAAGATAAAATCTGACTGGAAAATTAGATGCGGATAAATAGGTGCTCGATACGTTATTGTTAACAGCCTGTATATTGTCCAGGATAAAGTATTCTCTAAAAGAAGCTTGTATGAACAAACGCAACTTCACCATATTTAAACTATGGAGGACCCGAATCTTTTCCCGATTTTCGTTTATAATAATTTTTAATTTTCGAACACATTCCTACTTGGTTCATTAAAAAGGGATGTTCTTCACAAAACTCAACCAAAATTATTTCACCATGCCGACCAGTCAGATCTCATAAAGAACTCATCTCCACCACCATGTGAATGTGTTTTAGCAGCGGTACTGCAGCATGAAGTTGAGTCGATGCTAATAGCCAATGCGAATATTTCGTCATTGGTGGACGATGGAATGCTCTCAATTTCATGGGTTTCATGGGAGTTGGAATGAACGGGGCTCGTCTTTCCGGAGTTGAATGTTGAATTAAATTTCTTGCTCCGAGTTTGAGTCTCATGGTTGTAGTTGATGATTTCGGCAGGTAATAAAAATCATTCGATATATTAAACGAATCACGGTATGGGCTTTTTGGTGGTGGCGATGGAGTATCTTCGGTAATAACATTAATTACGCCAGCTTTCCCAAGCAATAGTTTTGAATTTTTTACATGTGGATGAGGTATTTTTATTTTTTGTGCGGTGGCCCAGTATTTTTTTGAATCTGTAAATAACAATCATAAATACCGGAATTAAACTCTTTAGATGTCATTTACGAACAGCCTGTATATATTGTCCAGGATGAAGTATTCCCAAAAATTACGTTGTGTGAACAAACGCAACAAATTTATTTTTGTTCACCAGTAAATTATGGATCAAAATATTATTCGATTTGGATCATATGGTTGCTCATCCAGAATTTTGGCGACTCTTGGGCGTCTATGGCGACTGTTGATCAGAATACAATAATCCGGATTGTATCAAATTTAAAATACAGATATTACCAGAGCTAATATGTAAAACGATATTATGCAACTACATTAGAAAGCTATAACCTCAAATTTTTGACATATTCATGTTTTTTTTTCAACGATACACAGTCAATTTTTATAATAATTATATAATAGATAGCGCGCTTGCCATGAAAAAGGCATTTTTTACTTTTCTTGATGAACGATATGTTTTGCCTTTCTGAGAAAACGAATGGTGCTGATGGTTCACCATCTCTCGAGCACGCCACGTTCAACTACCACACACTTCCAACAATTGGCCTTGCAATTTATTAATCGTCATTGCGAATGCAAGGTGAACTGGAAACATGGACATGCTTAAATTGAAACGGCAAGTTGGTTGGAATCAGCGGTATTCTTGGAATCTAGTGGAATCTGGAATCTAGTTTTTTTTTGGTTCAGGTTTCAAATTGTGCTGTGGCATTCTTGCCAAATATAATTAATTCAGGAATTCAATTGGATAATTGACGACTTCATCTGGGTATGTTTTTTATATTTATTTATTAGAACTGAGTTACATATCACCTAGTAATTTTTCTTTCATAATTTATATTCTTGTTTGGAGGTTTGTAGCCCTTTGGCTAGTCCCCTTTACAATTTCATGTGGTTTCTTCTTTGGCAGTCGTCTTACTGAGTTTGAATCATCCATCATACGACGTATCTCCGCATTTTGGTGTAGACTAATACGTTGCACGTTTTCTTCACTGATGAAATCCATCTTTAGAGTTAGCTCAGTATTTCTTCCTAAGAGCCAATCCATCTTTCTTTTTTCTTTTTCACATGCCCTTTCCATTTTAGTTTCGCGTTTAGAGTCATGCCTAAATATTTTGTCGTGTTTGCATAGAAAATTTGCTGAGAGTTCAGTTTTACTCGTATAGGTTAGGTTAAGTTTCAGTGGTTGCTATCGCACACTTAGGCCAGTTTTTGCACATTGTGATACCACAGGATCATTAAATTTCCTTTAAACCCATCTAGTGCTATTCAAATAACGTTAGAGATCTCGCACATTACAGCTTTCGATATCAGAGAGGCTGTCCATAGTGTATTTGCCCATGTGATCATGTCTTCTGTCAGCTAGCGCAGGACATGAGCATAGGACGTGAACAAGAGTCTTTTTCTCCTCATCCTTGCAACTTATGCAGAACTCATTTGCATCCAGACTCAGCCTTCTCGCATGATCTCTGAGAAGGCTGTGTCCGGTTAGTACCCTTACAATTTTATGAAAGTCACGCTTCCTTCCCTGGCCATACTTGCTTCGCTAATCTGCCAGTCGGACTGGCGAGTCACCTAGCATTTGCCAAGGCAATTGCTTTCCTATGACTTGCTGCTTTCAGCCCAGACATAGGCCTTCCTACACATTCTGTTCCTGGATCCAGTTGGAGAGTCGTACCGTATCTGGGTAATTCGTTTGTCCTGCAATTTCCCTCAACGTCGTAGTGGCCCGGAACCCAGGCCAACTTGATATTGAAGTATTCCCTTAAAACGCTTAAAACGCAGAATCACCTGAAAACGCTTGCCGAAGCACAAAAGGGGTGTTATATAATCCAAATTCACCAGGTCATCCCTCACGGAATTGGCTATAATTGGATTCCCTTTTTGGAGGCACTTCCACCTCGAAATTGCTGAGAGCCAACGGGAGAAGGTACAGAATAACCTCTAAGGCACTAGTGGGGGTCGTTCTCAACGCCCCACTAATGAGCAAGAAGGCTGCCCCCTGTACCTTCGCCATCATGTTTCTTTATGACAGTTTCTCCAGAGCTGGCCACCATACACTCACATCATACGCCAGTGCACCAGCTCCGGTTTCAGATTCCATTTCCTTCCGATGGAATTTTTGCAAGAATAGAGTGCCACAGTGATCGATTTTTTCATTCTTAATAATGTTTACGGCATTTTCTATTTGATAACCCTTTTGCTTGAGATCCTCAATAATTTCCTCTTTTGCGCAGATTGGATGCAAACCTCTAGCCATAACGTTGACTGGGCGATCATTATTATCTTTATAGGTAAACCATTGATGCCCCTCGGAATTAAGCTTTGTAGCCAAAGCTCTATAGGTTTCAGAGTCTTCAACATTAATTTTCCAGTGGCTAGTGTTTAGAGATACGAGTTAGTACTCGGCTACCGTAATCGATTTTATAATCGATTGTATAGTGGAGAAGTTGATGGTTAAGTTTCTGCCATTTCTGTTGAGTGTTAAGCTTTCCTTTTCTTACCTGGTCTTTCATTCCGGTTCGACATCCAATTTGTTTCTCTTGCTAATTGGTCCTCATCCGTTTGGAATGGATTAATAACATCATCGATTGCAGGGCTAGGTGTCGTCCCAAGTTCTGCAAGTGTTTTAACTGCGTTTTTGAGGTCTTGATTCTCTTTCTTTAAAATTGTAAATTCTGCTTTCAATTTAGTTGTAAATTCCTTTATTTCTCTTAGTTGTTCACGGAGTTCGACATTTTCCTTTTCATACTGAATTATATTTCCAGTTGAAGATCTTGGTGTCTTGATAATTTGGAACTTCGTCCAAATGGGTTAAACAATGATTGACCTACCGCAGAATCTGTTGAGCCTGCCTCCGTATAGGAATTTGGCAGAATATCTGCTGCTGCTCATTGTTTGTTTTAGCCAAATTATGCCACTGGAATTTGGTGCCGCGACGAGGACGCGGCTACCTTGGTATTATCTTGGTGTACACGGAGACAGCCAAAGCCCTCTAAGTACCCTTGGCCGAGGGGCACAACTGGATATGTAATGCAATTGGCCATTGACTTTGAATTTTTGTATTCAAATCGTCTATACGTTCTTATTTTTCGCCAAAATAGCTGGTTCGCTCCACCAAACATGCTTTTCGTAATTTGCTTCTTTCGAGGTAGTGAATTGACAAAAATTAGGCGGAACCGAAATGAGGCCAGTCGAAACGTCAAGCTGAATTTCTCCATTGCAAATGTATAATAATTGCTTGGAAAACACGTCCGTCATTTCGTAATTTTATAGGGCGACTCGCATATTCGTTGTTAACTTGAGAGTTACGTACGCCAGCCAGCAGTATCATCGTACCTCCAAAGGGGTCCTGATTATTGCGCAAATCTTTCAACGTTCGATCGAGTGCCTCTCGCCATTGCTGATTTTCTGGAAATGTTGCAGAATGAGCTGTTCGTCCTCCTTTTAACAATGTGGCACCAATATTTGTCTTTGGGCACGAATCGAAGCTAAAATTAATCAAATCATGAACGTTTTGCCAGGTGTATCGAGAAAGAAGATTCCTCCAGAGCTGTCGTTCTCGTTCAAATTCTCGACTGAATACATCGTGCACAAATCCTCTATAGAAATCAACTTGCCCCGTTGTGAATCTCCGCGTTAAATTCAAGTTCGGGAGTCGCTGCAAAATGTCGATGCAAAATATCTTCAGGCATATTGTCTTTGTATTTGTTCCACACATGAAGTAGGTTCGATGGAAAACACGTTGATGATGGCAAAAAGTGATCGAAGTCAATCCACGAACATTAATCAATAACAATGCACGTAAAACCATTCGTCATTGCTCGGATGGACTGTGCAAATCCGCCCTAACGCATCGGTTGAATATACATTCACGTATCTAGGAACAGGCTGTCCATGTGGAATATCTTGGAATCTCCGAGTAAAGCATTGTTCTTGCAAATGGATCACTTGCGCATGTAGCGAAGATAAAGATTCTCCAAAGCGCGTCATTGCTGCTGACACATCGTCCCATCTGATTTTGCGAAAGTTCATCGTTGCTTCCTTTCGTGACGTACTTGCAATCGTATTTGACGGACTTGTAAGAATTGCGATACTCAACATTGCCATGCACTTTGAAAAATTCGGCGGTTGTCGAATACCACGTCCTTATTTTTGACTTTCAACGTTATCGTTTTGTCGTTATCCCCTGCAGAGAGGTAACGATATAGGGGTAACCGTCATTGACTGTGACTGTGTCAATCAGCAAACCACGCGGATAACGTTTGGAGCATTTGGTTTCGTTCACGCGTGATTTGTATCGGGATCAGGAATTACTGCGCAAATGATGGGATCAATTTCAACCACACGTCTCCGAAGACACGATACTTGACGTCTTCGGCCGACAGTGTTTACTTTTCCATTTAGGCATACAAATTTATCGAGCTGACCTTTTGGTTTCTTTCTTAACCTATAAATGAATAATGAACTTTTGTTAGGGATCGAATTGAAAAACAATTAACAACATTGCTGTTCTCCTCGGCAAAAGCGGGTATTTTAATGCATCATACGAACGATGGGTTTCGCAGATACGGTGAAGGTTATCACATATTTTCGCCAACCACAATGCAAACTTTGTTCAACGTCGGTGCATTGAAGCGTCCTTCGTGTTCTAGTGTATGTAGTCTTGAACAATTTGACCAAATGATACGCTTTTGTCCTTTTTTCAGGATTTGTCCTTGAATTTGAAGGCGAATTCTTAATTTATGAGTATCGGAGGTCCACATCTTTGATGCGGGTTTGTGTGATGTGTTTGTGTGTATGATGTGTGTTCTAATCGAAACAGAATTGGGTTAAAACCGCATGCTTCGATAATATTGGCCCCAAATGATGTCATTTGGAAGGAACTGTTGTACTTTTTTACATTCTGCAAGAAATACAATGTTGACAAACCGTGCGCGTTGTTGGATCTATCTGAACGCCAAACGTTCATTTCGAATTGTCTCGTTTAGCCGACTGTTTTGTGCGTAAGCTCCAACTGAGCGGATCGAAGTCGACTGTACCCATTGTTGCGGAGTCACAATGGATCGCGCTTGAGAAATTCTTATTCGAATTGCCTCCAAACGCGGTCTTCGCTCTTCATCGGTCTCATTGACTCGACGATCATCTAGTTGGCTTGCGTTGCACAAATTGAACGTCGAAACTGGCGTCATCGCCAAATAAATAAAATTTTATAATTTTAATAGTAGGCAGTACAAATAAGTTTTGAGGGATTTACAAAAGATGGCGCTACTAGTATTAAATCGCATCGGGCCATCTTGTAACTATATTCATGTTAAAGCGTCATCATTTCCCTCTAAAAGTCAGTAAGTGTCATTTCTCTGAAGTGTAAACAACATATTTTTTGTGCTCTAACCATGTAAACTTTTGTTGACCAAGCGATTCAAACCCGTTTCAAGACCATGGGTATGGTCGAATGCTGTTTTTTCACGTGCACACAACTGCTCCAAAGAGAAAATCGGAAGGGGTTTTTTGCATCGATTTGAGACGGGGGACAAAAAGTGGATCCAACCCAAAGCACAGAAAATCGTGGGGTAAGCCCTGTCAAACTGAATATTCATGGCAAGAAGCTAATGCTGTGCATCTAGTAGGATCAGTCCGGAGTGATTGCACGAAAACTCTCGCCCGCTTGTTGCAAGAGTCGTCAAGGAAACTTTGGAGGCGCTACAATGGGATGTCCTACCCCACTCGCCTTCACTGCTTACGAAGAAGCCATAAATTGGGTCGATTTCATATGCTGTCTAAAAGATGGTTAAAAGACACAGCTAACAATGGACAATACTTTGAATAAAATATATTGTACCAATTTCTCTTAATGAAGCTTCGAAGTTATAAAAAAATCTCAAAATTTATTTGAACTGACATTGCCGCTTTACATACAAATTTATACAAGTGTCTACAATTATATTGTCCAGGATCATGCTGCAGTGATGAATATGGTGGAAGCACCTGGTCTGCGGTAGAGCGTCTTTACTCTTTTCAAGAGTTGCAATTTAATTTCCGCGGTCGCCTGTTGCTGGTGTAGTGATTTGCTCTAGCGAATCGTCCACTCCTGTCTTGTTCTTTATGTATGAGCTGAAGTCCTTTATGTGAGTACCTCCAACTAATACCCCATGTGCATACTGTGTGGAGATTTTTGTTTCATTGTCATTGCATTGCAAAAATATGACAACGGTTTACATCATCTGTTGGCATTGTTGCGAAATGTTCATCTATGGCGAGATATTCGGTTGAGGTGATAATTTGTTATTGTGTGGTAGCGTGATGTATATCTGGTACAGGAACTACTGACCATAACGTATAGTCCCCCGTGAATAGGAAGTAGTTCATTGATGTGGCAGTGTGGTTTGCAATATGTTTCACCATCTTGCCGTGTTGTCAATCAAGATTGTTTTATTCCTTATCAGTGACAATTGTTCATGCCCGTTGTTGTTGAGTTTCTCAAACAAATGTTCATATTCACTGGCTTCACAATTATCATGCCTGTTGAATCCCCAAATCCCCGTTTTACGCGTTGTTTTTCCTTGTTACTGCTTGACGAGGTTTAATCCAGGTAGCTCCTTACAGACTGCTGGTATTTCACTTTGAGCTGTCTTGTATAGATTTTGATTTCTTCCCAATAGCTGTTCATGGTGTATTGAATTGCCAGAGTCCATTCCATAGCCTAATTCGAACAGAACGCACACTGAAAGAATGGCTAGGTGGTTCATGGTTACTACGTCCTTCATCGGTTAGTTTGGTTCTACGAGTCGTTCACTACTTTTACTAGTACCAGGTCGTTTAATGCTACATTTGGCTGTACAATTCTCCATTTGTTTCGTTGTTGGTGTTTGTGAAAATATTCCGCCGATCAGCGGTTTCCAGAAATCTTTTGGCATCTTTTCGATCATGTGCCATATTGTTTCTAATCCCATGCTGTAGCTGATACTCGCCTCTGGTATCACCTTGAAAGAATCAAAAATCAGAAAGTATCCTAGTGTTAGCGCTGTTGAATCCGAGGCGTCGTTTGTAAGTTTAGTTAGTGGTTGAATTGAATTGAAAACTGCTTCGATGTGAGTGGTGAGAGGATATAACTCTTCGAATGTAAGAGTTGATCCTCCTATCACTCCCTTTAGGTGAAATTTTACGGGTTTTATTCCTGCTTCCCATATTTCACCAACGGAGAAGATGGAGAGCGGGGAGGCATAAAGTGTCAGTTTGTTCCATCAGTGGCCAGCATGGCTGCTAGGTTTAAAAAGGTTTCATTCTCGGAAAGTATATCCGTGCACAGTCCTCGGATGGACAGGCCTTGCTAGCATGGAGGTTAATCTTTTATAGGCCACTAATGGTCTTCCCAGCCTCACTCTTGAAGGTAAACTGCTCATTAATTGTTTCATGTCCTTCTGTTTGTGACGATAATGCATGTTATGCATCTTTGTATTACTTGTCGTACTGCTCGCCTACCATTAATGATCTAATATTTTTGTCCCAAGATTGCCAGTGTCAGTTGTATGCCACCATGTAATGTGTTTTTATGGGTGTCCTCAATTTTCCGTTGCGTAATTAAGTTGGTTTTGTTTAGGATGATAACTTGTTTGCTGGCAATTGCCAGATTTGAGTTCTGAAGACGTCCTATTACACGTAGCAGGCCTTAGTCATTGTCCTTGGGTTAATTTTATGATTGTTGTTTCTGCAACCTGAAGTTCATTCCCAGTCAGCCAGCCCATGCTAACATTTTTTTGTTTTCTACAGTATTCCATTGGGGTCGCGTAGTTGTCAGGAGGACTTTGTCCATACCGCATTTTCTTGTGATTTTTCTTGCTGAAAATGGGGTAACTCGTGCTTTGGACATTAATAGTTGGGTTGTTATTTCACTTGTATCATCCACTGTCCTACAATATACCACTGCAGCATGCGCATACTCTGATGCATTGGCAAACCCATATGCAGTTCTATTTTGCATCTTGATGTCACGTTGAACCTTGTATTCCAATTTACCATACATCCTGCATAATAATCTTGGCCATGATGGATATTGAAGATAATCAGCATATGGCGTCGAAGAGTTTTGATGGCTCAGGTCGGAGCGACCGTTTGGGGATTGGTTGCGTGTCCTTTAGCTTGTTGCCTCCCAGAAATATTTTGTAATATTTTAGGAGAGTTGGTCATCTACATAGAAGTCGGTCGTGATGATTTTAACCGCGTACTGGATCCATCTTCGGCTAGCTAAATTAATGTTCTTACAGCTAGATAGTTGGCGGCAGTAGTCCCATATGTTATAGTCTTTAGTCTATACGCCTTTATGTGGGCTCGGAATCTCTTTTCTCCACAGTATACCGTGGTTGTCTTGATCTTGTGTGTTAAGCCAATTTCTTAATGTCGGCTGTGATGGCGATCTTGTGTTTTTGCCAATCCATATTTTCGACAAATTCATTTTCTGATTTTTTGTGTTAACTCCACGTGGTTTAGGATGATGTATTTTAGCACTGCTGGGGCTCTTCTCCGGGATTCGCCAGGCTTGGCATGATTGTCCCTAAATTTAATTTTTATACTCAATGTCTTTCAAAATTGACCATTTCATAACAAAGGTTCGCGTTGTGTTTGACGCTTCTGCTAAGATGGACTCGGGTCGATCTTTAAAAGACAAAATGATGACGTTAGAGATGACAAAGAGATGACGTTACCAAAATGTATCGCCAAACACTTTTGAATAAAGCGAATACGGTAACATATGGCATGGCATCATCTTCATATTTGGCCAATAAGTGTCTCAAAACATTAGCTGAAATTAATCGCTACAAACATCCCGAAGCATCATATGCGATTGGGCAAGATATATACGTAGATGATCTACTTACTGGTGATCACACACACACACACACGTAGCAAGCGGGTTGAGCGGTAGGTACAAAACCAAGGCCTTGGATTATCAAATCGGTTTCGGCACAAACTCGACATTGGAAATTGTACACGGAAATCGCATTAAAAATGGGAACATGGAACGTGATTAGCTTCTTACGATCTCGAGTTTTGGCCTCTTAAGACCCATGAAACCTTTCAAACCAGACATAGAATTACACATGAGACACAATTGCACTACAAGAGCTAAGATAATTTTTAAGTGGGATCCATGACATCACCAATGGTTGCACTCTCCTTTACAGCAGTCAGAAATTCGTTCGTAAACTATTTGTTTTGTTCATTGGACGTGAAACAATTCGTAATTAGCATATTCAGCAATGATGTTTTATGGGTGATAAATTCGTTGATTTCTAGGCCACTTTATTTCGGAAATTCAACCGCCTCTGTTTGGCCGGCATATGATTTTTTCGGTCTGCAACGACCATGCCTGTTCTGGTAGGAATACGTATGAAATTAAATGATGACTGGGGTTTACCTGAAGTTGCTTTTTTATTTTAAGCGTGTGGCGAAATTTTAGATGTCCTGGTCCTATTTATTCGTCTCCTGATTTATTACTAATTTTCCGTGCGCATTAATTAACAAGCTCAAAAGTTTTCCTAATTTATTGGAGCCGGAAAGAATAATCAGCGGAATATTACGAATTGATAAGCATTTTATCTGTCCTTGATATCACAACTGAATTCGTTCACTATAGTCACATAGTCATTCGACACTTTAATTATTAATAATTTTTATTTACTTTACAAACTGAAGATCGATACAACAATGAACATAGCACTAAATAATACTTTCACACTGATAAAATTTGAAACCGAACTATTTTTCAGAATCCATTCCCGAAAATAATAAACATCTGTATAAACTCCAGGGTATCGGGGTAAGGCACATTCGATGCCGTGTGATGTTACCCCGTAAACAGTCGTGCCACATACGAGTGGACCACCCGAATCACCTTGACATGCATCAACACCTCCGGTAAAAAACCCAGCACAGAACATACCGTTATTAACAGTACCATTCAAATATTGGACTCGGTTACATTCCGTACGATTATGGATGGGCACGTAAGCACCACGAAGTATTTGAGACGCTGATGTACTACCCTAAAATTATAACGAATTTTTACGTTATCTGTAATTTCGATTAGTAACAAGTTTTATACCGAATATGTGGTACCCCAGCCCGAAATTAGACAATTTGTTCCCAACGGGTATGAGCTTGTCGGAATATTAATTGATTTAATCGTACTGGTAGCATTGATTGTGGCGTTGGTTGCTAGCTGGTTTATTAGAAAAATAAAAAATACTTATAATTTTTATGTAAGGTTTTTAAATTATCTTTAGTTACCTTAATCAAAGCGATATCGTTATCAAAACTGATTTTATTCTTATACGATTCGTGAATCTTGAAAGATGATATAGCGGACACAAACGTTTTGTTATCGCGTCCATTTAAATTGGCATGCCCTCCGACCACCTGTATATCACTTGCTTTACGTTGTTTACCACTGTAGAAATAAAATGTAAGTACAAATATTTTGATAAGGCCTTTATTGCGGCGATAACAATATTAAATTGGGATTTTTATTTTTGAAGTTGTTACGAGAACTTTGCACACTCCCGTATACTCAAAATATTAAATAGACTTACTCATTATCATAAAAGCAATGGGCGGCCGTCAGTACCACAGAATTTGAGATAAGTGAGCCACCGCAAAAGAATCCCGCACCAAATTGAATAGATTCGTATTGGCTAAATCTCAGTGATACTTGATATGGGGCCGATGTAATTGGTATTTCAGTACCGCCAACGATTCTGGGATCGATTGTGGTACCAATTGTTAATCCCGCTACGCAAACAGAGATACCGAAAATTTATTCACAATATCAAATTAAATTAATTAGTCGTTATAGATGCCTACCAAAACTAAATAAACTTATAATCACAGATAACAGGAACATCTTGAATTTTGTATTGAAATCAAGTTAGACACTCTAAGGTGAATTTACAAATAGAACCACAAGAATGAAAATCTATTTATTGAATGGTGTTCGTTATCATTTTGATTTGATATTGCAAAACTTATTTTATGCATTACAAGATTAGATAAATAATATTATCGTTTACCAATATGAAGAATTACAGGTACAGTATTTGATAGTCATATACATTATGTATGTCGATTTAGTAAATGATTGTGAAAAAATACTGTGTATCGATCATAAAATCTAATTCTAGTTAACTTTGCCCGATGACTCATGTGTGGTTTTACTGTGACACAGGCAGGTTAAATTGGCGCGTGTGTAAAATTGTTTTGCTTCACTGAACGAATTGGGTATTAGGTTAGGTTAGGTTAGGTTAGAGTGGCTGCTTTCGTACACTTAGGCCCATAGCGGCCCATTGTGATGCCACAGGATCCTATTTTCCCTTTACCCCCGTTAACACCATCCAGAGCTACTTATGTAGCGTAAAATATCTCGTACTCCACAGTTCGCGAGTTCCGAAAGGCTGTTCATCCCGTACACACCTAAGTATTTATGCCTTCTGTATGATAGAGCTGGACACGAGCATAGAAAGTGATCTAAAGACTCTTCCTCCTCTTCGTCCATACAACTTCTACAAACGTCATTCGTCTGTAGATCCAGTGTTCTCGCATGTTCCCCAAAAAGGCACTGTCCTGTCAGTATCCCTACGACCAAACTTAAGTCCCGTTTCCCCAGGGATATGAGTGCCGTGGAGCGCTTCAAGTCCAGTTTTGGCCAAACCTGCTTTGCTACCCTGCACGTGAGAGTGTTGGTCCACCTCTCATTTGTCAAGACGATTGCCTTTCTCCCGAGCGCCAATTTGAGCACTGCTATAGGTCTCCCCAGAACTGCCCTTTCCGGCTGCATCTGGAGAGTCGTACCATACCTAGCTAGTTCGTCTGCCCTGCACTTTACCGTGATGTCCGGGTGACCAGGGACCCAGATTATCTGGATGCTGAAATATACTCGCTCGTCCACATAGATTGCGATATCCCTCCCGGATACCACATTATGCTTCAACCATGTCATGACTTCCCCGATCGCCACCACTTCAGCCTGGTACACGCTGCAGTAGTCAGGGAGACGAACAGAAATATTCACGTTTAGCTTCTCACAGAAGACTCCGGCTCCTACCTTACCGTCTAGCTTAGAGCCGTCAGTGAAAAATTACAGTGCCTCGTTTTCCAGTATTGATCTGTTCCTCCAGGATTCTCTCGAGGAACAGATGGTCCCGAAACCTTTATTGAAGCACAACGTTGGTTTACTATAATCTAGATTCGCCAGTTCTTCCCTTTGCGATCTAACTATCGTCGAGGGTCCCGTCTGAAGACACTTCTACTGCGAGACCGCCGAGAGTCTCGTGGCCACATTGGCTGCAATTTGTTTACCAAAAAAAACGATTAGAATAAGGTGGAACATAACCTCTAAAGCGCGTGTAGGAGTTGACCTGAGTGCCCCGCTTATAAGCATACAGGCCGTTCTTTGTACCTTTTCCATCATCCTTACATATGTTACCTTATTCAGAGCTGGCCACCACACGCCCATCCCATACATCAGCACAGGTCTTACCACTGCGGTATAGATCCAGTGCACCAGCGCTGGTTTCAAACCCCAACTCTTACCTATGGCGTTCCTATACGAGTAAATGGCTACATTAGCCTTTTTCACCCTATCTATAATGTTGGGCTTCCAGCTGAGCTTCCTGTCCAAGATTATGCCCAAAAATCTCGCTCCATCAGCAAAAGCCAGTCTTATGCCGTTCACGGTAGGAGGGCTAACTACCGGAATTTTATATTTCCTAGTAAATAGTACCAGCTCTGTCTTGGAAGGGTTGATCCCTAATCCACATTTGCTGGCCCATCTAGTAACGATCAGGAGTGCATTTTGCATAACATCCCTAATCGTATCCACATGTTTGCCTGAGATAGCTATCGCTAAATCATCTGCATACGCTACAACTCCTGTCCCCTCCCTCTCCAGTTCCAACAGCAATCCATTCATCACTGCACTCCAAAGAAAGGGGGACATTACACCTCCCTGCGGGGTTCCTCTAACCGCCCTTCTTCTAATGGTGGACTCCCCCAGTTTTGAGGTAATGATCCTGCTTACCAGCATCTGATTTATCAACCTACTTATAGGGTAGTCCACCTTCAAACATGACAATCCTTCCATGATCGCCTCCGTTTTTACATTATTAAAGGCACTTCTTGCGAGTGAATTGACTTGTCAATCATGCGTACTAGATCGTGCAGAGCTGTGTCCGTCGACAGTACGCATGCTGCGACACTGCCCAATTCCTGGGCTCAATTTTTGATCGAATACCTACATCTACCAACCTTTCCAAGGTTTTCAGCAGAAAGGATGATAGAGTTACCGGTCTCAGATCCTTTGGGTAAGCATTTGAGCTTTTTCCCGATTTCGGGATAAAGACCACTCTGACCTCCGTCCATTTCCTAGGAATATAGACAAGTTTCAGACATCTCCTGAAGATACCCTCCAGCCAGGGGAGGATGACTGCCGAGTTCCTTTGGATCTCTGCTGGTATAATCCGATCCGGGCCCGCCGATTTATACGGCTTAAAACCGTTCAGCGCCCACTGGATTCGCTCCCTGTCTACAATGCCCTCCATCTCTACTGAAGGTGTTACTCGATGAGGTCCGGGCTCTATCGAGTCATCAAACCTTCCCGGAAAATGGGTCTCAATGAGGAGCTCCAATGATTCCACACTTGAAGCAGTCCACGACCCGTCCGGTCTTATCAAATAACTAGGACTGGTTGGGTTAGAAGCTAGAATTTTCCTAAGGCGAGAAGTCTCAGAGACCTCCTCCATCCTACCACAGAAGAGTCTCCAGGACCACCCTTGTGCCTTCCTCAACTCTTTCTTGTACCTTTTTAGGTCCTCCTTATAGGAGTCCCAATCCCGTACCTCTCTTGTGCTTTTAGCTTTATTAAAAGCTGTCCTAGATGCCCTTCGATAGGTTCACAACTCCGTGGTCCACCAAGTCGATTTCTGCCTACCCCTAGGCTTTTTCAGGAGGCACGCGGCCTTAAATGAGAGATTGCATGCTCTTGTGACCGTATCAACCATGCGATCCAATTCTTCTACTGTCGCCGGAGGTCCGGGGACCTCCAGTGGCAATACTTCCGCCAACATCTCCCTATATTTGTTCCATTTAGTCCTTCTGGGATTCCTGAAGCGTTTCCGGGTAACAGGTTTAATGTCGAGGTTGTATGTTACATATCCGTGATCAGAGAAAGAGTGCTCCTTCGCCATTCTCCATCCTCTGATCATATGAAAGATCTTTTCCGACGCAAAGGTCATGTTGGCTCTCGTCCAATATTGCAAACTGCAAGGTTGGTATTTAATAAGTAATCAAAAAATAACTCACCCCTCTTGTTAATGTCTGTGCTTCCCCAGATTGTGTGATGCGCGTTTGCATCACAACCGAGTATAACACCTACCCTTCTTTGATCTGCTTCCCGGATCAGTTCCCCCAGGTTATCCGGTGGAACTAGCCTCAACACTTACATCAGTGACGTCTCCACTACTAAATTGAGAAAGTAGAAAAATATTCAGATTATTTTTCGCTAAACTACACAATCGGATCTTCTCAGAGTTGCTTGAGTATAATAACTTATACCCTTTTGTTCTGAGGCCACAGATCCTGTTATTGTTAATCGAAGGTTCTTGGATTAACACCAAGTCCTCAACTGATTTAGTCAGCATGAGAACAAGAGCTGCCGAGGCAGCCTTTGTATGTTGTAGGTTTATTTGTGCAATCTTAATCATTACAGTCCACCTTACTCACCTCCTCCTGCACCCCCTGCATCGGGATAATGCCATCTAGCGGGTTATTTCGGTCGCCATTCTCCTCTTGTCGAGAGTCTGTCAGTACACGCTCATCAGCCTACAGAGAGAGGAGACTACCTCCCATAACTATGCTCTCCACATCAGAAGCATCACTCTACTGGCCGGCCTCTGCCTGCTTGACCATATCCCGTTGGGTCCGTTCTCCGTCACCCTCAGGAAGGTCTTTCACCCTTGCATCGGCCTTGTCCTTTTTATATGTTTTGAGAGTGATCGACCCGAACCCGAAGTTGATCACTCCCCTTGTTTTAGCAAGGGAAGCCAGGGATTCTTTATTGATCAGCATAATTGCCAATCTAAAGCCCCCCTTAGCCTCCTCTTGCTTCACAATCCTCTAATCTTTCGTTGGAAGATCTGGATTGCTGGCCCGAATGATCTCGAGGATCTCCTCCGGTTTCTCCGGCTCGGTTGGCAGCCATACGCGTGCCCTTGGTCTGCTCGGGATTTCCTCCCTGGAGATTGCCTCAAGCCTCGCGCCCTGCCACACCTCGTCTACTTCGGTACCATTCCGCATCTCTGCAGGACGGGAGGGATCCCGGATTTTCTCTCAGGATCCTCAGAAAAGTGGAGTTTAGTGCATTGTACACCACCGTCCACTTCTCTGACGTGATGCTCCCATCTTCCTGACTCCTGTCAATGACGGCTAGCACCAACACGTGCTCCTTTAGGATTTCACTGAATAGCTTCAGCTTTTGATCCTTAGGAGCACTCGACGTCCTATCTGTTTGAACCTTGGCTCGCTTACTATCGCCAGCTACCAGCTAATCCTGGGACCTCTGCCTTTTAGACACAAGGGCCCTTTCCGAGCTATCGCCGGCGACAGTTTTTGTTGCCCATGCCAGAGATTCCCTTTGTTCCACTGTAAGCTGCCCCTCAGGGGTCGCAGCCAGTTTCTCCAATATTCTAAACGCCGACCATCTCTCTCTATATCGACGCTTCGCCAGAGGAAGCTCTCCCACTCCCCCATGATTTTGTTTGGCGGTCCCGATTTCACCTGGCTTCAATGCCATGGCGTCGCTTCTCTTTGCCTCTGATGAGGGGGCCCGTCCCACCTTTAAGGTTCGAGTTACCCCCTTCTTTTACATTTTCCGGTTTTTGAAGGGTACCGGCCCCTTTATTTTTGTTTGTACTACTGTTTTCCATGTTGCTCCCACGAGTATCGGAGAAATACTGGTCCACCTGCGTGAGATCCGTATACACAGGTAAGGCTAAATACAACTGGAGGTCGCCAGGTACCCAGAGGGCTCCGTTCGCGACTGGGCTTTGTTAAATGGACCCCAGCCTAGTCGATCCTCAGCACGGGTCGCATACCACCTTAATCCGGCCCATTGGCTTACCGAGCACCACGACCCCCCGCGCCCCGCCCCCCCCCCAAGCACTCACCCTCCATTCACCCATTCATTTGGATATCCCAACTCAATGGGACCCATTCCATTCATGGGATGACCCGTTTATAGGGTTCCCCACTCACTTCTTGGGACCCGGGAGTGCCGGGAGCCGCAGCGCCCAGTTCGCCGTGGTTAGTAGTCGATGGTTTTGTGGCGCCATCAGTTCGCCCTTTCATGCTGGGTATCATAGGCACTCAGAATTTAGGGAACTGAGGTTAACCACTCCCCAGTTCCCTGAGACTCTCCTTCCAGCACAGCTGCGGTTGGGGGCGGCTTATTTAATTCAAGGCTAACCTACCTATCGATAGGCCGTCCACTATCCACCACCTGTGACCCCCCGATAGCTGCAGCCCGCCACGAGAATTGGGTATTATACTGATCGGAAAATGAGATGCCACTATGAAAAATTATCAAGGTTCATGGAAAAACTCCACAAACTTTATTTGATGACGGATGTAAAGTTTGTTCTAACTTATAGTGAAATGGTTTAAATGCAACTAATGGTACTGTAATTAATACTTACGGTACTCGATCACTAGAGTTAGATTTGGGATTGCGTCGAGCATTTAGACATCCATTTATTGTTGCTTCGGTATAACGAGACCAATAATAGGCGCAGATTTTTTTATAAAGTTCGGTTTGGTTGTAGATCTACGAAATAAACGACTCTTAGACACAAATACTTCACTTTCAGTTAACACAATGGACACTGCAATATCAAATGAATCGGTATCGCGATTATTCGCGGTTGAAGGACCTTACGCCGAAATTCTTCGCAACTATCCAAATCTAACACTAGAACATAGATATGACCTACCGGTTAAACATAACGTAGTGCATTGAATTGTTACCGAAGGTCATTTACTTTTTTCGAAACCGAGAAGATTGGATCCAGCAAAACATAAACTTGCTAAAACCGAATTTGAACATATGTTGCAACTAGGCTTGTGTAGACACTGTTCATCCAGCGCTGCTTCACCTTTGGATTTAGTACTAAAGCGTGACAGCAATGACTGGCGCCCCTGCGGGGATTACCGCCGATTGAACGCTATCACGGTACCGGATAGGTATCCTTTACCGCATATTCACAACTTTTCTCTTAACCTTAGGGGTTGTACTGTTTTCTCAAAAACAGATCTTGTGCGAGCGTACCACCAAATACCCGTGGCATCACAAGATATTTACAAAACCGCTATTACCACACCTTTTGGACTCTTTGAGTTCATTAGGATGCCGTTTGGACTTCGAAATGCTGCTCAGACCTTTTAACGTCTTATGGACGAGGTTACAAAAGGTTTAGATTTTGTTTACGTCTGTATCGACGACATTTTGGTAGGTAGCAGAAACATATCGGAACATCAAAAACATCTTAATATTTTATTCGCTAGACTAACAGAATATGGTTTAACAATTAAGCCTTCCAAATGTGAATTTGGAGCACCATACCTTAATTTCCTCAGCTATCAAATCACGAAAGGCGGAACTAAACCATCTGCAGATCGAATTGCAGCCATACAATATTTTCCCCAAACAACGTCAATTATTCAAGTGCAGCGTTTCGTGGGCATGGTGAATTATTACCATTGCTTCATCCCTCACTTAGCCGAACTGATCGCACCAATACACAACCATCTCCGCAAGTTAGGCAAAGTAACTAAAAATAACCCATTCACCTGGCCTCCTGGTGATTCAAAAATCCCTGATTTTGTTTCCGGTTTGTCAATTTGGTGTGAATCATCGACCCCAGTTAAGTATCCTTACATTCCTAGCGCATTGCGTGAAAGTGTTTTTGAAAAACTACACGGTTTGTCGCACCCAGGAATACGTACAACACGAAAATTGATAGCATCAAAATATTTTTGGCCAAGCATGAACGTTGATACGGGATACTGGTCCAAAACTTGCCTTCCTTGCCAGAAATCTAAAATCAATCGACATACTGGATCAGAACACTAACGTTTTGACATTCCTTCTGGAAGGTTCAACCACATACACATTGATCTCGTCGGACCGTTACCTCCATCTAATGGTAATACGTTCATTCTCACAATAATTGACCGGTTTACACGCTGGCCGGAAGCGATACCACTGACGGACATGAGAACATCAACGATAGTTAAAGCTTTCGTGAACACATACGTCTCAAGATTTGGCGTCCCATCGGAAATCACGACTGACCAGGGAAGTCAATTTGAAAGCCATCTTTTCAGAGAGTTCTTAGGATTATTAGGTTCACTGAGAATTATAACAACAACGTACCACCCTCAGGCAAATGGGATGGTGGAACGTTTGCACCGTCATTTAAAATCGTCTTTGTATGCCAGATCAAACACTTTAAACTGGAGCGATGAACTCCCATTTATTCTCCTGGGAATAAGAACATCGATTAAAAATGATCTTGGTTGTACTCCAGCAGAACTTGTTTACGGACAACCGCTAAAAGTTCCAGGAGAATTGGTAATCCAATCTGATCCCACATCTTTCATAGAACAATTAAGAGAATCAATGCGTAACATAGCGCCAATGAACACACGAAATAACATTCCAGACAACATATACATGCCACAAAATTTAAAAGACTGTGATAAGGTTTTTGTCAGAATAGATACAGTAAAAACCGAATCAACACCGCCCTACGAAGGACCCTTTACGGTCAAACGTAGATTTCGCAAACGTTTCGATGTGGATTACAATGGTAAGAATGTATCAA
This sequence comes from Nephrotoma guestfalica, assembly GCA_963691935.1. Classification (NCBI taxonomy): domain Eukaryota; kingdom Metazoa; phylum Arthropoda; class Insecta; order Diptera; family Tipulidae; genus Nephrotoma; species Nephrotoma guestfalica. The sequence continues at coordinate 28,352,730 of OY829915.1, forward strand.
TTTCAATCGATAGACTTAAACCGGCATACACGACAGACGAGATAAAAATAATACCTCCGTCTGTTTGTACATCTAGCCAACGGCAGGTAACTTTCCAAAATTAACCACGAATTGTCAAAATTTTTCTTCTCTACGTCACGGTGTTTTCACTTTGTACTAAATTCAATCCAAATAAAAAAATAATTTTTTTTCGAAAAATCTTAGGGAACACTGGATGTGAATACTACACCCAGTGCTCCCCTAAACTTTTCAGAAAATTCATGTTTTTTGATTGGATTGAGTCTAAACAAAGTGAAAACACTCATTCCAGCCGTAGTGACCTCTTAGAAATATTTTAGGACAAAGCACTTTTAATGCTATCTATATTATACCCTGTGCTCCCCTAAATTTTTTGGAAAGTTCATGGTTTTAGATACCCATTCCAACTGTAGTAACCTCTTAGAAATATCTTTGGACAAAGAACATTTAATGCTATATTGTGATATTCAACTTTTGAGTATTACACCCAGTGTTCCCCTAGATTTGTCAAAAAATTTATATTTTTTGATTAGATTGGGTCTAGTACAAAGTGAAAATACCCATTCCAGTTGCAGTAACCTCTTAAAAATATTTTAGAACAATGCACTTTTATTGCTGTTTTGTGGTATGCATTTTTTGAATATTAAACCCTGTGCTCCCCTAGATTTTTCGGAAAATTCATGTTTTTAGATTGGATTGGGTCTAGTACAAAATTAAAACACCCATTTCTGCCGAAATAACCTTTTAGAAATATTTTAGGACAAAACACTTTTAATGCTATCTATATTATACCCTGTGCTCCCCTAGATTTTTCGGAAAGTTCATGTTTTTAGATACCCATTCCAGCTGTAGTAACCTCTTAGAAATATCTTTGGACAAAGAACATTTAATGCTATATTGTGATATACAACTTTTGAATATTACACCCAGTGTTCCCCTAGATTTGACAGAAAATTTATATTTTTTGATCAGATTGGGTCTAGTACAAAGTGAAAACACCCATTCCAGTTGCAGTAACCTCTTAAAAATATTTTAGAACAATGCACTTTTAATGCTGTTTTGTGGTATGCATTTTTTGAATATTAAACCCAGAGCTCCCCTAGATTTTTCGGAAAAATCATGATTTTAGATTGGATTGGGTCTAGTACAAAATTAAAACACCCATTTCTACTGTAGTAACATTTTAGAAATATTTCAGGACAAAACACTTTTAATGCTATCTATATTATACCCAGTGCTCCCCTAGATTTTTCGGAAAGTTCATGTTTTTAGATACCCATTCCAGCTGTAGTAACCTCTTAGAAATATCTTTGGACAAAGAACATTTAATGCTATATTGTGATATACAACTTTTGAATATTACACCCAGTGTTCCCCTAGATTTGACAGAAAATTTATATTTTTTGATCAGATTGGGTCTAGTACAAAGTGAAAACACCCATTCCAGTTGCAGTAACCTCTTAAAAATATTTTAGAACAATGCACTTTTAATGCTGTTTTGTGGTATGCATTTTTTGAATATTAAACCCAGAGCTCCCCTAGATTTTTCGGAAAAATCATGATTTTAGATTGGATTGGGTCTAGTACAAAATTAAAACACCCATTTCTACTGTAGTAACATTTTAGAAATATTTCAGGACAAAACACTTTTAATGCTATCTATATTATACCCAGTGCTCCCCTAGATTTTTCGGAAAGTTCATGTTTTTAGATACCCATTCCAGCTGTAGTAACCTCTTAGAAATATCTTTGGACAAAGAACATTTAATGCTATATTGTGATATACAACTTTTGAATATTACACCCAGTGTTCCCCTAGATTTGTCAGAAAATTTATATTTTTTGATTAGATTGGGTCTAGCACAAAGGTAAAACACGTTCCAGCCGTAGTATTCTCTTAAAAATATCTTATGACAAAACACTTTAAATGCATTTTTGTGGTACGCATTTTTTGAATATTAAACCCAGTTCTCTACTAGATTTCTCGGAAAATTCACATTTTTTGATTGGATTGGGTCTAGTACAAAATTAAAACACCCATTCCAGCCGTAGTATTCTCTTAAAAATATCTTAAGACAAAACACTTTTAATGCTATTTTGTGGTATGCATTTTTTGAATATTAAACCTAGTGCTCCCCTAGATTTTTCGGAAAATTCATGTTTTTAGATTGGATTGGTTCTAGTAAAAAATTTAAACACCCATTTCTGCCGTAGTTACCTTGTAGAAATATTTTAGGACAACGCACTTTTAATGCTATCTATATTATACCCTGTGCTCCCCTAGATTTTTCGGAAAGTTCATGTTTTTAGATACCCATTCCAGCTGTAGTAACCTCTTAGAAATATCTTTGGACAAAGAACATTTAATGCTATATTGTGGCATTCAACTTTTGAATATTACACCCAGTGCTCCCCTAAAATTTTCGGAAAATGCATGTTTTGTGATTGGATTTGGTTTAGTACAAAGTTAAAAGACCCATTTCAGCCGTAGTAACCTCTGTAAATATTTTAGGACAAAGCACATTTAATGGTATATTGTGGTACATGCAGTTGGAGATCGGATTCCAATGTATTCCTAAAATTTTAGTAGTTTCATCTTTTGCCAACTTCAAGATTCCACTTAATTTTTTTGATAAAAGAATGCAATAAATTTAGATAGCTGCTTGGCCTCAGTTGAAATTGACCTTTTTGAAGTAGTGTGATTAGCTGGTCTTGTGGAAGTTGTGTATCTTTTAGGTTATCAGCACCATTGGATAGTTTTCACCTTCATTCATTGCTAGCTGATGTAATATTCTTATTGCCAGGAACGGGGCTGCTGATGTGCCATTAGCTCCAACATGCTGATTAGTTTCAAAGTAAAATCCGATGTTGCCTATATTGAGGCGTCAAATACAACGCCAAATTTTGTTTTCTTTGAGTTTTCCTTCAAAATTGCATGTTGTGGAATGTAAAAATGTCCCTTGCAATTGGATGATGGTGTCGTATAAGATACTCTCTCATGAATTCTAGATACAGGTTTCCTCAATTTGCAAGAACCGGTGCGTGACACTTTGTTTTGAAGCACCAAGGATGCTGGTATCATTTGCTTTGAACGGTAAGTTAACCACGTGGCATCCACTTGGATCCCGCGTTACCGTTTGGCGGTAAATTGTTTCACACTGTTTATCAGATTGTGTCGGTAGATATTCAACCGGTACCTCTTCTAACCCCGTTGTGCCTTTCTGATATTTTGACTGATTTTCAAATCAGGCGTCGTATTGTTTCATCACTGTGCCAAAGTAGTCATCTACGGAATACAGTATATTTCTTCATGCAGATTTTCGATTTACACTTTCTTGGAGGTTATTGCCTCGAGTTAGATGTTCATGAACTCAACGTTTTCTGGCTTCTTTTCCATTGTACAATGCTATTTGATTCTCTTATCATGAGGAACAGATGAAGCTGATGGATTCGTTATCTCTAACGCTATAGTGATTTCCTTAGTGTTTCTAACTCCTTTCTGAAGTTTTGCACCGCTTCTCGAGCTTTCCAATATTCATCTGTTGGGAAGTTGTTTTTATGACCTGGTATAAGTTCATCAGCATCGAATTCTTCATACACACCTTCTAACCGCCCTATTTTGAGGTCGATGTATATATTTGTCTTACTGCTGATGGATCCCTACTTGTACTTGGACGTGAACTATATTTTATCTGAGTTTTAGATATTGGTTTGCTCGAAGTACCAATGAAAGGTGATGTGGTCGATCAAACTAATTTTATTCAACTCGACAGTCTATTCAAAGACATGGTTAATCTTGAACGGGCTATTGCTAAGCAAAAACTCAATGAAGAAACCTTGCCAGAATCACTGGACTCGCCCAGTTTCGGACATCATATTCGTTATTACGTGGTAACTTATACACTAACGACTAGCGGAGTAATCATAGCTCTGGTATATCTCTCTTAATACATAAAGAAACGACAATCAGCATCCACAGACACTTCCAGAGACTAAGTCCACGAGCGTGCCTATATTTGTTGACTCCGCAGTATGTTCAATTCTGCAGTGTTTAATTATGTCATGAATTATTGTTTTTAACGTTGACAAACATTATGTTGAAATACATTTACATGTCGCAAGCCAGCATAAATTTCCGCGCAATTTGCACTTGTATTTGAGAACGACAAACATGTGATCGTTGTCGTTCTTATGTCAGATATGCTGGTTTTCCGTTCTTCCATTAATCGATCTCCTTCCAGTTCGAGGGTTAGTGATTGTTGTTACTGGTGAGGTGGAAGCTGTTAGGGTTCAAACAGTGTTTGTTTACCACAAGTCATAAAATGTCCATCCAAATTTTGAATTTACACACTTAATTGTTTAGAAACGAATATCAAGTTAACGTGCTATCGCAAGTGGCACACAGAATAATGATTAAATCTTTGTAAAATATTTTGTAAGTGACGTATAATAAGACTAAATTTTTATTTATTTTTGGATTCCAACAATGAGGAGGCGCCTTTAATAATAAATTATTACAAATTCTAAACTCCACTATTTTGTAAAATCCACGATCGATAATAATAAACATCGGTGTAAATTCCGGGATATTGTGGTAAGGCGCATTCATACCCGTGCGATATTATTCCGTACAAAAAGTTATCACAGTTGAGTGGGCCCCCCGAATCACCTTGACATGAATCAATACCGCCCTCGAAAAATCCTGCACAAAACATACCAGGCTTAACGGCCCCATTTAAATAATTTGGTTGGTTACATTCGGTTGAATTGTGGATCGGTACGAAGGCACCTTGAAGTAGTGTTGACGGTGTAGCACCACCCTGAAAATAATAAGCAGGTAGGTAAGGCGGATATTTAATTTTTCTTTTGGAATTGGGTTATAAAATTATGTATACCGAATATAATGTTCCCCATCCAGAAATAAGACATGTGGAACCCACCGGGTATGACCTCACCGGCAAATTAGTTATTCGAATCGTGCTTGTGGGCGTCATTATTACGTGTGTTGCTAACTATTGAGATAAAGAATTATTTTTCAGCAATTTAAAATATTATTGGCTTACTTTTAATAAAGCAATATCGTTTTCAAAACCGTATCCATTTCTATAAGATTCGTGAACTATAAATGATGCAACCGCTGATACAAAGGTGTTGTCATCCCTTACAATTAAACTTGCATGACCACCTACTACTTGTATATCACCAGCATTTAAAATTTTATTACTGGAACGATTATAAAATATATGTTAGTTCTGGCTTCGATATTTCAAAACTACTAACTTACGCTTCATCATATAGACAATGGGCAACAGTCAACACAAAAGAATTTGAAATAAGTGATCCGCCGCAAAAAAATCCTGAACCAAATTGCATATCATCCCAATATTTTAGTCTGAGCGATACTTGAAAGGGTGCCTTGGATATTGGTATAGCCTCACCGCCAACGATTCTGGAGTCGGCTGGCGCAGCAACATTTAGTCCAGCTATACATAAATGTAACAAAATAATTTGAATTAATTTCAACATTTTATTAGCAGCAAATTAAATGGTAAAAAATGTACCAAGACAAACTAGGCTTAACACAAGAAGTAACAACATTTTATAAACTAACTTCAATTGCAACTAAAATACCGAGGTAAAAATTAGGTGAAATTAATTGAATCGGTGAATTTGGTTTAATTATCAATTTGATATAAAACGTTTTACGAGCTAAAGATTAGATAAATAATTTTACCTTCCACTAATTTTAAAATTAAACATTCGACTTTGATAAAAAGTGTCATTGTTGCTATTTTGGGTCATTTTTATGACACACCACGCCACATAATGCGGGAATTTAAACGCAAATCAACTCAGAATCAGTGTTTTGCAATTACGCGTAAACAATAATTGTTTACATTTTTTACGTAAATAATGTAAACAATTATTAATTACGGTAAAAAATTGTAATAACTGTAAAAAATGTAATTCACGTCGGTGAATGCTCCACGGGAGCGAATCGAATGCGTATTGGAAAAGGCATATAAAAAACGGTAAATTCTTTACGAAAACGTAAACTTTATGTACACCTTACAATGGAATACAAAAACACGAACTCTTTAGCATAGTTTGCCCCAAAATTTGGGGGATTAGAGGGGGAAAATTGATGGATTAGAATAGTCACTGTAATTTTTTGATTTTCTGTGGACCTATAAGCTATTTTCAGATTTTGGCCAATATCTTGAAAACCAAATTTTGCATTCCGCGGATTGCGGATAGCGGTTTGCGGGCTGCGACATGCTAGATGCCGGGTGCTACAACCCGAAAATCAAATTTCGCATTCCGCGGATAGCGAGATTGTGAATCTAGGGGGAATTTACCAGAAAGCGTCTCTCAGATCCAGGCTGGAAATATATTTGGTGTTTTCCAAACGACTGAGCAAACCATCGATTATCGGAAGAGGGTCACCGGTAACAATGCTACCAAAAAGCAATCGAAATTTTCCATTGTTTTGTGGTACCATTGTTACCGGTGAGCTCCACGGGCTAGACACTTCTAGTAACGCCAAGGGACAACATCCTCTCGATTTCTGTATCCAGCTCCTTTTTGCTTGGCTGGCGACTTGGTTTCACTAGGTGAGTGTGCCCTAAGCCGAACCGTTCGAATGATGGACATTTGGATTTGACTAGATCTAGAATTGTCTGTTGTTCATTAGTCAAGATGTGTCTATCCTGCTCCTGTGCTCTCTGGTCTGTCTGTGTTATTTCGGAAATATAAATTTGCAGATCGAACGTATTCTAGAAATCTGTTCTCAGATACAGTTTCTGTGACAGGGATGGAGCTATAAATAACTTTGAGGTCTTGGTCTGATTATTGAACAAAATCGAAACATAAATGTACCCGATGATCTCTTCCGCTGTACCACCAGCAGTGTGTAATTTGGTTATTATCGGGTGGTATGTTAAGTTACAGCGCTGTAGAAATTTTTTGCTCCCCCGTTCCAGTACACTGATGTTAGCACCTGAATCTAAAAGTTCCTCTAACCCTTGATCACAAATTGTAATCCTGGCATATGGCCGGTTGTCTGGTTTGAAATGGATAACGCAACTCTTGGTCTTCAAGCAGAGTATTTTCCTCTCCGGTATAACTCCGGATCGGTGTTGCTTGCAGCTTCCTGGGTCAATGTACGAGATTGTTGTCTCGATTTGGGAGGTTCGAGATGGAATCTCCGAGTAGTTTCCATCTCTGATCTCTAGTTTTCCGGTGGTCTACATCGGTTACAATCAGAACGGAGTACTTCCTTTTCTCCAAAACCGAAGCAAAAAATTCGGGTTATGCGATCACGACAATCTAGGTAGGAATGTGAAGGGTCTTCACAATTCCAGCACCTGAAACCTCTCAATCCCTGTGTCTCGCTGTCACTCGTGGACCTTGATTGCCGAGGTTGTTGGGGCTGCGTGTTGTGCTGAGCGTGCCATTCTGGCTTCCTCAGTGATGCTTTACTTTTGTTCCTGATTTTGGAAGGTTACACGGTGTTTCAACCTATCATTCACTTCACAAACTTGAGCTAACTAGTCAAATGAGTCCAGGTGCTGCCAACCATAAGTCATCTCATGCACCCGTGTTGGATACATTTCAAACCTGCGTGACGGTGTTGGCAATGATCTAGATGTGTGGCCAGTGGGAGGTGGGCTGTGTTGCGTAGGCATTAACCCCGCTTCAGGGTAATGTTCCAGGCGTCTCCACATCTCTTCAAGAGAACTGCAGCGACGTGCGAACTCGCCTAATTTTCTGAAATCTGGAGTCCGGGCACATATTCCGTCTTAGGATTGTATTGATGGTATCATCCGAAATTACCTTATTGGTCTATAAGGTAATCCGATGGATCGCCTGGTAGATTTCCAAGAATGACTTCCGAGGATAGCCTTGCTCACGGTTATTCAGTAAACGCCGAACGTCGTCGTTAGTTCTACTTGACGCGAATCTTATAAGTCCAGAACCAATCTAATGCGTCACCCTCCAAACATAGATCGGTAGCCCCCACCAGGAATTGTTCAACTGTCAGGGGACCCTTGCATCCCTCAAACCGTACCTTCTAGATGCTCACTTCTCGTCGGAGTTTTGTATCCGATATTTTATTCCTCTTTGGTGAGTCTAGTCCAAATCGCGGTGATGATACTTTGGGCGAATGCCTTTGCTTGTTCATGGATACTCCATGTATACCCAGCGATTCCATGCTTGACTCTGGTTCTGCAAAATCGCCATCTTGGTATTTGAGCAAGGATTCTTTTTTGGTTTTGAAATGGCTCTGATCTAAGTCCTCTTCCTCGACATCATCTTCTGATGATTCTCGATCACGTTGGTTAATTCTATGCCTCGCATTCGTACTGCTTACTATTATTCTAGGCCGTTCGAATATAACCTGCTCCAGAAGGGCATTGGCCACTCCTAACCCAACCACTTGTCTGTGCTTGGAATGTCGGTGATGTCGCACTTCGGTACATTCTATATGATCAAGCTTTACCGTATTCCGTGAGAGTATCTCTAAATCAGGCTGATCCCCGGACATCTGATCTAACAAATCTCCTTGTATCGCTCTCAATTTCTTCAGACAAACTTCTGCTTCCGTTTGAGGCTGCTTAAGTGCGGCACTATGAGCCTTTTGGGGTAGGAAACAACTCCCTGCCTGTTTTTCTTTAAGCTTTGCCCGAAGCGTTCTCTTAAGCTCATTGCTTATTTCCCGCTTGGCAGCATCTCCCATACCTCTTATTTCGAACTCTACATAGAGTTCATCTCTAAGGCATGAATTGCCCCAACTAGGGTCAAAATAACGATTGGAATAAGGGAATGAAATGAAAATTTTGATGAATCTGTTACATTATCTTCATTGCCGCAATGGCCTTCTAAACGTTTTACGAGTGATCCTCGTTGCCTTAGTCAATATGGAACAAAATTCATTTGGGGTACCTAATTGATCATTACCATGTTCTTGCCCCCTTAATTGCAATTGCATTTAGCGGGGCCTTTTAACGGTTAGGCGCTCGAAAAGCATCTACTCTTTATATCAATTAGGAATGACAATTCGCCGATTATCACTAAGGATTCCCACAACGTGTAAGATAACTACACTTAGTTTATGTACAAACTTGGATCAATATTCGTCCACTAATAGAACCTAAGTTTAAACAACTAAATGGGTTATTCCCTGGACGTAACTAAAACTAACAATGAGAGGACTGGCAACACCCATCCCGGAGGGTGAAAAAAAAATTAAATACTATAACAAAGTGAAATTTACGCAAAACCCTAACTATACGTCGTCACTTGGAAATCCATATTTTAGAAAAAAGTCATAAATTTATCTGACGGCCCGTGGTAATTTCTTACCCATAGCCATAAGCATTCAGCAGAGGAAAATAAAATTTTGGGACAGTTCGGCTTTACGAACCAGGAACCTCTCGGCAGGAAAGGGATATGCCCATTACCTCAGGACCATTACATCAGTTCATTCCCCGGAGTGTGAGTTGGGACTATGCCACAAATCAACTAACTAGACGAGGATCAATCATTGGAACTCAACGATTACGTAACCTTCTCTGTGTGTGTGCGACCCAACAATGCATCGTCAGGCATGTCACTAAGGCATGATCGCAGCCACATTCACACCGAATTTTTTTTTCCACTTTTCCATATTCAACGTCGGATTACCTGATTTGGAAAGTATTTGTACAGAGCGCCACTTGAAACAGTGATGCTCATATAATTTTAATTATTTTTTGGACCTGATCTTATTAGGCCGCTATTTGGGCGCCACTTGAAACAAGTGAGACATGTGTCTCGTACATTTATCAAAACCCGACGTGCCACGAAGTGAAAAGGATTTTTGAGCCGCTACATCACTCCCCTCCTGGATCGGAAACTGTATTGTTTTTAAATAAATGTAACCGTTTTTCGAACACGTTTTTCACAAGTATTCCGTATGCTAGCTGAAGCCGGTCGATGCCAATTGTTGTTGATTTTCCTTCTTCATCTACAACAAAGAATTTTCGCAGTCTTCTGCTGATGTGCCAGTCTTCCTTGACAGTTCAAATACCTAATAGGATTGTTGGAAGTTCTGAACTCCAATGGGATGTATTACACATCGAGCTGTTATCGCGGCTGGGAACCTAGGAGCTTCGTGAGCTCAGTGAACAACGTTGATTCGAAATTGTGTTCCTTGGTTTGTTTTGATGAAGAGTGTTACACCATATCTACAGATATACTCATTGTAGAAGATCTTGCTTACGGATTTTGCGGTCATTTTACGGATTTTGCGGTGCTTACCAACCTGGTAGCTCGAATTTAGCAAGCTCTGATATTGTGTGGCAATGAACTTTTGACTTTTGGCATGGGATAGAAGATTTAGCCCAATTGCTTGTATCAGTATTCAATCTTGGCCAGAAGAATTTTGAAGCTATCAGTTTTCGCGTAGCTCGGATGCCTGCATGTGATAAGCCATGTAGACTATCGAAGATTGCCCGTCGCATGTTGAGGGGAACGAAGGGCAGATTTTTACCTGTAGAAGTCTCATACCAAATTTACTGTTTTTCTGGTAGGTCGATCCGTTGAAGGTTTACGCTTGATTTCGGAATGCGTGCTGGAATCAATTTATGCAATTCTTCGTCGCGTTGTTTTTGTACCAGCACGTTTCTCACGTTGGCGACAATGTTTGATTGCTAAATACATACCAAGAAGTTCTCTATAGAAAGTAGAGTATTTCATTTCCGCAGGAGAGAGCTTCTTTGAAAAGAACGCTAATTGTTACCAACATCATTATGCGTTGTTGTAAGACAGCTCAAACTGCTACATTCGAAGCGTCGCTAGTTATGTTGAACTGCGCGTCATTCAACAGGTGTGCCAAAAGAGTGACAGCGGCAAGATAACGCTTGACTATTTCGAAAGCTTCTGTGCATTCTTCGGGCCAATAAAAGCTCTGTTTTGGCCTTTCTTGAGTAAGGTGGCCAAATGGCCGTGAATAGGCGATAGCAGTTCAGCTAACTGTGGTATAAAGCGGTGGTAATATTGTTCACCATACCGACGAACTGCTGTATTTGGCGGATTGATGTTGGCTATGGAAAATTTGAATTTATATCAACTCTGTCTTTCGACGGGAGGATGCCATCTTTCGAAATTTTGTGCTCAAGAAGTTGAGTGACTTTACGCCGAAAATACATTTCGAAGCTTTGATACTAATTCCATATGCAGGGAGACGTTTAAATACTGACTCGAGATGTTCCCTATGTCCCATCTTTGAGCGGGTCGCAACGAGGATATCGTCGATAAAAGAGTAGACGTGGTCCAGCCCTTTTAACACTTCGTTAAGGAATTGCTGAAATGTCTGGGCTGAGTTACGAGGGCCATATTGCTTTCGAATGAACTTAAAAAGCCCAAAAGGAGTAGTTATCACTGTTTTGTGAATATCTTCGAGAGCCATGGGAATTATATGATATGCGATAATCAAATCTATTTTCGAGAAAACAGTGGCGCCGGCGAGTTTCAATGAGACTCTCTGTATGTGGGGGGATAGGATATCTACCTGGGACAATGACAGTATTTAACTGTCGATACTCTCCATAAGGGCGCCAGCCCTTGTCTTTCTTTTGCACCAGATGTAATGGTGAGGAGACGGGTGATGATGAAGGGCGGCAAATTCCGATGTCTGCCATAAACTGAGATTCAGTAATTCAGGATTTTTGAGCTACAAGTTAATATCAACGCATTGATCTAGAATTGAGGCATGCTTTTATCTGCGATGTAACGGTTGCTAACTCTTCATATGTTAGGGTTGTGTCTCCAATTACCCGTTTTAGATGGAAATTTAGGGATTTCAATGCTACTTCCCAAAGTCCCTCAAAGTGTGATGCAGACGGTGGTATGAAGTGCCACTGAATCCCAGTTTCGCTAGAATTCGCTGGAGGTCAAGATTTGGTTGTTGTTTAGCTTGTTATTTATCCTTTTCTAGCACTGCCGCTGTAAATCCGTTGTCAAAGGCCACTTTGAGCCATACATTTTTTAAAGGCCGCGCTAAAGGCTGCGGTGGTCATATCGCTGGCAATCACTATATGCACTGCTTTAGTAGCAAAGCATACACATAGTGCTGTATCTTTTGTATGACTTATTCCTACGTCCTTTGACAACTCTTACTGAGATTGATCTAGTGTAGTCAGAGTGTAGTGTAGACGTGACGGCGTGACTCGTTCTTTGGGTAAGCTTGCCATTAGTTGGTGTCTTGTTTCTAAGATGTGACAGAGTTAACTGAATCCGCACTTGCAATGTTTTTACATGAGCATCTTTGGTTAGTAGCTTTATGAATCTATGTCGAGTATCATAGTTCAGGTTACCAATCGATAATGATCCGTCCTTGTTAATCTGCGCGAAAATCGTTCTATAATCAGCACACACGGATTTATTGTTGAGATGTAGTTTGTTGTGGCCAACGTTCAATTGAAAATTATAACCAATCTACCGATGTCTGCTGGATTATCGGTTGATCCAACGTGAGAAGCCTCACATTAGTAATGTCTTCTGCGGCGTCGCAGGAATCACGCAAATCTGTTTTATTGTTCTTCTCAAAATGGATCCAACGTGGGATAAATGTTTCTTCCAGAAAAGGCAGAGAATCTTTAAATTCCTGCCATTTTGTTATTATGTGGCATGAAGCATGATTTCCTGCATCATCTAGTTTAGCTGCAACTGTTAGGTTTGCTTAGTAGGCTTAACAGGTGTGGATTATGGGTGATGATGTGATGATGAACAGATGTGATGATGATGAACAGATGTGATTTTGATTCCTTAGATGTACTGGTATGGATTCTAAGGGAACGTCGTTGTTTTTTGCTCATTTTCTTAAGGTAAATCCAGAGATATCCAGTGTCAATGCTTTATTTTTGGCTAAGTAAGGCTTCTTCCAGTGCGTTTTGCCCACGTAGACATAATTTAAAACTGCGTTAGACTCTATAGGATAGTGCTGTTGTAGTGACTTTACCGCTAAATAAGTAGCTGCTGCTGTTCCATATGTGACGGTGGTCAGCTTAAACTGCTGAATTTCTTGTTGTGGAGACTCTCTCCACAAAATACGTTGATAATTCTAACCATTTTCATCAATGGTGATTTGTCTGAACATTTTATCGATGTCAGCTGTATAGACGTACTAATGCTTCTGCCATCTTAACACGATTTTGTAGTTGTGCTCGAATCCGAGGTAATAGTAACCAGTTTAAATTGCTATTTCAGGAACTTTCATGCGCCCCAAAGCGATATATCCTTACATGGAGTTCTTATATTTAATGCGAATGGCTGGCAGAATATAATTCAATGTCAAAAGGAATCTTGATTACGTCGCGAATATTTTTTCACACTCAAGTTCTTAATTACCTTGTTTAAAACCGATAATAATATTGCGAAATACAATGACAGGGCGTAGTGAGGTGGGTTAGTGTGCCATGTATGAGTTTCGACCGTACGAGTTTCTCGAGTTCGATTCTCCTTCAAGCAAATAAAAAGTTTTTTTACAAATCGATGAAGTTCATAAAATTACAAGCAGAGAAAAATTTAATTTTTTGGCTAAACATTTACCCCCGCATTGGCTGGAAAATTTGCATCTCACAGCTGCTTGTATCTGACTAATTCGCATTCAGTGGTTGATGTATGTACGTCACGAAGATATTCATCATTGAGTTTGGTACGAGTATTCTGTTCTGCGGAAAAGGGACGTATATATTGATAGTCTTGTTGATGATTGTTGCCTCAATTTTTATGGTTTTGACGGAGGCAATTTTATAGACGGGATAGCCTGACTTGGTTTTAAGCTAGAAATGATATGTAGAACTTGCTCCTGAAGTTGGTGTGGAATTAGGATCAATATGGGTGGTTTGTATCTTGATAGACTTCAGTGATGGGGCTGATTATAGCTGTTTGAATTTTTTGTAGTTTCATCTTCTCCAGCATAGTGCGCATAGCAAGGCCGATAAATTCTTCATGGAAAAGGATGGTTGTGATCTTATCGTATTGTCCATCGTCCTCAATCGGCAGACGACTGATCTTTGTGATTGATCTTTTGAGTAATCCTCCGTTGGTGTTCTCTATACTTTTACGGTTCTAACAAAACCATCGTTATCACTATACATCTGATGGATTCTTGATTCTTCCTATAGAAGTCATTGCCCTGGAGTGCCAGCTCACCTTTCGCTATATTTGGTTCGGTTTTGTACCAGTAGTATATATTCGATTGGCCAGATCTTCGAGAATTCTTGCGGTATTTTCTGCCGAAGTCACCATCGTGGCAAATAGTTGATATTTTGATTTAAACGGCTTGGTTCTGGCATCGTTCACAGTGGTTCATCTATCAGGACATGTCCAGTTGTTAAAGTTGTGAAGTCATAGAGGCCTGATGATAGATGTTGTTCTGCAATTATTCTGCGTAGGTGATATATGATGGATTTAACTGTCGCTTTTTATAGTTCACCTATATGTGCAGTGGCCTTTCCTGTTCTGCAAGCTTTTCTGATAGTTGTGTCTGTGCAGCACTCAGATCGTTTCTCATATGGTTTGAAGTCCCAGCAATAAGAGTCTCGTAAGACCCAGCGTATTCCACTCCTGTATGAGTGAATGGTCTTGTCGGAGTCATTATTGCTGCTGGAAGATCTCACATCAGTTGAGCCAGAGTCCGTGCTTAATGTTTGAACGATTTTCTTCCTTACAACGTCATCTTGAGTGCGTAGAATATCAAGAGCATAGTGTAATAGCTCTTATAAGGAATAAATATTGGGTGTTTAATGTTGAAACTAACACTGGCAGTGAATGCACATACTTAGTTCCTGGACCCTTATGGGGAAAGAATCTCTAATCCAGTTTGGTCCGTTCTACCAGAGAGGGTAATCTATTAAGCTGGTAGGGTATAATTCGCAGGATTTTCTTCGGATTTTACGTAACTTCATTGCACCGGAGATAATACGGATTGGATTTCCTTTTTTGCTACGTATGCTCCTTTAGTCCATGCTAACGTTATAATTGCATACGTCCATGCAAATGTTTTAATACCCGGGGATCAAGGGATCGTTCATTTTGATTTTAACGGCGCAACCTTTGTTTTAGCAGTGACTGAAATTACTTTGCTTTGGTTGTCTGTAATTTAAGATTTGTAGAAAATCACTGCTGCATATGCGTCTTCTGAAGCATCACAGAAGCCGTGTAATTCGCCTTGTGTTGTGGCTTAATTATCTTTTTCTAACGTCTGCAATTGGATGGCATAGCAAATCCATTTTGCTTCTAAATGGTTTGGCTTTTATTATAACCGGTGCCACGGTGCTTTGACATTTAGTAAGAAAATGGTGCATAACAGGTCGCTTTTCAGCTATTATGCACCATTTTCTAATCTTATGTAGTTCTTCTCTGAAAGTGATCTTCACATCTTTGTTCTTCACTGATAAGCCCCCGTTCTACGTGAACTTCTTCAGTTTCCCAACATATCTTTGGCTGATTTTCTATACGATGTTGGATACTTGAGCTCTTGAATTTTCCGAACACGATCCATCCTAATTCTGTTTTTTGCACTATTGGTTGTTCTGGATTTTCTTTTATAATATCGCTCAATACGACCTTTGGATAATAATTCGTTCCTAGCAACAAGTCTAAGAGGTCCGGTGCTCTTTAAGCTTCAATTTTTGGACTGATTTTTTCGGTAATGAAAGTTGCTTGAGATGCTGATATTCCGTACGGATTCGACTGGGATGTCTATACTATACAACACGTTTATCAACTACATCGACTCAGCCGTTATACCTTCAGTTCGCCCTTGTGATCAAATTATCATTCTGGGTGACTTTAACTTACCCGGTATATCTTGGAACGACGTTCACGGTGTGTTCTCTTCATTCTCAACCGACGAGAAAACATTGACATCATCGATTACTTCGCTTCCATATTCAAAACGCAGCTTAACCGCTTCAGCAACAGTCGCGGGAAATTCCTGGACCTGCTATTTGTCAACGCCGCCTTGCTTGCCGATGTTGCTCGTTGAGAGACACGTTCCGCGGGTTATAAATAATAAATCCGGCATTAAGGAGACGGCAATGAATTTAAGACCATTAATTGGTTCCTTTTGAATAATTACGTAGTGTAAATCGAGCAAGTTTTGACTCCCAATCCCAAAAAATTTTCGAACTTCATTAGTAAGGAAAATGTATCTTTTTTTTCGGTCGAATATGTCTTACCAGACCTCCACCGCTAGTCTGCCATCCGACATTTGCAATTTGTTTGCCAAATTCTTTGCATCGGTTTACAAGCCACTTCGGTCAACAGACACCGGGTCAATTTCAAACTTACCGAACAGGAGGTTCTGGATCAACAGCGGGTTATGATGGTCTTCCACCGATCCTATTCAAACGTTGTGTCGTAAGTCTGGCCCCTGCAGTTACCTTCTTGTTTAACCAAAGCCTTTGTTGTAGGGTATTTTTCCAGATCCCTGGAAAATATCATGCGTTCATCCAATTTCCAAGGCGGGTGGGTAATAGAAGTGAGGTAAATAATTATCGTGGGATGCCCATTCTCTCTGTCTTATCAAAACTGTTTGAGTCCTTGGTTCACAGAGTATTGCACTTCCATACCAAGAGACTTATTTCTCCTTTTCAGCATGGATTTGATAGCCTATTTGACAGCCTAAACTCCAAGCAGCAGCTTGATGCTGTCTACACAGACGTCGCAAAGGCTTTCGATGTGACTGATCACTCCATTCTTATTAGCAAGTTGGAGAGTCTCGACTATGATTTCATTTCCATCGACTGGTTGCGTTCTTATCTATCAGATCGTTGGCAATCTGTTAGGATTCTGGATTCTTTCTCACCATTATTTCGGGCGCCATCCGGCGTGCCTCAAGGTAGCCATATCGGCTCACCGTTATTTTCATTATTTATTAACGAAGTTGTAAAATGTTTTAAGCTTGCCAATTGCCTCCTCTTCGCAGATGACATAACGATTTTCGTCCGGATCTCTAGCGTGTTAGACTGCGAAATGTTACAAGACGACTTAAACCGCTTTTGCATCTGATCAGCTGTACAACGAAACCATTGATCGGGTTGAGTTCATTTCGGATCTTGGTGTAATCTTTAAATCAGCGATGCTACATTTACTAGACACGCTAACGCCGCGTCAACCCGATGGAGCTTTATTCATCGTCCGAGCGGTAACGAACTATGGTCTTTCTGATCCAATTCCGAGGGTATCGCGAGTGTTCAACAAAGTCCAGGGAGCTTTCGATTATCACTTGTCGAGAAATTCGTTCAATAAAGCTTTATATAATCTTTTGTAGTCGAGCTCATGCGCCGTAATTTTTGAAGTTGAAATAAGTGAACCAGCGCAATAGAATCCTGTACCAAAGTCAATATTATCCCAAAATTTTAGTCTGAGTGATACTTGATAGGGTGCCTCGGATATTGGTATAGCCTCACCGCCAACGATTCTGGAGTCGGCTGGTGCAGCAACATTTAGACCAGCTGTACTTAAATGTAACAAAATAATTTGAATTTATTTCAACATTTTATTAGCAGAAAATCAAATGGTAAAGTGTACCAAGCCTATTACATCGTTTAAAACCAATAATAATACATCAGTGTACATGGAGACGGTATGGTGGGGTGGGTTAGTCTGCCGTGCATGTGCTGTGACATTACGAGTATCTGGAGTTCGATACTCGTTCAAGCAATTAAAAGGAATTTTTTTTGACAAATCGATGAAGTCCATAAAATTACAAGCAGAGAACAATTAAAATTTTTTTCCAATTATTTGCCCCCGCAGAGGCGATCGCGCCCAGCGTTCGAGCCAGACATACTGGCCACATCATTAGCAAGCTGAACAAAATTCTGAAGGTACCATATCGATCGTTTTAACGAAGCAACGATAGCAGGTCATCACCAACTTCATCGTATCATCATCACTCGGATTCCGCAATAATTCCGGAACACCGTCCAAGGATTTCCAAAATTATGTTGGAATATTTTCAGATCTTCAACAAGAATGATTATTTGACTTATTCCTGGTTAATATGATGGTATAAGTACCGTAAGGCAGTTTCCGCTCAATTTTAGATATGCAAATTTCACAAGAACTTTTGGCTAATTTCCCTGATGGTTAGCCATCCCAAACAATTTTTCTTTCGAATTCCGCGAATATTGAATATTCTCGTTAAAATGGAACATATTTAATGGATCGCCATTCACAGTTTTCCAAAAGCGAATTAGAGGCAAACGAGACAGTAATTTGGTCAACTGTCAACGTTGTTCTTTTTGAAATTGCCTATTATAACAGGAATAAGTCATTATTGGTAAATCCAGGACTAAAAAAAATTCAATCACAAAAATCAGTAAGGCTAACCATCAGGCATTTTTGCAAAAAAATGCGATGAGAATTATGTTTCCCAATTTTGACGGTATGTGCCGTAAATCATTTGTGTGGTCTCATTGGCCAGAAATATGGTGCAAAATTTTGTATAGGAACCGGAATATTTGTGTGGGAGGCATATAATCGTTTAAGCTGATATGTGGAACATGTTATTTTCCAAAAGCGAATTAGAGGCAAACGAGACATTAATTTAGTCAACTGTCAACGTTGTTCTATTTGAAATTGCCTATTATAACAGGAATAAGTCATTATTGGTAAATCCAGAACAAAAAAAATTCAATCACAAAAATCAGTAAGGCTAACCATCAGGCATTTTTGCAAAAAAATGCGATGAGAATTATGTTTCCCAATTTTGACGGTATGTGCCGTAAATCATTTGTGTGGTCTCATTGGCGAGAAATATGGTGCAAAATTATGTATAGGAACCGGAATATTTGTGTGGGAGGCATTTAATCGTTTAAGCTGATATGTGGAACATGTTATTTTCCAAAAGCGAATTAGAGGCAAACGAGACATTAATTTAGTCAACTGTCAACGTTGTTCTATTTGAAATTGCCTATTATAACAGGAATAAGTCATTATTGGTAAATTCAGGACAAAAAAATTTCAATCACAAAAATCAGTAAGGCTAACCATCAGGAATTTTTGCAAAAAAATGCGATGAGAATTATGTTTCCCAATTTTGACGGTATGTGCCGTAAATCATTTGTGTGGTCTCATTGGCCAGAAATATGGTGCAAAATTATGTATAGGAACCGGAATATTTGTGTGGGAGGCATATAATCGTTTAAGCTGATATGTGGAACATGTTATTTTCCAAAAGCGAATTAGAGGCAAACGAGACATTAATTTAGTCAACTGTCAACGTTGTTCTATTTGAAATTGCCTATTATAACAGGAATAAGTCATTATTGGTAAATCCAGGACTAAAAAAAATTCAATCACAAAAATCAGTAAGGCTAACCATCAGGCATTTTTGCAAAAAAATGCGATGAGAATTATGTTTCCCAATTTTGACGGTATGTGCCGTAAATCATTTGTGTGGTCTCATTGGCCAGAAATATGGTGCAAAATTATGTATATGAACCGGAATATTTGTGTGGGAGGCATATAATCGTTTAAGCTGATATGTGGAACATGTTATTTTCCAAAAGCGAATTAGAGGCAAACGAGACATTAATTTAGTCAACTGTCAACGTTGTTCTATTTGAAATTGCCTATTATAACAGGAATAAGTCATTATTGGTAAATCCAGGACTAAAAAAAATTCAATCACAAAAATCAGTAAGGCTAACCATCAGGCATTTTTGCAAAAAAATGCGATGAGAATTATATTTCCCAATTTTGACGGTATGTGCCGTAAATCATTTGTGTGGT
The DNA here is from genome assembly GCA_963691935.1 of Nephrotoma guestfalica. NCBI lineage: Eukaryota > Metazoa > Arthropoda > Insecta > Diptera > Tipulidae > Nephrotoma > Nephrotoma guestfalica. Next base: position 28,372,536 of record OY829915.1, read on the forward strand.
CTCATTGGCCAGAAATATGGTGCAAAATTTTGTATAGGAACCGGAATATTTGTGTGGGAGGCATTTAATCGTTTAAGCTGATATGTGGAACATGTTATTTTCCAAAAGCGAATTAGAGGCAAACGAGACATTAATTTAGTCAACTGTCAACGTTGTTCTATTTGAAATTGCCTATTATAACAGGAATAAGTCATTATTGGTAAATTCAGGACTAAAAAATATTCAATCACAAAAATCAGTAAGGCTAACCATCAGGCATTTTTGCAAAAAAATACGATGAGAATTATGTTTCCCAATTTTGACGGTATGTGCCGTAAATCATTTGTGTGGTCTCATTGGCGAGAAATATGGTGAAAAATTATGTATAGGAACCGGAATATTTGTGTGGGAGGCATTTAATCGTTTAAGCTGATATGTGGAACATGTTATTTTCCAAAAGCGAATTAGAGGCAAACGAGACATTAATTTAGTCAACTGTCAACGTTGTTCTATTTGAAATTGCCTATTATAACAGGAATAAGTCATTATTGGTAAATCCAGGACAAAAAAATTTCAATCACAAAAATCAGTAAGGCTAACCATCAGGCATTTTTGCAAAAAAATGCGATGAGAATTATGTTTCCCAATTTTGACGGTATGTGCCGTAAATCATTTGTGTGGTCTCATTGGAGAGAAATATGGTGCAAAATTATGTATAGGAACCGGAATATATGTGTGGGAGGCATATAATCGTTTAAGCTGATATGTGGAACATGTTATTTTCCAAAAGCAAATTAGAGGCAAACGAGACATTAATTTAGTCAACTGTCAACGTTGTTCTATTTGAAATTGCCTATTATAACAGGAATAAGTCATTATTGGTAAATCCAGGACAAAAAAATTTCAATCACAAAAATCAGTAAGGCTAACCATCAGGCATTTTTGCAAAAAAATGCGATGAGAATTATGTTTCCCAATTTTGACGGTATGTGCCGTAAATCATTTGTGTGGTCTCATTGGCCAGAAATATGGTGCAAAATTATGTATATGAACCGGAATATTTGTGTGGGAGGCATATAATCGTTTAAGCTGATATGTGGAACATGTTATTTTCCAAAAGCGAATTAGAGGCAAACGAGACATTAATTTAGTCAACTGTCAACGTTGTTCTATTTGAAATTGCCTATTATAACAGGAATAAGTCATTATTGGTAAATCCAGGACTAAAAAATATTCAATCACAAAAATCAGTAAGGCTAACCATCAGGCATTTTTGCAAAAAAATACGATGAGAATTATGTTTCCCAATTTTGACGGTATGTGCCGTAAATCATTTGTGTGGTCTCATTGGCCAGAAAAATGGTGCAAAATTATGTATATGAACCGGAATATTTGTGTGGGAGGCATATAATCGTTTAAGCTGATATGTGGAACATGTTATTTTCCAAAAGCGAATTAGAGGCAAACGAGACATTAATTTAGTCAACTGTCAACGTTGTTCTATTTGAAATTGCCTATTATAACAGGAATAAGTCATTATTGGTAAATTCAGGACTAAAAAATATTCAATCACAAAAATCAGTAAGGCTAACCATCAGGCATTTTTGCAAAAAAATACGATGAGAATTATGTTTCCCAATTTTGACGGTATGTGCCGTAAATCATTTGTGTGGTCTCATTGGCGAGAAATATGGTGAAAAATTGTGTATAGGAACCGGAATATTTGTGTGGGAGGCATTTAATCGTTTAAGCTGATATGTGGAACATGTTATTTTCCAAAAGCGAATTAGAGGCAAACGAGACATTAATTTAGTCAACTGTCAACGTTGTTCTATTTGAAATTGCCTATTATAACAGGAATAAGTCATTATTGGTAAATTCAGGACTAAAAAATATTCAATCACAAAAATCAGTAAGGCTAACCATCAGGCATTTTTGCAAAAAAATACGATGAGAATTATGTTTCCCAATTTTGACGGTATGTGCCGTAAATCATTTGTGTGGTCTCATTGGCCAGAAATATGGTGCAAAATTATGTATATGAACCGGAATATTTGTGTGGGAGGCATATAATCGTTTAAGCTGATATGTGGAACATGTTATTTTCCAAAAGCGAATTAGAGGCAAACGAGACATTAATTTAGTCAACTGTCAACGTTGTTCTATTTGAAATTGCCTATTATAACAGGAATAAGTCATTATTGGTAAATCCAGGACTAAAAAAAATTCAATCACAAAAATCAGTAAGGCTAACCATCAGGCATTTTTGCAAAAAAATGCGATGAGAATTATGTTTCCCAATTTTGACGGTATGTGCCGTAAATCATTTGTGTGGTCTCATTGGCCAGAAATATGGTGCAAAATTTTGTATAGGAACCGGAATATTTGTGTGGGAGGCATTTAATCGTTTAAGCTGATATGTGGAACATGTTATTTTCCAAAAGCGAATTAGAGGCAAACGAGACATTAATTTAGTCAACTGTCAACGTTGTTCTATTTGAAATTGCCTATTATAACAGGAATAAGTCATTATTGGTAAATTCAGGACTAAAAAATATTCAATCACAAAAATCAGTAAGGCTAACCATCAGGCATTTTTGCAAAAAAATACGATGAGAATTATGTTTCCCAATTTTGACGGTATGTGCCGTAAATCATTTGTGTGGTCTCATTGGCGAGAAATATGGTGAAAAATTATGTATAGGAACCGGAATATTTGTGTGGGAGGCATTTAATCGTTTAAGCTGATATGTGGAACATGTTATTTTCCAAAAGCGAATTAGAGGCAAACGAGACATTAATTTAGTCAACTGTCAACGTTGTTCTATTTGAAATTGCCTATTATAACAGGAATAAGTCATTATTGGTAAATCCAGGACAAAAAAATTTCAATCACAAAAATCAGTAAGGCTAACCATCAGGCATTTTTGCAAAAAAATGCGATGAGAATTATGTTTCCCAATTTTGACGGTATGTGCCGTAAATCATTTGTGTGGTCTCATTGGAGAGAAATATGGTGCAAAATTATGTATAGGAACCGGAATATATGTGTGGGAGGCATATAATCGTTTAAGCTGATATGTGGAACATGTTATTTTCCAAAAGCAAATTAGAGGCAAACGAGACATTAATTTAGTCAACTGTCAACGTTGTTCTATTTGAAATTGCCTATTATAACAGGAATAAGTCATTATTGGTAAATCCAGGACAAAAAAATTTCAATCACAAAAATCAGTAAGGCTAACCATCAGGCATTTTTGCAAAAAAATGCGATGAGAATTATGTTTCCCAATTTTGACGGTATGTGCCGTAAATCATTTGTGTGGTCTCATTGGCCAGAAATATGGTGCAAAATTATGTATAGGAACCGGAATGTTTGTGTGGGAGGCATATAATCGTTTAAGCTGATATGTGGAACATGTTATTTTCCAAAAGCGAATTAGAGGCAAACGAGACATTAATTTAGTCAACTGTCAACGTTGTTCTATTTGAAATTGCCTATTATAACAGGAATAAGTCATTATTGGTAAATCGAGGACAAAAAAATGTCAATCACAAAAATCAGTAAGGTTAACCATCAGGCATTTTTGCAAAAAAATGCGATGAGAATTATGTTTCCCAATTTTGACGGTATGTGCCGTAAATCATTTGTGTGGTCTCATTGGCCAGAAATATGGTGCAAAATTATGTATAGGAACCGGAATATTTGTGTGGGAGGCATATAATCGTTTAAGCTGATATGTGGAACATGTTATTTTCCAAAAGCGAATTAGAGGCAAACGAGACATTAATTTAGTCAACTATCAACGTTGTTCTATTTGAAATTGCCTATTATAACAGGAATAAGTCATTATTGGTAAATCCAGGACTAAAAAATATTCAATCACAAAAATCAGTAAGGCTAACCATCAGGCATTTTTGCAAAAAAATGCGATGAGAATTATGTTTCCCAATTTTGACGGTATGTGCCGTAAATCATTTGTGTGGTCTCATTGGCCAGAAATATGGTGCAAAATTATGTATATGAACCGGAATATTTGTGTGGGAGGCATATAATCGTTTAAGCTGATATGTGGAACATGTTATTTTCCAAAAGCGAATTAGAGGCAAACGAGACATTAATTTAGTCAACTGTCAACGTTGTTCTATTTGAAATTGCCTATTATAACAGGAATAAGTCATTATTGGTAAATCCAGGACTAAAAAATATTCAATCACAAAAATCAGTAAGGCTAACCATCAGGCATTTTTGCAAAAAAATACGATGAGAATTATGTTTCCCAATTTTGACGGTATGTGCCGTAAATCATTTGTGTGGTCTCATTGGCCAGAAAAATGGTGCAAAATTATGTATATGAACCGGAATATTTGTGTGGGAGGCATATAATCGTTTAAGCTGATATGTGGAACATGTTATTTTCCAAAAGCGAATTAGAGGCAAACGAGACATTAATTTAGTCAACTGTCAACGTTGTTCTATTTGAAATTGCCTATTATAACAGGAATAAGTCATTATTGGTAAATTCAGGACTAAAAAATATTCAATCACAAAAATCAGTAAGGCTAACCATCAGGCATTTTTGCAAAAAAATACGATGAGAATTATGTTTCCCAATTTTGACGGTATGTGCCGTAAATCATTTGTGTGGTCTCATTGGCGAGAAATATGGTGAAAAATTGTGTATAGGAACCGGAATATTTGTGTGGGAGGCATTTAATCGTTTAAGCTGATATGTGGAACATGTTATTTTCCAAAAGCGAATTAGAGGCAAACGAGACATTAATTTAGTCAACTGTCAACGTTGTTCTATTTGAAATTGCCTATTATAACAGGAATAAGTCATTATTGGTAAATTCAGGACTAAAAAATATTCAATCACAAAAATCAGTAAGGCTAACCATCAGGCATTTTTGCAAAAAAATACGATGAGAATTATGTTTCCCAATTTTGACGGTATGTGCCGTAAATCATTTGTGTGGTCTCATTGGCGAGAAATATGGTGAAAAATTATGTATAGGAACCGGAATATTTGTGTGGGAGGCATTTAATCGTTTAAGCTGATATGTGGAACATGTTATTTTCCAAAAGCGAATTAGAGGCAAACGAGACATTAATTTAGTCAACTGTCAACGTTGTTCTATTTGAAATTGCCTATTATAACAGGAATAAGTCATTATTGGTAAATCCAGGACAAAAAAATTTCAATCACAAAAATCAGTAAGGCTAACCATCAGGCATTTTTGCAAAAAAATGCGATGAGAATTATGTTTCCCAATTTTGACGGTATGTGCCGTAAATCATTTGTGTGGTCTCATTGGAGAGAAATATGGTGCAAAATTATGTATAGGAACCGGAATATATGTGTGGGAGGCATATAATCGTTTAAGCTGATATGTGGAACATGTTATTTTCCAAAAGCAAATTAGAGGCAAACGAGACATTAATTTAGTCAACTGTCAACGTTGTTCTATTTGAAATTGCCTATTATAACAGGAATAAGTCATTATTGGTAAATCCAGGACTAAAAAATATTCAATCACAAAAATCAGTAAGGCTAACCATCAGGCATTTTTGCAAAAAAATGCGATGAGAATTATGTTTCCCAATTTTGACGGTATGTGCCGTAAATCATTTGTGTGGTCTCATTGGCCAGAAATATGGTGCAAAATTATGTATATGAACCGGAATATTTGTGTGGGAGGCATATAATCGTTTAAGCTGATATGTGGAACATGTTATTTTCCAAAAGCGAATTAGAGGCAAACGAGACATTAATTTAGTCAACTGTCAACGTTGTTCTATTTGAAATTGCCTATTATAACAGGAATAAGTCATTATTGGTAAATCCAGGACTAAAAAATATTCAATCACAAAAATCAGTAAGGCTAACCATCAGGCATTTTTGCAAAAAAATACGATGAGAATTATGTTTCCCAATTTTGACGGTATGTGCCGTAAATCATTTGTGTGGTCTCATTGGCCAGAAAAATGGTGCAAAATTATGTATATGAACCGGAATATTTGTGTGGGAGGCATATAATCGTTTAAGCTGATATGTGGAACATGTTATTTTCCAAAAGCGAATTAGAGGCAAACGAGACATTAATTTAGTCAACTGTCAACGTTGTTCTATTTGAAATTGCCTATTATAACAGGAATAAGTCATTATTGGTAAATTCAGGACTAAAAAATATTCAATCACAAAAATCAGTAAGGCTAACCATCAGGCATTTTTGCAAAAAAATACGATGAGAATTATGTTTCCCAATTTTGACGGTATGTGCCGTAAATCATTTGTGTGGTCTCATTGGCGAGAAATATGGTGAAAAATTGTGTATAGGAACCGGAATATTTGTGTGGGAGGCATTTAATCGTTTAAGCTGATATGTGGAACATGTTATTTTCCAAAAGCGAATTAGAGGCAAACGAGACATTAATTTAGTCAACTGTCAACGTTGTTCTATTTGAAATTGCCTATTATAACAGGAATAAGTCATTATTGGTAAATTCAGGACTAAAAAATATTCAATCACAAAAATCAGTAAGGCTAACCATCAGGCATTTTTGCAAAAAAATGCGATGAGAATTATGTTTCCCAATTTTGACGGTATGTGCCGTAAATCATTTGTGTGGTCTCATTGGCCAGAAATATGGTGCAAAATTATGTATATGAACCGGAATATTTGTGTGGGAGGCATATAATCGTTTAAGCTGATATGTGGAACATGTTATTTTCCAAAAGCGAATTAGAGGCAAACGAGACATTAATTTAGTCAACTGTCAACGTTGTTCTATTTGAAATTGCCTATTATAACAGGAATAAGTCATTATTGGTAAATCCAGGACAAAAAAATTTCAATCACAAAAATCAGTAAGGCTAACCATCAGGCATTTTTGCAAAAAAATGCGATGAGAATTATGTTTCCCAATTTTGACGGTATGTGCCGTAAATCATTTGTGTGGTCTCATTGGAGAGAAATATGGTGCAAAATTATGTATAGGAACCGGAATATATGTGTGGGAGGCATATAATCGTTTAAGCTGATATGTGGAACATGTTATTTTCCAAAAGCAAATTAGAGGCAAACGAGACATTAATTTAGTCAACTGTCAACGTTGTTCTATTTGAAATTGCCTATTATAACAGGAATAAGTCATTATTGGTAAATCCAGGACAAAAAAATTTCAATCACAAAAATCAGTAAGGCTAACCATCAGGCATTTTTGCAAAAAAATGCGATGAGAATTATGTTTCCCAATTTTGACGGTATGTGCCGTAAATCATTTGTGTGGTCTCATTGGCCAGAAATATGGTGCAAAATTATGTATAGGAACCGGAATGTTTGTGTGGGAGGCATATAATCGTTTAAGCTGATATGTGGAACATGTTATTTTCCAAAAGCGAATTAGAGGCAAACGAGACATTAATTTAGTCAACTGTCAACGTTGTTCTATTTGAAATTGCCTATTATAACAGGAATAAGTCATTATTGGTAAATCGAGGACAAAAAAATGTCAATCACAAAAATCAGTAAGGTTAACCATCAGGCATTTTTGCAAAAAAATGCGATGAGAATTATGTTTCCCAATTTTGACGGTATGTGCCGTAAATCATTTGTGTGGTCTCATTGGCCAGAAATATGGTGCAAAATTATGTATAGGAACCGGAATATTTGTGTGGGAGGCATATAATCGTTTAAGCTGATATGTGGAACATGTTATTTTCCAAAAGCGAATTAGAGGCAAACGAGACATTAATTTAGTCAACTATCAACGTTGTTCTATTTGAAATTGCCTATTATAACAGGAATAAGTCATTATTGGTAAATCCAGGACTAAAAAATATTCAATCACAAAAATCAGTAAGGCTAACCATCAGGCATTTTTGCAAAAAAATGCGATGAGAATTATGTTTCCCAATTTTGACGGTATGTGCCGTAAATCATTTGTGTGGTCTCATTGGCCAGAAATATGGTGCAAAATTATGTATAGGAACCGGAATATTTGTGTGGGAGGCATATAATCGTTTAAGCTGATATGTGGAACATGTTATTTTCCAAAAGCGAATTAGAGGCAAACGAGACATTAATTTAGTCAACTGTCAACGTTGTTCTATTTGAAATTGCCTATTATAACAGGAATAAGTCATTATTGGTAAATCCAGGACTAAAAAATATTCAATCACAAAAATCAGTAAGGCTAACCATCAGGCATTTTTGCAAAAAATACGATGAGAATTATGTTTCCCAATTTTGACGGTATGTGCCGTAAATCATTTGTGTGGTCTCATTGGCCAGAAAAATGGTGCAAAATTATGTATATGAACCGGAATATTTGTGTGGGAGGCATATAATCGTTTAAGCTGATATGTGGAACATGTTATTTTCCAAAAGCGAATTAGAGGCAAACGAGACATTAATTTAGTCAACTGTCAACGTTGTTCTATTTGAAATTGCCTATTATAACAGGAATAAGTCATTATTGGTAAATCCAGGACTAAAAAATATTCAATCACAAAAATCAGTAAGGCTAACCATCAGGCATTTTTGCAAAAAATACGATGAGAATTATGTTTCCCAATTTTGACGGTATGTGCCGTAAATCATTTGTGTGGTCTCATTGGCCAGAAATATGGTGCAAAATTATGTATAGGAACCGGAATATTTGTGTGGGAGGCATATAATCGTTTAAGCTGATATGTGGAACATGTTATTTTCCAAAAGCGAATTAGAGGCAAACGAGACATTAATTTAGTCAACTGTCAACGTTGTTCTATTTGAAATTGCCTATTATAACAGGAATAAGTCATTATTGGTAAATTCAGGACTAAAAAATATTCAATCACAAAAATCAGTAAGGCTAACCATCAGGCATTTTTGCAAAAAAATACGATGAGAATTATGTTTCCCAATTTTGACGGTATGTGCCGTAAATCATTTGTGTGGTCTCATTGGCGAGAAATATGGTGAAAAATTATGTATAGGAACCGGAATATTTGTGTGGGAGGCATATAATCGTTTAAGCTGATATGTGGAACATGTTATTTTCCAAAAGCGAATTAGAGGCAAACGAGACATTAATTTAGTCAACTGTCAACGTTGTTCTATTTGAAATTGCCTATTATAACAGGAATAAGTCATTATTGGTAAATCCAGGACAAAAAAATTTCAATCACAAAAATCAGTAAGGCTAACCATCAGGCATTTTTGCAAAAAAATGCGATGAGAATTATGTTTCCCAATTTTGACGGTATGTGCCGTAAATCATTTGTGTGGTCTCATTGGAGAGAAATATGGTGCAAAATTATGTATAGGAACCGGAATATATGTGTGGGAGGCATATAATCGTTTAAGCTGATATGTGGAACATGTTATTTTCCAAAAGCAAATTAGAGGCAAACGAGACATTAATTTAGTCAACTGTCAACGTTGTTCTATTTGAAATTGCCTATTATAACAGGAATAAGTCATTATTGGTAAATCCAGGACAAAAAAATTTCAATCACAAAAATCAGTAAGGCTAACCATCAGGCATTTTTGCAAAAAAATGCGATGAGAATTATGTTTCCCAATTTTGACGGTATGTGCCGTAAATCATTTGTGTGGTCTCATTGGCCAGAAATATGGTGCAAAATTATGTATAGGAACCGGAATGTTTGTGTGGGAGGCATATAATCGTTTAAGCTGATATGTGGAACATGTTATTTTCCAAAAGCGAATTAGAGGCAAACGAGACATTAATTTAGTCAACTGTCAACGTTGTTCTATTTGAAATTGCCTATTATAACAGGAATAAGTCATTATTGGTAAATCGAGGACAAAAAAATGTCAATCACAAAAATCAGTAAGGTTAACCATCAGGCATTTTTGCAAAAAAATGCGATGAGAATTATGTTTCCCAATTTTGACGGTATGTGCCGTAAATCATTTGTGTGGTCTCATTGGCCAGAAATATGGTGCAAAATTATGTATAGGAACCGGAATATTTGTGTGGGAGGCATATAATCGTTTAAGCTGATATGTGGAACATGTTATTTTCCAAAAGCGAATTAGAGGCAAACGAGACATTAATTTAGTCAACTATCAACGTTGTTCTATTTGAAATTGCCTATTATAACAGGAATAAGTCATTATTGGTAAATCCAGGACTAAAAAATATTCAATCACAAAAATCAGTAAGGCTAACCATCAGGCATTTTTGCAAAAAAATGCGATGAGAATTATGTTTCCCAATTTTGACGGTATGTGCCGTAAATCATTTGTGTGGTCTCATTGGCCAGAAATATGGTGCAAAATTATGTATAGGAACCGGAATATTTGTGTGGGAGGCATATAATCGTTTAAGCTGATATGTGGAACATGTTATTTTCCAAAAGCGAATTAGAGGCAAACGAGACATTAATTTAGTCAACTGTCAACGTTGTTCTATTTGAAATTGCCTATTATAACAGGAATAAGTCATTATTGGTAAATCCAGGACTAAAAAATATTCAATCACAAAAATCAGTAAGGCTAACCATCAGGCATTTTTGCAAAAAATACGATGAGAATTATGTTTCCCAATTTTGACGGTATGTGCCGTAAATCATTTGTGTGGTCTCATTGGCCAGAAAAATGGTGCAAAATTATGTATATGAACCGGAATATTTGTGTGGGAGGCATATAATCGTTTAAGCTGATATGTGGAACATGTTATTTTCCAAAAGCGAATTAGAGGCAAACGAGACATTAATTTAGTCAACTGTCAACGTTGTTCTATTTGAAATTGCCTATTATAACAGGAATAAGTCATTATTGGTAAATCCAGGACTAAAAAATATTCAATCACAAAAATCAGTAAGGCTAACCATCAGGCATTTTTGCAAAAAATACGATGAGAATTATGTTTCCCAATTTTGACGGTATGTGCCGTAAATCATTTGTGTGGTCTCATTGGCCAGAAATATGGTGCAAAATTATGTATAGGAACCGGAATATTTGTGTGGGAGGCATTTAATCGTTTAAGCTGATATGTGGAACATGTTATTTTCCAAAAGCGAATTAGAGGCAAACGAGACATTAATTTAGTCAACTGTCAACGTTGTTCTATTTGAAATTGCCTATTATAACAGGAATAAGTCATTATTGGTAAATTCAGGACTAAAAAATATTCAATCACAAAAATCAGTAAGGCTAACCATCAGGCATTTTTGCAAAAAAATGCGATGAGAATTATGTTTCCCAATTTTGACGGTATGTGCCGTAAATCATTTGTGTGGTCTCATTGGCCAGAAATATGGTGCAAAATTATGTATATGAACCGGAATATTTGTGTGGGAGGCATATAATCGTTTAAGCTGATATGTGGAACATGTTATTTTCCAAAAGCGAATTAGAGGCAAACGAGACATTAATTTAGTCAACTGTCAACGTTGTTCTATTTGAAATTGCCTATTATAACAGGAATAAGTCATTATTGGTAAATCCAGGACAAAAAAATTTCAATCACAAAAATCAGTAAGGCTAACCATCAGGCATTTTTGCAAAAAAATGCGATGAGAATTATGTTTCCCAATTTTGACGGTATGTGCCGTAAATCATTTGTGTGGTCTCATTGGAGAGAAATATGGTGCAAAATTATGTATAGGAACCGGAATATATGTGTGGGAGGCATATAATCGTTTAAGCTGATATGTGGAACATGTTATTTTCCAAAAGCAAATTAGAGGCAAACGAGACATTAATTTAGTCAACTGTCAACGTTGTTCTATTTGAAATTGCCTATTATAACAGGAATAAGTCATTATTGGTAAATCCAGGACAAAAAAATTTCAATCACAAAAATCAGTAAGGCTAACCATCAGGCATTTTTGCAAAAAAATGCGATGAGAATTATGTTTCCCAATTTTGACGGTATGTGCCGTAAATCATTTGTGTGGTCTCATTGGCCAGAAATATGGTGCAAAATTATGTATAGGAACCGGAATGTTTGTGTGGGAGGCATATAATCGTTTAAGCTGATATGTGGAACATGTTATTTTCCAAAAGCGAATTAGAGGCAAACGAGACATTAATTTAGTCAACTGTCAACGTTGTTCTATTTGAAATTGCCTATTATAACAGGAATAAGTCATTATTGGTAAATCGAGGACAAAAAAATGTCAATCACAAAAATCAGTAAGGTTAACCATCAGGCATTTTTGCAAAAAAATGCGATGAGAATTATGTTTCCCAATTTTGACGGTATGTGCCGTAAATCATTTGTGTGGTCTCATTGGCCAGAAATATGGTGCAAAATTATGTATAGGAACCGGAATATTTGTGTGGGAGGCATATAATCGTTTAAGCTGATATGTGGAACATGTTATTTTCCAAAAGCGAATTAGAGGCAAACGAGACATTAATTTAGTCAACTATCAACGTTGTTCTATTTGAAATTGCCTATTATAACAGGAATAAGTCATTATTGGTAAATCCAGGACTAAAAAATATTCAATCACAAAAATCAGTAAGGCTAACCATCAGGCATTTTTGCAAAAAAATGCGATGAGAATTATGTTTCCCAATTTTGACGGTATGTGCCGTAAATCATTTGTGTGGTCTCATTGGCCAGAAATATGGTGCAAAATTATGTATAGGAACCGGAATATTTGTGTGGGAGGCATATAATCGTTTAAGCTGATATGTGGAACATGTTATTTTCCAAAAGCGAATTAGAGGCAAACGAGACATTAATTTAGTCAACTGTCAACGTTGTTCTATTTGAAATTGCCTATTATAACAGGAATAAGTCATTATTGGTAAATCCAGGACTAAAAAATATTCAATCACAAAAATCAGTAAGGCTAACCATCAGGCATTTTTGCAAAAAATACGATGAGAATTATGTTTCCCAATTTTGACGGTATGTGCCGTAAATCATTTGTGTGGTCTCATTGGCCAGAAAAATGGTGCAAAATTATGTATATGAACCGGAATATTTGTGTGGGAGGCATATAATCGTTTAAGCTGATATGTGGAACATGTTATTTTCCAAAAGCGAATTAGAGGCAAACGAGACATTAATTTAGTCAACTGTCAACGTTGTTCTATTTGAAATTGCCTATTATAACAGGAATAAGTCATTATTGGTAAATCCAGGACTAAAAAATATTCAATCACAAAAATCAGTAAGGCTAACCATCAGGCATTTTTGCAAAAAATACGATGAGAATTATGTTTCCCAATTTTGACGGTATGTGCCGTAAATCATTTGTGTGGTCTCATTGGCCAGAAATATGGTGCAAAATTATGTATAGGAACCGGAATATTTGTGTGGGAGGCATATAATCGTTTAAGCTGATATGTGGAACATGTTATTTTCCAAAAGCGAATTAGAGGCAAACGAGACATTAATTTAGTCAACTGTCAACGTTGTTCTATTTGAAATTGCCTATTATAACAGGAATAAGTCATTATTGGTAAATTCAGGACTAAAAAATATTCAATCACAAAAATCAGTAAGGCTAACCATCAGGCATTTTTGCAAAAAAATGCGATGAGAATTATGTTTCCCAATTTTGACGGTATGTGCCGTAAATCATTTGTGTGGTCTCATTGGCCAGAAATATGGTGCAAAATTATGTATAGGAACCGGAATATTTGTGTGGGAGGCATATAATCGTTTAAGCTGATATGTGGAACATGTTATTTTCCAAAAGCGAATTAGAGGCAAACGAGACATTAATTTAGTCAACTGTCAACGTTGTTCTATTTGAAATTGCCTATTATAACAGGAATAAGTCATTATTGGTAAATCCAGGACTAAAAAATATTCAATCACAAAAATCAGTAAGGCTAACCATCAGGCATTTTTGCAAAAAATACGATGAGAATTATGTTTCCCAATTTTGACGGTATGTGCCGTAAATCATTTGTGTGGTCTCATTGGCCAGAAATATGGTGCAAAATTATGTATAGGAACCGGAATATTTGTGTGGGAGGCATATAATCGTTTAAGCTGATATGTGGAACATGTTATTTTCCAAAAGCGAATTAGAGGCAAACGAGACATTAATTTAGTCAACTGTCAACGTTGTTCTATTTGAAATTGCCTATTATAACAGGAATAAGTCATTATTGGTAAATTCAGGACTAAAAAATATTCAATCACAAAAATCAGTAAGGCTAACCATCAGGCATTTTTGCAAAAAAATACGATGAGAATTATGTTTCCCAATTTTGACGGTATGTGCCGTAAATCATTTGTGTGGTCTCATTGGCGAGAAATATGGTGAAAAATTATGTATAGGAACCGGAATATTTGTGTGGGAGGCATTTAATCGTTTAAGCTGATATGTGGAACATGTTATTTTCCAAAAGCGAATTAGAGGCAAACGAGACATTAATTTAGTCAACTGTCAACGTTTTTCTATTTGAAATTGCCTATTATAACAGGAATAAGTCATTATTGGTAAATCCAGGACAAAAAAATTTCAATCACAAAAATCAGTAAGGCTAACCATCAGGCATTTTTGCAAAAAAATGCGATGAGAATTATGTTTCCCAATTTTGACGGTATGTGCCGTAAATCATTTGTGTGGTCTCATTGGAGAGAAATATGGTGCAAAATTATGTATAGGAACCGGAATATATGTGTGGGAGGCATATAATCGTTTAAGCTGATATGTGGAACATGTTATTTTCCAAAAGCGAATTAGAGGCAAACGAGACATTAATTTAGTCAACTGTCAACGTTGTTCTATTTGAAATTGCCTATTATAACAGGAATAAGTCATTATTGGTAAATTCAGGACTAAAAAATATTCAATCACAAAAATCAGTAAGGCTAACCATCAGGCATTTTTGCAAAAAAATACGATGAGAATTATGTTTCCCAATTTTGACGGTATGTGCCGTAAATCATTTGTGTGGTCTCATTGGCGAGAAATATGGTGCAAAATTATGTATAGGAACCGGAATATTTGTGTGGGAGGCATTTAATCGTTTAAGCTGATATGTGGAACATGTTATTTTCCAAAAGCGAATTAGAGGCAAACGAGACATTAATTTAGTCAACTGTCAACGTTGTTCTATTTGAAATTGCCTATTATAACAGGAATAAGTCATTATTGGTAAATCCAGGACAAAAAAATTTCAATCACAAAAATCAGTAAGGCTAACCATCAGGCATTTTTGCAAAAAAATGCGATGAGAATTATGTTTCCCAATTTTGACGGTATGTGCCGTAAATCATTTGTGTGGTCTCATTGGCCAGAAATATGGTGCAAAATTATGTATAGGAACCGGAATGTTTGTGTGGGAGGCATATAATCGTTTAAGCTGATATGTGGAACATGTTATTTTCCAAAAGCGAATTAGAGGCAAACGAGACATTAATTTAGTCAACTGTCAACGTTGTTCTATTTGAAATTGCCTATTATAACAGGAATAAGTCATTATTGGTAAATCGAGGACAAAAAAATGTCAATCACAAAAATCAGTAAGGTTAACCATCAGGCATTTTTGCAAAAAAATGCGATGAGAATTATGTTTCCCAATTTTGACGGTATGTGCCGTAAATCATTTGTGTGGTCTCATTGGAGAGAAATATGGTGCAAAATTATGTATAGGAACCGGAATATTTGTGTGGGAGGCATATAATCGTTTAAGCTGATATGTGGAACATGTTATTTTCCAAAAGCGAATTAGAGGCAAACGAGACATTAATTTAGTCAACTATCAACGTTGTTCTATTTGAAATTGCCTATTATAACAGGAATAAGTCATTATTGGTAAATCCAGGACTAAAAAATATTCAATCACAAAAATCAGTAAGGCTAACCATCAGGCATTTTTGCAAAAAAATGCGATGAGAATTATGTTTCCCAATTTTGACGGTATGTGCCGTAAATCATTTGTGTGGTCTCATTGGCCAGAAATATGGTGCAAAATTATGTATATGAACCGGAATATTTGTGTGGGAGGCATATAATCGTTTAAGCTGATATGTGGAACATGTTATTTTCCAAAAGCGAATTAGAGGCAAACGAGACATTAATTTAGTCAACTGTCAACGTTGTTCTATTTGAAATTGCCTATTCTAACAGGAATAAGTCATTATTGGTAAATCCAGGACTAAAAAATATTCAATCACAAAAATCAGTAAGGCTAACCATCAGGCATTTTTGCAAAAAAATGCGATGAGAATTATGTTTCCCAATTTTGACGGTATGTGCCGTAAATCATTTGTGTGGTCTCATTGGCCAGAAATATGGTGCAAAATTATGTATAGGAACCGGAATGTTTGTGTGGGAGGCATATAATCGTTTAAGCTGATATGTGGAACATGTTATTTTCCAAAAGCGAATTAGAGGCAAACGAGACATTAATTTAGTCAACTGTCAACGTTGTTCTATTTGAAATTGCCTATTATAACAGGAATAAGTCATTATTGGTAAATCCAGGACAAAAAAATTTCAATCACAAAAATCAGTAAGGCTAACAACCATCAGGCATTTTTGCAAAAAAATGCGATGAGAATTATGTTTCCCAATTTTGACGGTATGTGCCGTAAATCATTTGTGTGGTCTCATTGGCCAGAAATATGGTGCAAAATTATGTATATGAACCGGAATATTTGTGTGGGAGGCATATAATCGTTTAAGCTGATATGTGGAACATGTTATTTTCCAAAAGCGAATTAGAGGCAAACGAGACATTAATTTAGTCAACTGTCAACGTTGTTCTATTTGAAATTGCCTATTATAACAGGAATAAGTCATTATTGGTAAATCCAGGACTAAAAAATATTCAATCACAAAAATCAGTAAGGCTAACCATCAGGCATTTTTGCAAAAAAATGCGATGAGAATTATGTTTCCCAATTTTGACGGTATGTGCCGTAAATCATTTGTGTGGTCTCATTGGCCAGAAATATGGTGCAAAATTATGTATAGGAACCGGAATGTTTGTGTGGGAGGCATATAATCGTTTAAGCTGATATGTGGAACATGTTATTTTCCAAAAGCGAATTAGAGGCAAACGAGACATTAATTTAGTCAACTGTCAACGTTGTTCTATTTGAAATTGCCTATTATAACAGGAATAAGTCATTATTGGTAAATCCAGGACAAAAAAAATTCAATCACAAAAATCAGTAAGGCTAACCATCAGGCATTTTTGCAAAAAAATGCGATGAGAATTATGTTTCCCAATTTTGACGGTATGTGCCGTAAATCATTTGTGTGGTCTCATTGGCCAGAAATATGGTGCAAAATTTTGTATAGGAACCGGAATATTTGTGTGGGAGGCATTTAATCGTTTAAGCTGATATGTGGAACATGTTATTTCCCATAAGCGAATTAGAGGCAAACGAGACATTAATTTAGTCAACTGTCAACGTTGTTCTATTTGAAATTGCCTATTATAACAGGAATAAGTCATTATTGGTAAATCCAGGACTAAAAAATATTCAATCACAAAAATCAGTAAGGCTAACCATCAGGCATTTTTGCAAAAAAATACGATGAGAATTATGTTTCCCAATTTTGACGGTATGTGCCGTAAATCATTTGTGTGGTCTCATTGGCCAGAAAAATGGTGCAAAATTATGTATATGAACCGGAATATTTGTGTGGGAGGCATATAATCGTTTAAGCTGATATGTGGAACATGTTATTTTCCAAAAGCGAATTAGAGGCAAACGAGACATTAATTTAGTCAACTGTCAACGTTGTTCTATTTGAAATTGCCTATTATAACAGGAATAAGTCATTATTGGTAAATTCAGGACTAAAAAATATTCAATCACAAAAATCAGTAAGGCTAACCATCAGGCATTTTTGCAAAAAAATACGATGAGAATTATGTTTCCCAATTTTGACGGTATGTGCCGTAAATCATTTGTGTGGTCTCATTGGCCAGAAATATGGTGCAAAATTATGTATAGGAACCGGAATATTTGTGTGGGAGGCATATAATCGTTTAAGCTGATATGTGGAACATGTTATTTTCCAAAAGCGAATTAGAGGCAAACGAGACATTAATTTAGTCAACTGTCAACGTTGTTCTATTTGAAATTGCCTATTATAACAGGAATAAGTCATTATTGGTAAATCCAGGACTAAAAAATATTCAATCACAAAAATCAGTAAGGCTAACCATCAGGCATTTTTGCAAAAAAATACGATGAGAATTATGTTTCCCAATTTTGACGGTATGTGCCGTAAATCATTTGTGTGGTCTCATTGGCCAGAAATATGGTGCAAAATTATGTATAGGAACCGGAATATTTGTGTGGGAGGCATATAATCGTTTAAGCTGATATGTGGAACATGTTATTTTCCAAAAGCGAATTAGAGGCAAACGAGACATTAATTTAGTCAACTGTCAACGTTGTTCTATTTGAAATTGCCTATTATAACAGGAATAAGTCATTATTGGTAAATCCAGGACAAAAAAAATTCAATCACAAAAATCAGTAAGGCTAACCATCAGGCATTTTGCAAAAAAATGCGATGAGAATTATGTTTCCCAATTTTGACGGTATGTGCCGTAAATCATTTGTGTGGTCTCATTGGCCAGAAATATGGTGCAAAATTATGTATAGGAACCGGAATATTTGTGTGGGAGGCATATAATCGTTTAAGCTGATATGTGGAACATGTTATTTTCCAAAAGCGAATTAGAGGCAAACGAGACATTAATTTAGTCAACTGTCAACGTTGTTCTATTTGAAATTGCCTATTATAACAGGAATAAGTCATTATTGGTAAATCCAGGACAAAAAAAATTCAATCACAAAAATCAGTAAGGCTAACCATCAGGCATTTTTGCAAAAAAATGCGATGAGAATTATGTTTCCCAATTTTGACGGTATGTGCCGTAAATAATTTGTGTGGTCTCATTGGCCAGAAATATGGTGCAAAATTATGTATAGGAACCGGAATATTTGTGTGGGAGGCATATAATCGTTTAAGCTGATATGTGGAACATGTTATTTTCCAAAAGCGAATTAGAGGCAAACGAGACATTAATTTAGTCAACTGTCAACGTTGTTCTATTTGAAATTGCCTATTATAACAGGAATAAGTCATTATTGGTAAATCCAGGACAAAAAAATTTCAATCACAAAAATCAGTAAGGCTAACCATCAGGCATTTTTGCAAAAAAATGCGATGAGAATTATGTTTCCCAATTTTGACGGTATGTGCCGTAAATCATTTGTGTGGTCTCATTGGCCAGAAATATGGTGCAAAATTATGTATAGGAACCGGAATGTTTGTGTGGGAGGCATATAATCGTTTAAGCTGATATGTGGAACATGTTATTTTCCAAAAGCGAATTAGAGGCAAACGAGACATTAATTTAGTCAACTGTCAACGTAGTTCTATTTGAAATTGCCTATTATAACAGGAATAAGTCATTATTGGTAAATCCAGGACAAAAAAATTTCAATCACAAAAATCAGTAAGGCTAACATCAGGCATTTTGCAAAAAAATGCGATGAGAATTATGTTTCCCAATTTTGACGGTATGTGCCGTAAATCATTTGTGTGGTCTCATTGGCCAGAAATATGGTGCAAAATTATGTATAGGAACCGGAATATTTGTGTGGGAGGCATATAATCGTTTAAGCTGATATGTGGAACATGTTATTTTCCAAAAGCGAATTAGAGGCAAACGAGACATTAATTTAGTCAACTGTCAACGTTGTTCTATTTGAAATTGCCTATTATAACAGGAATAAGTCATTATTGGTAAATCCAGGACAAAAAAATTTCAATCACAAAAATCAGTAAGGCTAACCATCAGGCATTTTTGCAAAAAAATGCGATGAGAATTATGTTTCCCAATTTTGACGGTATGTGCCGTAAATCATTTGTGTGGTCTCATTGGCCAGAAATATGGTGCAAAATTATGTATAGGAACCGGAATGTTTGTGTGGGAGGCATATAATCGTTTAAGCTGATATGTGGAACATGTTATTTTCCAAAAGCGAATTAGAGGCAAACGAGACATTAATTTAGTCAACTGTCAACGTTGTTCTATTTGAAATTGCCTATTATAACAGGAATAAGTCATTATTGGTAAATCCAGGACAAAAAAAATTCAATCACAAAAATCAGTAAGGCTAACCATCAGGCATTTTTGCAAAAAAATGCGATGAGAATTATGTTTCCCAATTTTGACGGTATGTGCCGTAAATCATTTGTGTGGTCTCATTGGCCAGAAATATGGTGCAAAATTATGTATAGGAACCGGAATGTTTGTGTGGGAGGCATATAATCGTTTAAGCTGATATGTGGAACATGTTATTTTCCAAAAGCGAATTAGAGGCAAACGAGACATTAATTTAGTCAACTGTCAACGTTGTTCTATTTGAAATTGCCTATTATAACAGGAATAAGTCATTATTGGTAAATCCAGGACAAAAAAAATCAATCACAAAAATCAGTAAGGCTAACCATCAGGCATTTTTGCAAAAAAATGCGATGAGAATTATGTTTCCCAATTTTGACGGTATGTGCCGTAAATCATTTGTGTGGTCTCATTGGCCAGAAATATGGTGCAAAATTATGTATAGGAACCGGAATGTTTGTGTGGGAGGCATATAATCGTTTAAGCTGATATGTGGAACATGTTATTTTCCAAAAGCGAATTAGAGGCAAACGAGACATTAATTTAGTCAACTGTCAACGTTGTTCTATTTGAAATTGCCTATTATAACAGGAATAAGTCATTATTGGTAAATCCAGGACAAAAAAAATTCAATCACAAAAATCAGTAAGGCTAACCATCAGGCATTTTTGCAAAAAAATGCGATGAGAATTATGTTTCCCAATTTTGACGGTATGTGCCGTAAATCATTTGTGTGGTCTCATTGGCCAGAAATATGGTGCAAAATTATGTATAGGAACCGGAATATTTGTGTGGGAGGCATATAATCGTTTAAGCTGATATGTGGAACATGTTATTTTCCAAAAGCGAATTAGAGGCAAACGAGACATTAATTTAGTCAACTGTCAACGTTGTTCTATTTGAAATTGCCTATTATAACAGGAATAAGTCATTATTGGTAAATCCAGGACAAAAAAAATTCAATCACAAAAATCAGTAAGGCTAACCATCAGGCATTTTTGCAAAAAAATGCGATGAGAATTATGCTTCCCAATTTTGACGGTATGTGCCGTAAATCATTTGTGTGGTCTCATTGGCCAGAAATATGGTGCAAAATTATGTATAGGAACCGGAATGTTTGTGTGGGAGGCATATAATCGTTTAAGCTGATATGTGGAACATGTTATTTTCCAAAAGCGAATTAGAGGCAAACGAGACATTAATTTAGTCAACTGTCAACGTTGTTCTATTTGAAATTGCCTATTATAACAGGAATAAGTCATTATTGGTAAATCCAGGACAAAAAAAAATCAATCACAAAAATCAGTAAGGCTAACCATCAGGCATTTTTGCAAAAAAATGCGATGAGAATTATGTTTCCCAATTTTGACGGTATGTGCCGTAAATCATTTGTGTGGTCTCATTGGCCAGAAATATGGTGCAAAATTATGTATAGGAACCGGAATATTTGTGTGGGAGGCATATAATCGTTTAAGCTGATATGTGGAACATGTTATTTTCCAAAAGCGAATTAGGGGCAAACGAGACATTAATTTAGTCAACTGTCAACGTTGTTCTATTTGAAATTGCCTATTATAACAGGAATAAGTCATTATTGGTAAATCCAGGACAAAAAAAATTCAATCACAAAAATCAGTAAGGCTAACCATCAGGCATTTTTGCAAAAAAATGCGATGAGAATTATGTTTCCCAATTTTGACGGTATGTGCCGTAAATCATTTGTGTGGTCTCATTGGCCAGAAATATGGTGCAAAATTATGTATAGGAACCGGAATGTTTGTGTGGGAGGCATATAATCGTTTAAGCTGATATGTGGAACATGTTATTTTCCAAAAGCGAATTAGAGGCAAACGAGACATTAATTTAGTCAACTGTCAACGTTGTTCTATTTGAAATTGCCTATTATAACAGGAATAAGTCATTATTGGTAAATCCAGGACAAAAAAAATTCAATCACAAAAATCAGTAAGGCTAACCATCAGGCATTTTTGCAAAAAAATGTGATGAGAATTATGTTTCCCAATTTTGACGGTATGTGCCGTAAATCATTTGTGTGGTCTCATTGGCCAGAAATATGGTGCAAAATTATGTATAGGAACCGGAATATTTGTGTGGGAGGCATATAATCGTTTAAGCTGATATGTGGAACATGTTATTTTCCAAAAGCGAATTAGAGGCAAACGAGACATTAATTTAGTCAACTGTCAACGTTGTTCTATTTGAAATTGCCTATTATAACAGGAATAAGTCATTATTGGTAAATCCAGGACAAAAAAAATTCAATCACAAAAATCAGTAAGGCTAACCATCAGGCATTTTTGCAAAAAAATGCGATGAGAATTATGTTTCCCAATTTTGACGGTATGTGCCGTAAATCATTTGTGTGGTCTCATTGGCCAGAAATATGGTGCAAAATTATGTATAGGAACCGGAATGTTTGTGTGGGAGGCATATAATCGTTTAAGCTGATATGTGGAACATGTTATTTTCCAAAAGCGAATTAGAGGCAAACGAGACATTAATTTAGTCAACTGTCAACGTTGTTCTATTTGAAATTGCCTATTATAACAGGAATAAGTCATTATTGGTAAATCCAGGACAAAAAAAATTCAATCACAAAAATCAGTAAGGCTAACCATCAGGCATTTTTGCAAAAAAATGCGATGAGAATTATGTTTCCCAATTTTGACGGTATGTGCCGTAAATCATTTGTGTGGTCTCATTGGCCAGAAATATGGTGCAAAATTATGTATAGGAACCGGAATATTTGTGTGGGAGGCATATAATCGTTTAAGCTGATATGTGGAACATGTTATTTTCCAAAAGCGAATTAGAGGCAAACGAGACATTAATTTAGTCAACTGTCAACGTTGTTCTATTTGAAATTGCCTATTATAACAGGAATAAGTCATTATTGGTAAATCCAGGACAAAAAAAATTCAATCACAAAAATCAGTAAGGCTAACCATCAGGCATTTTTGCAAAAAAATGCGATGAGAATTATGCTTCCCAATTTTGACGGTATGTGCCGTAAATCATTTGTGTGGTCTCATTGGCCAGAAATATGGTGCAAAATTATGTATAGGAACCGGAATATTTGTGTGGGAGGCATATAATCGTTTAAGCTGATATGTGGAACATGTTATTTTCCAAAAGCGAATTAGAGGCAAACGAGACATTAATTTAGTCAACTGTCAACGTTGTTCTATTTGAAATTGCCTATTATAACAGGAATAAGTCATTATTGGTAAATCCAGGACAAAAAAATTTCAATCACAAAAATCAGTAAGGCTAACCATCAGGCATTTTTGCAAAAAAATGCGATGAGAATTATGTTTCCCAATTTTGACGGTATGTGCCGTAAATCATTTGTGTGGTCTCATTGGCCAGAAATATGGTGCAAAATTATGTATAGGAACCGGAATGTTTGTGTGGGAGGCATATAATCGTTTAAGCTGATATGTGGAACATGTTATTTTCCAAAAGCGAATTAGAGGCAAACGAGACATTAATTTAGTCAACTGTCAACGTTGTTCTATTTGAAATTGCCTATTATAACAGGAATAAGTCATTATTGGTAAATCCAGGACAAAAAAATTCAATCACAAAAATCAGTAAGGCTAACCATCAGGCATTTTTGCAAAAAAATGCGATGAGAATTATGTTTCCCAATTTTGACGGTATGTGCCGTAAATCATTTGTGTGGTCTCATTGGCCAGAAATATGGTGCAAAATTATGTATAGGAACCGGAATGTTTGTGTGGGAGGCATATAATCGTTTAAGCTGATATGTGGAACATGTTATTTTCCAAAAGCGAATTAGAGGCAAACGAGACATTAATTTAGTCAACTGTCAACGTTGTTCTATTTGAAATTGCCTATTATAACAGGAATAAGTCATTATTGGTAAATCCAGGACAAAAAAAATTCAATCACAAAAATCAGTAAGGCTAACCATCAGGCATTTTTGCAAAAAAATGCGATGAGAATTATGTTTCCCAATTTTGACGGTATGTGCCGTAAATCATTTGTGTGGTCTCATTGGCCAGAAATATGGTGCAAAATTATGTATAGGAACCGGAATGTTTGTGTGGGAGGCATATAATCGTTTAAGCTGATATGTGGAACATGTTATTTTCCAAAAGCGAATTAGAGGCAAACGAGACATTAATTTAGTCAACTGTCAACGTTGTTCTATTTGAAATTGCCTATTATAACAGGAATAAGTCATTATTGGTAAATCCAGGACAAAAAAAATTCAATCGCAAAAATCAGTAAGGCTAACCATCAGGCATTTTTGCAAAAAAATGCGATGAGAATTATGTTTCCCAATTTTGACGGTATGTGCCGTAAATCATTTGTGTGGTCTCATTGGCCAGAAATATGGTGCAAAATTATGTATAGGAACCGGAATATTTGTGTGGGAGGCATATAATCGTTTAAGCTGATATGTGGAACATGTTATTTTCCAAAAGCGAATTAGAGGCAAACGAGACATTAATTTAGTCAACTGTCAACGTTGTTCTATTTGAAATTGCCTATTATAACAGGAATAAGTCATTATTGGTAAATCCAGGACAAAAAAAATTCAATCACAAAAATCAGTAAGGCTAACCATCAGGCATTTTTGCAAAAAAATGCGATGAGAATTATGTTTCCCAATTTTGACGGTATGTGCCGTAAATCATTTGTGTGGTCTCATTGGCCAGAAATATGGTGCAAAATTATGTATAGGAACCGGAATGTTTGTGTGGGAGGCATATAATCGTTTAAGCTGATATGTGGAACATGTTATTTTCCAAAAGCGAATTAGAGGCAAACGAGACATTAATTTAGTCAACTGTCAACGTTGTTCTATTTGAAATTGCCTATTATAACAGGAATAAGTCATTATTGGTAAATCCAGGACAAAAAAAATTCAATCACAAAAATCAGTAAGGCTAACCATCAGGCATTTTTGCAAAAAAATGCGATGAGAATTATGTTTCCCAATTTTGACGGTATGTGCCGTAAATCATTTGTGTGGTCTCATTGGCCAGAAATATGGTGCAAAATTATGTATAGGAACCGGAATATTTGTGTGGGAGGCATATAATCGTTTAAGCTGATATGTGGAACATGTTATTTTCCAAAAGCGAATTAGAGGCAAACGAGACATTAATTTAGTCAACTGTCAACGTTGTTCTATTTGAAATTGCCTATTATAACAGGAATAAGTCATTATTGGTAAATCCAGGACAAAAAAAATTCAATCACAAAAATCAGTAAGGCTAACCATCAGGCATTTTTGCAAAAAAATGCGATGAGAATTATGTTCCCAATTTTGACGGTATGTGCCGTAAATCATTTGTGTGGTCTCATTGGCCAGAAATATGGTGCAAAATTATGTATAGGAACCGGAATGTTTGTGTGGGAGGCATATAATCGTTTAAGCTGATATGTGGAACATGTTATTTTCCAAAAGCGAATTAGAGGCAAACGAGACATTAATTTAGTCAACTGTCAACGTTGTTCTATTTGAAATTGCCTATTATAACAGGAATAAGTCATTATTGGTAAATCCAGGACAAAAAAATTCAATCACAAAAATCAGTAAGGCTAACCATCAGGCATTTTTGCAAAAAAATGCGATGAGAATTATGTTTCCCAATTTTGACGGTATGTGCCGTAAATCATTTGTGTGGTCTCATTGGCCAGAAATATGGTGCAAAATTATGTATAGGAACCGGAATGTTTGTGTGGGAGGCATATAATCGTTTAAGCTGATATGTGGAACATGTTATTTTCCAAAAGCGAATTAGAGGCAAACGAGACATTAATTTAGTCAACTGTCAACGTTGTTCTATTTGAAATTGCCTATTATAACAGGAATAAGTCATTATTGGTAAATCCAGGACAAAAAAATTTCAATCACAAAAATCAGTAAGGCTAACCATCAGGCATTTTTGCAAAAAAATGCGATGAGAATTATGTTTCCCAATGTTGACTGGTATGTGCCGTAAATCATTTGTGTGGTCTCATTGGCCAGAAATATGGTGCAAAATTATGTATAGGAACCGGAATGTTTGTGTGGGAGGCATATAATCGTTTAAGCTGATATGTGGAACATGTTATTTTCCAAAAGCGAATTAGAGGCAAACGAGACATTAATTTAGTCAACTGTCAACGTTGTTCTATTTGAAATTGCCTATTATAACAGGAATAAGTCATTATTGGTAAATCCAGGACAAAAAAATTCAATCACAAAAATCAGTAAGGCTAACCATCAGGCATTTTTGCAAAAAAATGCGATGAGAATTATGTTTCCCAATTTTGACGGTATGTGCCGTAAATCATTTGTGTGGTCTCATTGGCCAGAAATATGGTGCAAAATTATGTATAGGAACCGGAATGTTTGTGTGGGAGGCATATAATCGTTTAAGCTGATATGTGGAACATGTTATTTTCCAAAAGCGAATTAGAGGCAAACGAGACATTAATTTAGTCAACTGTCAACGTTGTTCTATTTGAAATTGCCTATTATAACAGGAATAAGTCATTATTGGTAAATCCAGGACAAAAAAAAATTCAATCACAAAAATCAGTAAGGCTAACCATCAGGCATTTTTGCAAAAAAATGTGATGAGAATTATGTTTCCCAATTTTGACGGTATGTGCCGTAAATCATTTGTGTGGTCTCATTGGCCAGAAATATGGTGCAAAATTATGTATAGGAACCGGAATGATTTGTGTGGGAGGCATATAATCGTTTAAGCTGATATGTGGAACATGTTATTTTCCAAAAGCGAATTAGAGGCAAACGAGACATTAATTTAGTCAACTGTCAACGTTGTTCTATTTGAAATTGCCTATTATAACAGGAATAAGTCATTATTGGTAAATCCAGGACAAAAAAATTCAATCACAAAAATCAGTAAGGCTAACCATCAGGCATTTTTGCAAAAAAATGCGATGAGAATTATGTTTCCCAATTTTGACGGTATGTGCCGTAAATCATTTGTGTGGTCTCATTGGCCAGAAATATGGTGCAAAATTATGTATAGGAACCGGAATGTTTGTGTGGGAGGCATATAATCGTTTAAGCTGATATGTGGAACATGTTATTTTCCAAAAGCGAATTAGAGGCAAACGAGACATTAATTTAGTCAACTGTCAACGTTGTTCTATTTGAAATTGCCTATTATAACAGGAATAAGTCATTATTGGTAAATCCAGGACAAAAAAATTTCAATCACAAAAATCAGTAAGGCTAACCATCAGGCATTTTTGCAAAAAAATGCGATGAGAATTATGTTTCCCAATTTTGACGGTATGTGCCGTAAATCATTTGTGTGGTCTCATTGGCCAGAAAATATGGTGCAAAATTATGTATAGGAACCGGAATATTTGTGTGGGAGGCATATAATCGTTTTAAGCTGATATGTGGAACATGTTATTTTCCAAAAGCGAATTAGAGGCAAACGAGACATTAATTTAGTCAACTGTCAACGTTGTTCTATTTGAAATTGCCTATTATAACAGGAATAAGTCATTATTGGTAAATCCAGGACAAAAAAAATTCAATCACAAAAATCAGTAAGGCTAACCATCAGGCATTTTTGCAAAAAAATGCGATGAGAATTATGTTTCCCAATTTTGACGGTATGTGCCGTAAATCATTTGTGTGGTCTCATTGGCCAGAAATATGGTGCAAAATTATGTATAGGAACCGGAATGTTTGTGTGGGAGGCATATAATCGTTTAAGCTGATATGTGGAACATGTTATTTTCCAAAGCGAATTAGAGGCAAACGAGACATTAATTTAGTCAACTGTCAACGTTGTTCTATTTGAAATTGCCTATTATAACAGGAATAAGTCATTATTGGTAAATCCAGGACAAAAAAAATTCAATCACAAAAATCAGTAAGGCTAACCATCAGGCATTTTTGCAAAAAAATGCGATGAGAATTATGTTTCCCAATTTTGACGGTATGTGCCGTAAATCATTTGTGTGGTCTCATTGGCCAGAAATATGGTGCAAAATTATGTATAGGAACCGGAATGTTTGTGTGGGAGGCATATAATCGTTTAAGCTGATATGTGGAACATGTTATTTTCCAAAAGCGAATTAGAGGCAAACGAGACATTAATTTAGTCAACTGTCAACGTTGTTCTATTTGAAATTGCCTATTATAACAGGAATAAGTCATTATTGGTAAATCCAGGACAAAAAAAATTCAATCACAAAAATCAGTAAGGCTAACCATCAGGCATTTTTGCAAAAAAATGTGATGAGAATTATGTTTCCCAATTTTGACGGTATGTGCCGTAAATCATTTGTGTGGTCTCATTGGCCAGAAATATGGTGCAAAATTATGTATAGGAACCGGAATATTTGTGTGGGAGGCATATAATCGTTTAAGCTGATATGTGGACATGTTATTTTCCAAAAGCGAATTAGAGGCAAACGAGACATTAATTTAGTCAACTGTCAACGTTGTTCTATTTGAAATTGCCTATTATAACAGGAATAAGTCATTATTGGTAAATCCAGGACAAAAAAATTCAATCACAAAAATCAGTAAGGCTAACCATCAGGCATTTTTGCAAAAAAATGCGATGAGAATTATGTTTCCCAATTTTGACGGTATGTGCCGTAAATCATTTGTGTGGTCTCATTGGCCAGAAATATGGTGCAAAATTATGTATAGGAACCGGAATGTTTGTGTGGGAGGCATATAATCGTTTAAGCTGATATGTGGAACATGTTATTTTCCAAAAGCGAATTAGAGGCAAACGAGACATTAATTTAGTCAACTGTCAACGTTGTTCTATTTGAAATTGCCTATTATAACAGGAATAAGTCATTATTGGTAAATCCAGGACAAAAAAATTTCAATCACAAAAATCAGTAAGGCTAACCATCAGGCATTTTTGCAAAAAAATGCGATGAGAATTATGTTTCCCAATTTTGACGGTATGTGCCGTAAATCATTTGTGTGGTCTCATTGGCCAGAAATATGGTGCAAAATTATGTATAGGAACCGGAATATTTGTGTGGGAGGCATATAATCGTTTAAGCTGATATGTGGAACATGTTATTTTCCAAAAGCGAATTAGAGGCAAACGAGACATTAATTTAGTCAACTGTCAACGTTGTTCTATTTGAAATTGCCTATTATAACAGGAATAAGTCATTATTGGTAAATCCAGGACAAAAAAAATTCAATCACAAAAATCAGTAAGGCTAACCATCAGGCATTTTTGCAAAAAAATGCGATGAGAATTATGTTTCCCAATTTTGACGGTATGTGCCGTAAATCATTTGTGTGGTCTCATTGGCCAGAAATATGGTGCAAAATTATGTATAGGAACCGGAATGTTTGTGTGGGAGGCATATAATCGTTTAAGCTGATATGTGGAACATGTTATTTTCCAAAAGCGAATTAGAGGCAAACGAGACATTAATTTAGTCAACTGTCAACGTTGTTCTATTTGAAATTGCCTATTATAACAGGAATAAGTCATTATTGGTAAATCCAGGACAAAAAAAATTCAATCACAAAAATCAGTAAGGCTAACCATCAGGCATTTTTGCAAAAAAATGCGATGAGAATTATGTTTCCCAATTTTGACGGTATGTGCCGTAAATCATTTGTGTGGTCTCATTGGCCAGAAATATGGTGCAAAATTATGTATAGGAACCGGAATATTTGTGTGGGAGGCATATAATCGTTTAAGCTGATATGTGGAACATGTTATTTTCCAAAAGCGAATTAGAGGCAAACGAGACATTAATTTAGTCAACTGTCAACGTTGTTCTATTTGAAATTGCCTATTATAACAGGAATAAGTCATTATTGGTAAATCCAGGACAAAAAAATTCAATCACAAAAATCAGTAAGGCTAACCATCAGGCATTTTTGCAAAAAAATGCGATGAGAATTATGTTTCCCAATTTTGACGGTATGTGCCGTAAATCATTTGTGTGGTCTCATTGGCCAGAAATATGGTGCAAAATTATGTATAGGAACCGGAATGTTTGTGTGGGAGGCATATAATCGTTTAAGCTGATATGTGGAACATGTTATTTTCCAAAAGCGAATTAGAGGCAAACGAGACATTAATTTAGTCAACTGTCAACGTTGTTCTATTGAAATTGCCTATTATAACAGGAATAAGTCATTATTGGTAAATCCAGGACAAAAAAATTCAATCACAAAAATCAGTAAGGCTAACCATCAGGCATTTTTGCAAAAAAATGCGATGAGAATTATGTTTCCCAATTTTGACGGTATGTGCCGTAAATCATTTGTGTGGTCTCATTGGCCAGAAATATGGTGCAAAATTATGTATAGGAACCGGAATGTTTGTGTGGGAGGCATATAATCGTTTAAGCTGATATGTGGAACATGTTATTTTCCAAAAGCGAATTAGAGGCAAACGAGACATTAATTTAGTCAACTGTCAACGTTGTTCTATTTGAAATTGCCTATTATAACAGGAATAAGTCATTATTGGTAAATCCAGGACAAAAAAAATTCAATCACAAAAATCAGTAAGGCTAACCATCAGGCATTTTTGCAAAAAAATGCGATGAGAATTATGTTTCCCAATTTTGACGGTATGTGCCGTAAATCATTTGTGTGGTCTCATTGGCCAGAAATATGGTGCAAAATTATGTATAGGAACCGGAATGTTTGTGTGGGAGGCATATAATCGTTTAAGCTGATATGTGGAACATGTTATTTTCCAAAAGCGAATTAGAGGCAAACGAGACATTAATTTAGTCAACTGTCAACGTAGTTCTATTTGAAATTGCCTATTATAACAGGAATAAGTCATTATTGGTAAATCCAGGACAAAAAAATTTCAATCACAAAAATCAGTAAGGCTAACCATCAGGCATTTTGCAAAAAAATGCGATGAGAATTATGTTTCCCAATTTTGACGGTATGTGCCGTAAATCATTTGTGTGGTCTCATTGGCCAGAAATATGGTGCAAAATTATGTATAGGAACCGGAATATTTGTGTGGGAGGCATATAATCGTTTAAGCTGATATGTGGAACATGTTATTTTCCAAAAGCGAATTAGAGGCAAACGAGACATTAATTTAGTCAACTGTCAACGTTGTTCTATTTGAAATTGCCTATTATAACAGGAATAAGTCATTATTGGTAAATCCAGGACAAAAAAATTTCAATCACAAAAATCAGTAAGGCTAACCATCAGGCATTTTTGCAAAAAAATGCGATGAGAATTATGTTTTCCCAATTTTGACGGTATGTGCCGTAATCATTTGTGTGGTCTCATTGGCCAGAAATATGGTGCAAAATTATGTATAGGAACCGGAATGTTTGTGTGGGAGGCATATAATCGTTTAAGCTGATATGTGGAACATGTTATTTTCCAAAAGCGAATTAGAGGCAAACGAGACATTAATTTAGTCAACTGTCAACGTTGTTCTATTTGAAATTGCCTATTATAACAGGAATAAGTCATTATTGGTAAATCCAGGACAAAAAAAATTCAATCACAAAAATCAGTAAGGCTAACCATCAGGCATTTTTGCAAAAAAATGCGATGAGAATTATGTTTCCCAATTTTGACGGTATGTGCCGTAAATCATTTGTGTGGTCTCATTGGCCAGAAATATGGTGCAAAATTATGTATAGGAACCGGAATGTTTGTGTGGGAGGCATATAATCGTTTAAGCTGATATGTGGAACATGTTATTTTCCAAAAGCGAATTAGAGGCAAACGAGACATTAATTTAGTCAACTGTCAACGTTGTTCTATTTGAAATTGCCTATTATAACAGGAATAAGTCATTATTGGTAAATCCAGGACAAAAAAATTTCAATCACAAAAATCAGTAAGGCTAACCATCAGGCATTTTGCAAAAAATGCGATGAGAATTATGTTTCCCAATTTTGACGGTATGTGCCGTAAATCATTTGTGTGGTCTCATTGGCCAGAAATATGGTGCAAAATTATGTATAGGAACCGGAATATTTGTGTGGGAGGCATATAATCGTTTAAGCTGATATGTGGAACATGTTATTTTCCAAAAGCGAATTAGAGGCAAACGAGACATTAATTTAGTCAACTGTCAACGTTGTTCTATTTGAAATTGCCTATTATAACAGGAATAAGTCATTATTGGTAAATCCAGGACAAAAAAAATTCAATCACAAAAATCAGTAAGGCTAACCATCAGGCATTTTTGCAAAAAAATGCGATGAGAATTATGTTTCCCAATTTTGACGGTATGTGCCGTAAATCATTTGTGTGGTCTCATTGGCCAGAAATATGGTGCAAAATTATGTATAGGAACCGGAATGTTTGTGTGGGAGGCATATAATCGTTTAAGCTGATATGTGGAACATGTTATTTTCCAAAAGCGAATTAGAGGCAAACGAGACATTAATTTAGTCAACTGTCAACGTTGTTCTATTTGAAATTGCCTATTATAACAGGAATAAGTCATTATTGGTAAATCCAGGACAAAAAAAATTCAATCACAAAATCAGTAAGGCTAACCATCAGGCATTTTTGCAAAAAAATGCGATGAGAATTATGTTTCCCAATTTTGACGGTATGTGCCGTAAATCATTTGTGTGGTCTCATTGGCCAGAAATATGGTGCAAAATTATGTATAGGAACCGGAATGTTTGTGTGGGAGGCATATAATCGTTTAAGCTGATATGTGGAACATGTTATTTTCCAAAAGCGAATTAGAGGCAAACGAGACATTAATTTAGTCAACTGTCAACGTTGTTCTATTTGAAATTGCCTATTATAACAGGAATAAGTCATTATTGGTAAATCCAGGACAAAAAAAATTCAATCACAAAAATCAGTAAGGCTAACCATCAGGCATTTTTGCAAAAAAATGCGATGAGAATTATGTTCCCAATTTTGACGGTATGTGCCGTAAATCATTTGTGTGGTCTCATTGGCCAGAAATATGGTGCAAAATTATGTATAGGAACCGGAATATTTGTGTGGGAGGCATATAATCGTTTAAGCTGATATGTGGAACATGTTATTTTCCAAAAGCGAATTAGAGGCAAACGAGACATTAATTTAGTCAACTGTCAACGTTGTTCTATTTGAAATTGCCTATTATAACAGGAATAAGTCATTATTGGTAAATCCAGGACAAAAAAAATTCAATCACAAAAATCAGTAAGGCTAACCATCAGGCATTTTTGCAAAAAAATGCGATGAGAATTATGTTCCCAATTTTGACGGTATGTGCCGTAAATCATTTGTGTGGTCTCATTGGCCAGAAATATGGTGCAAAATTATGTATAGGAACCGGAATGTTTGTGTGGGAGGCATATAATCGTTTAAGCTGATATGTGGAACATGTTATTTTCCAAAAGCGAATTAGAGGCAAACGAGACATTAATTTAGTCAACTGTCAACGTTGTTCTATTTGAAATTGCCTATTATAACAGGAATAAGTCATTATTGGTAAATCCAGGACAAAAAAAATTCAATCACAAAAAATCAGTAAGGCTAACCATCAGGCATTTTTGCAAAAAAATGCGATGAGAATTATGTTTCCCAATTTTGACGGTATGTGCCGTAAATCATTTGTGTGGTCTCATTGGCCAGAAATATGGTGCAAAATTATGTATAGGAACCGGAATATTTGTGTGGGAGGCATATAATCGTTTAAGCTGATATGTGGAACATGTTATTTTCCAAAAGCGAATTAGAGGCAAACGAGACATTAATTTAGTCAACTGTCAACGTTGTTCTATTTGAAATTGCCTATTATAACAGGAATAAGTCATTATTGGTAAATCCAGGACAAAAAAAATTCAATCACAAAAATCAGTAAGGCTAACCATCAGGCATTTTTGCAAAAAAATGCGATGAGAATTATGTTTCCCAATTTTGACGGTATGTGCCGTAAATCATTTGTGTGGTCTCATTGGCCAGAAATATGGTGCAAAATTATGTATAGGAACCGGAATGTTTGTGTGGGAGGCATATAATCGTTTAAGCTGATATGTGGAACATGTTATTTTCCAAAAGCGAATTAGAGGCAAACGAGACATTAATTTAGTCAACTGTCAACGTTGTTCTATTTGAAATTGCCTATTATAACAGGAATAAGTCATTATTGGTAAATCCAGGACAAAAAAATTTCAATCACAAAAATCAGTAAGGCTAACCATCAGGCATTTTTGCAAAAAAATGCGATGAGAATTATGTTTCCCAATTTTGACGGTATGTGCCGTAAATCATTTGTGTGGTCTCATTGGCCAGAAATATGGTGCAAAATTATGTATAGGAACCGGAATATTTGTGTGGGAGGCATATAATCGTTTAAGCTGATATGTGGAACATGTTATTTTCCAAAAGCGAATTAGAGGCAAACGAGACATTAGTTTAGTCAACTGTCAACGTTGTTCTATTTGAAATTGCCTATTATAACAGGAATAAGTCATTATTGGTAAATCCAGGACAAAAAAAATTCAATCACAAAAATCAGTAAGGCTAACCATCAGGCATTTTTGCAAAAAAATGCGATGAGAATTATGCTTCCCAATTTTGACGGTATGTGCCGTAAATCATTTGTGTGGTCTCATTGGCCAGAAATATGGTGCAAAATTATGTATAGGAACCGGAATGTTTGTGTGGAGGCATATAATCGTTTAAGCTGAAATGTGGAACATGTTATTTTCCAAAAGCGAATTAGACTCAACGAGACATTAATTAGTCAACTGTCAACGGTTGTTCTATTTGAAATTGCCTATTATAACAGGAATAAGTCATTATTGGTAATCCAGGACAAAAAAATTTCAATCACAAAAATCATAAGGCTAACCATCAGGCATTTTGCAAAAAATGCGATGAGAATTATGTTCCCAATTTGACGGTATGTGCCAGTAAATCCATTTGTGTGGTCTCATTGGCCAGAAAATATGGTGCAAAATTATGTATAGGAACGGAATATTGTGTGGGAGCATATAATCGTTTAAGCTGATATGTGGAACATGTTATTTTCCAAAAGCAAATTAGAGGCAAACGATGACATTAGTTTAGTCCACACTGTCAACGTTGTTCTATTTGAAATGCCTATATAACAGGAATAAGTCATTATTTGGTAAATCCAGGACAAACAAATTTCAATCACAAAAATCAGTAAGGATAACCACAGGCATTTTGCAAAAAAATGCGATGAGAATTATGCTTCCCATTTTGACGGTATGTGCCGTAAATCATTTGTGTGGTCCTCATTAGGCCAGAAAATATGGTGCAAAATTATGTATAGGACCGAATGTTTGTGTGGGGAGGCATATAATCGTTTAGCTGTTATGTGGAACATGTTATTTTCCACAAGCGGAATT